>CM030358.1:205820297-206300289 GCA_017893485.1 Hemerocallis citrina | reverse complement strand
CAGATCTATCATTGTATTTTTGTTCAATTAGAAAAACTAATCTCTTCCTCCCCAAGGAAGAGTTTTGTAGGCACCCTACTTGAAAGACCTCCTACAAAAAGACCAATTTTACAACTTCTGTAGTTGAGCTATATACCAGTGTTCCTAAAAATCGGCCTAGGCCCGCCTAGGCACTAGATGCCCCCCTCCCGCCGACTCGCCTAAGGACCTAGGCCTCCTTTGGATTATGGGTTATGGGTTCTAGACCCCGCTTAGGACCCAAATCATTTATTTTAAATAATTTTGATACCAACCAGAAACGACTTGTTCCCACCCGGCCCGTATTACATCCTAAATCCCTAATTATTTCATTTCACGATCCAAAATCCCCAAACTCACCCGTAAATCCCTAAATCCCTCTTCGCTTCAACTCCGATGCCACCTCCTCGCTTCAACTCCGACGTCAAGACCCACCCTCTGCTGCCTCCCTCCATTGCTTCAACTCTGACGCAAGCCCTCTTCCAGGCTGCCTCCTCTTCCCTTTCAACCCTCTCGACGCAAGTCTCCCCCCATTTCTGACGCAACCCTCCTTCGATGCAAGCCTCACCCCCCTCCCAACATCCCGACACTGGTGAACCCCGAAGCAAGCCTCCCCCAGGCCCGGTGTTTCTTTGACTAGAACCAGGTAATCCAATCCAGTCATCTCTCTCTCTCTCTCTTACAGTAAATAGCTGAATCTCCAATTTTTTTAAGTGAATGTTTATGTATGCATCTAGTCTCTTGCTATAAATCTATCTTATATATGCTTTATAGTTTTTTTTCACATAGACAATATAGAAGTCAAATGGTTTCCTTATTACATAGGTGTACTACTTGATGTTGTCTCCAGAGACAAGCCAAGTAGACGATGCAATTGGATTCGGATTTGCATTCCTCTTTTCATCTGTATTTGGTATGGAGTCCATGTGATGCAGGAGCTTGAAGCTTGAACTGTGTGTGAAGATAAAGTTGCGTATCAGTCCGTATCAGTCCCTAGCAATAACGTATCAGTCCTCCGTTGATTATACTTCTTCGAAGGGCCTATACGAATAAATGCGACACTTTTGCATTTAGCTACTCCATCATGGTTGGTGGGTGTAGCTGTATCAGGACCTATCCACAGAGAAGGCCATTAGGCCAGGGAATCTTGCTTTTCTCTTCTTTTGCTTTTGTTAGCTGTGAATCTTTGCTTTTGTGAGCTGTTGACAGCTCCCTCTCCTGTGTGTTTATAAACAGGGGGGGAATGAATGTAATGAAGATATATGAATGAATGCAATCCTATCTTCTCTAATCCTCTGCTCTTAATCTTCATCTTCCTATCTTCTCAACCTTCTCAACCTTCTCAACCTTCTCTCCATTTCCTCATAGATAGTCATGGCTATAACTCGATCTGCTAGAGATCCCCCACCACCAGCTGACAGAGCATATGTTGGACCTACACCATTGGTATCAGAGCCCGTCGATGCTCCAAACCCTGGCCCAGTAGTCGAGCGCCGACCGATCCTTGACTCCGGGGGGTAACTTCTGGAGTCGGATCCCCCGGCCTGGCAGCGCGAGGTTCCCCCCATAGGGAGGTTGAATCTCAACAGCTGACCGACCAAAGCCAGAGGTTGGAGAAGCCTAGAGATCACCATGGGCACTATGCAACATCAGATCACCAGATTGCAGCTACAAAACGATGATATACGCAGTCTGATTGCGTCGATTGGTTGATCGGGACACCCGCAATCGAGATGAAGCTACCTTTATACCTCCACAAGCACACCCTGGAACTCTTCCCCCACTACTGCCACGTCCAGATTGGGCTTATAACCCCCACACAATGCATCCGAATCACCCAAATCCCCATGGCAGAGATTGGAAGAATCCTCATACTCTCAGATTCCTAACTCCAGACACCCCCCAAATCCTCCTGGATTCGATTGGAACCTCAACTCTCCGTGGCACCAACCCGTCTTCCCCAAGCATACAAAGCTAGAGATACCCCTGTTTGATGGCACGGGGGACATTAGCAACTGGTTTTTTCACCTTGAACACCACTTCGATACTCATGGGATTGAAGAGAGACATCAAGTTAACTTCGGGGTCTACTTCTTAAGAAACGACGCCTTGATGTGGTGGCGATGGTTCAAGAGACAGACCTCCGGTGAAGTTAGTTGGGAGATATTTAAGAGGGAGATGTTGTTGCAATTTGGGCCAACGGAGTTGCACAATCCAACAGCTACTCTTATGAAGTTGCAACAGACAGGCTCGGTGATAGATTACCATCGGGAGTTCCTTAAATACAGCCACCTCAGTAAGCCTATGGGTATGGAAGTGTTAGTCGATTGTTTTGTGTCGGGATTGAAGGAAGAGATCCAACAAGAGGTCTTTTTGAAGCATCCGCGAACAATAACCGCCGCATACAGGGAGGCAGTGGCTAGAGAAACTATATCCATGTGTCAGCGCAAGGCGACCAAACACCTCAGCAGCTTCACTAAGCCAACGACCACCCCCAACCCAAGCTTCTACAAACCTCCACCGACCACACAGGCCCCGACCCAGTGGGAGCCAAAGAAAGCCATCGATGAGAGCCAAAAGCAGACATAATTCGATCGAATGCTGGCGGAGAAAAGAGCTCAGAACTTGTGTTTTCGTTGCGACGAGAAATGGAGCAAGGGACACCGGTGTAAGGGTAGAACTCTTATGCAGATTGAAGGAGAATTAGAGCCAGAGGAGGAGGGTATGATTCAGGATACTGGGCGAAACCCCCTCCATGATTCTCGAGCCACTCGAGCCCTGAATGCCAACAGGAGAGCCACTTAAATTGCTTACAGGCGGTGTTACCAACCACAGCCCCTCCCACAATCTCCCTGGGTGCAATCATAGGGGTTGAAGAGCCCCAAACCGTGCGATTGAAGGGCGCGATTGGCGGTGAAGAGGTATATGCTCTCTTCGACACCAGCTCAACCCACAACTTTGTGGATTCGCAAGTGGTAAAGAGGACTAAACTGAAGGTTAACAACCAGGTTCGCCTCTCAGTTACCATTGCAGGAGGTAGCAACCTACATTGTGAAGGCGTTTGCGAAGGATTGGAGTTTGTATGTCAGGGTGTAACCATTCGAGGAACGTTCTACATCCTTCCCTTGAGAACCAATCAGATGATATTGGGGGCGCAGTGGATGAGAACCAAAGACGACATTTGGCTTAGCTTCAAGAGTCTAACAGTGAGTTATGAAGAAGAAGGGAAGCTGATTACTCTGAGAGGGGTTCGTAAGGGTCACTTACAGGTTGCGGAACCCAAAGAAATGCAAAAGACTCTCGCTCATGCAAAAGGAGGCCTATTACTCCACATAGCTGCCGTTTCCTCCTCCGACAGCGAAGTCGATGCTGTTTCCCCCTGCTCATCTGACCTCTTCCAACTACTCAGCGACTTTGAAGTGTTGTTCCAAGAGAGCACGACCTTACCCCCTGCAAGGCCACAAGACCACCGCATACCACTAATACCAAACTCTCAGCCTGTCAACCAGCATCCCTACAAACACCCTTGGAATCAGAAGAACGAGATGGAGAAGTTAATAGCTGAAATGCTCTATACAGGAGTAATACGGCCTAGCTGCAGTTCCTACGCTTCTCCGGTGGTGATGGTGAAGAAATCAGATGGATCGTGGCGTCTCTGCGTCGATTATAGGGCCTTGAACAAGGTCACCATCAAAGATAAGTACCCCATACCCATAATTGATGAGTTATTGGACGAGTTACATGTCTCTAAGATGTTCAGTAAACTGGATCTCCGCAGCGGATATCATCAAATAAGAATGAAGCCCGAAGACATTCATAAGACGGCGTTCAAAACTCACGAGGGGCACTACGAGTACATTGTGATGCCATTTGGCCTTACTAATGCGCCGTCAACCTTCCAATCCCTAATGAATGAGGTGTTTAAACCGTACTTGAGGAAGCTTGTGCTCATCTTCTTTGACGACATTTTGGTGTACAGCAAGAGTAGCTCAGAACACATCCAGCACTTGCGAATGGTGCTCCAGGTCTTATGCGACCATTCCCTTCGCGCCAAGAGGAGCAAGTGTGTATTTGGAGTGCGATCAGTGGCCTACTTAGGGCACATCATATCCGAAGATGGCGTCTCAGTTGATCCCGGCAAAGTAGAAGCAATCACCCAGTGGCCTCAACCCAAATCTGTAAGGGCGTTGAGGGGATTCTTGGGGCTATTAGGGTACTACCGCAAATTCATCCAAGGCTACGCCTCTATAGCAGCACCGATGGTGGCCCTTACCAAAAAAGGGGAGTTCCGATGGACTCAGGAAGTGCAGGCATCTTTCGAGTCTTTGAAGCTGGCGCTAACGTCCTCTCCAGTCTTGGCCCTGCCCAATTTTGCAGAAAAGTTCACACTAGAGTGCGATGCTGCTGGCACTGGGATAGGCGCAATCTTGATGCAAAGTCGCCACCCCATCGCATTCCTCAGTAGAGAGCTAAAGGGGAGGAGTAGATACATATCTACCTATGAAAAAGAAATGTTGGCGATTCTCCTCGCACTTAAGAAGTGGAGGCACTATCTTCTAGGGGGAGAGTTCCTGATCAAAACCGACCACAAGCCGCTTAAACATCTGCTCGAGAAATGGTTGGAGACGGAGGCGCAACACACGTGGCTTTGGAAACTCCATGGCTACCAGTTCTCTGTCGAATACAAGAAGGGCAAGGAGAACAAGGGTGCCGATGGGCTCTCCCAAGTTTTTGAAGAGGCTCAACTACAGGCCATCACGGTGGTGCAACCTATCTGGCTCACGGAATTGAAGAAGGAGGTGCAAGAAGACCCCTATTATGCTGAGATCCAGGCCAAGTTGTCGAAAGGTGAAGCTCCCAAATACAGCTTCCAACACGGGATATATTTCTACAAAGGAAGAGTCGCTCTCAACCCGACATCACCTTTAATTCCGCAACTACTATTCCTCTACCACGACTCTCCACAAGGAGGTCACTCCGGCTATGAGAAAACATGGATGAGGCTGAAACCAGTCGCTTATTGGCCCGGTATGAAGGCGAGGTTGAAAGCATACATCAAGGAGTGCGACACCTGCCAGCGTTGCAAATATAATAACCAAGCGCCATCAGGTCTATTGCAACCTCTCCCCATTCCGACTGAAGTTTGGAAAGATGTTAGTATGGATTTCATCGAAGGGCTCCCTCTCAGTTGGGGAAAATCCACCATCCTTGTGGTAGTCGATCGTCTTTCTAAGTACTCCCACTTTATCCCAATTGCTCATCCTTACAATGCCAAGCGCATAGCGGAGGTCTTCATCCAAAATATTATTAAGCTTTATGGGGTGCCATCAACTATAGTTAGTGATCCCGACCCAATTTTCACGAGCGCTTTTTGGCACGACATCTTCACCGCCCAAGGTACCCAGCTGTGCTTGAGCACCTCATTCCATCCCCAAACCGACGGCCAGTCAGAAGTAGTAAACCGCACCTTGGAGACTTACTTGCGCTGCTTTTGTGCCTATAAACCATCCAGTTGGGTTAATGCTTTACCCTGGGCTGAGTATTGGTATAATACAAGCGTCCATAGCTCCACTAAGTTGTCGCCATACCAAGCATTGTACGGCAAGCCGCCCCCCACTCTACTCAGTTATATCCCCAACACAACTAACTCGCCGGAAGTAGAAGAGTGCCTAAGAGATAGGGATGTTGTCCTGCAGATACTCCGTGACAATCTAAAGAAAGCACAAGATCGGATGAAGGCACACGCTGACCAGAAGCGCACGGAGAAGGCTTACGAAGTCGGTGATTTGGTCTATCTCAAACTACAACCGTATAAGCAGATCACTGTCGGGGGTCGACGCATTCACAAGCTATCTCACCTTTACTATGGGCCATACCCTGTGTTGGAGAAAGTCAGAAAGGTAGCTTACAAACTCCTTCTCCCACCGCAGGCCAAAATCCACAACGTGTTTCATGTGTCGCAGTTTAGAGGGCATGTGGGAAGTCAGCAGACCCTTACCTCGGAACCTCCAACTTATTTTCAGGAAGAAGAATCCCAACCTGCACGAGTGCTTGAGAAGAGAATGGTCGGTAAGGGGGGAGTTGCAGTAACGGAGGTTTTAATTCAGTGGCGAGGGCAATCCAGGGAAAGAGCGACATGGGAAGAATTCTGGTCCATACATCGTTGCTTCCCCAAGTTTCGAGAAACTTTGGAAGCTCCTTGTCAAGCGGGAAGGAATGATGTAGGAGCTTGAAGCTTGAACTGTGTGTGAAGATGAAGTTGCGTATCAGTCCGTATCAGTCCCTAGCAATAACGTATCAGTCCTCCGTTGATTATACTTCTTCGAAGGGCCTATACGAATAAATGCGACACTTTTGCATTTAGCTACTCCATCATGGTTGGTGGGTGCAGCTGTATCAGGACCTATCCACAGAGAAGGCCGTTAGGCCAGGGAATCTTGCTTTTCTCTTCTTTTGCTTTTGTTAGCTGTGAATCTTTGCTTTTGTGAGCTGTTGACAGCTCCCTCTCCTGTGTGTTTATAAACAGGGGGGGGGGGGGGGAATGAATGTAATGAAGATATATGAATGAATGCAATCCTATCTTCTCTAATCCTCTGCTCTTAATCTTCATCTTCCTATCTTCTCAACCTTCTCAACCTTCTCAACCTTCTCTCCATTTCCTCATAGATAGTCATGGCTATAACTCGATCTGCTAGAGATCCCCCACCACCAGCTGACAGAGCATCTGTTGGACCTACACCACCATGGATCTTATTAGTTTTATTAGTTTGTTTATTACTTAAATTCCCTTCAAGCTGATCCATGTTGATAAGGATTCAACTTTGTTTCAGGTATAAGATTGGCCGCCACCTGAAAATTAATTCCTTCTGGGCTGTTGCTGACAATCTTTATTGGTGCTTAAGTACTTGAACTGTCTTCTACTCTACTTATTTGCAAGATAGGGTTCCACTTCCGGATATTCCACAGAACATCAGCCCCATGTAATTTTGCAACCCAAATGGCAACCTTGGTAAGGTTTTTTCTGTTTTTGTAATGACCGTACAATTCTTTTCGTGCAATTCAATTTGGTCAAGTTTTGAGTGCTTCTTATTTATCTGTGATAGCGGTATGACTAACATACAAATTTGAATTCACATGCGTCATCTTAAAACCAAATATTGTAAAAGATTTCGTCACTATTCATGGGACATAATGAACTTACACATGATGAAATTCAAAATACAGGAATAACAATATCTTGGTTAATTATACAATTAGTAGTGGTTCCAGGTATTACAGTCCTTAAAAGGAGTTGTAATCTTGGATGAATGTTCTTCATGTTCACAGATACAATAATACACCGATTCGATTTTGTAAAGCTCATCCTGTAATTGCAAGGAAAAAATTCAAGAGTAAGAATGAGTTGTAATAAAGAGTAAGAATGGGTAACAACAAAACAAAACCAAAAGGTCCATAAATAAATAAATAAATAAATAAACAAAACCGCCTAGTGCCTACCCTCATATGCCCCACTTACAAGGTCTAGGCGCTAGGTCTCCATCGGCCGTCTGACTAGAACATTGTTTACACTTAGTGGTAGAAAACGAGCTAGACTGTGGTTGTCTGTACTGAAGTGTTACTTAGTTGTTCAAGACGTATCCCTTGGAAGAAGCTTTCTTGAAGAGCATAGTAGTCCTGGGATGGAAAGAACATAAAAGGAGCACTGAAATCGGGTGCATACCAAAGATATTTTAATCGCTAGTAATAACTGTTGCTGCTGATTTTGGTGTGGGAGCAAACAGATAAATTTGTGGATTCTTGAGAAAATGAATAAGGCAAACCTTTTGACCTTCACCAACGCGTTGACTTGGTTTCTTGCTGCTGCTGCGAACCTACAAAAAGTGCGAAACACCGGGATGGATCCCGGCAACGCACCCTCTGACGCTCTTGTCAGTAATCAGGAAGATTATGAAAGAGCTTTATGTAGAAAAATATTCATTACCTTCTTATGGTGGGGGGAGAGGGGTTTTTATAGTCGCCTTAGGGATCCGTTTTCGAGATAGGAACAAATCTCTACTTTCCGGTGTGAATGGATAGAAGCAGTTACAACTACCTCTTAGGGATAATTATGAATTTGAATTATTCTTTATCCTTCTGAACTGATTCGTAACGGGTTGGCACCCATACCCAGTATGACAGATCCGTTTATGGGTTATTGGGCTTTGGAGAAAGACTCAATTCCCATTTCAGACCCGTTTGTAGGTAATATTACCGTTTTACCCCTGAAAGCTTTAAGATTCGTGTTCAATTTGAATAGTCCCGATTTAATCATATTTTTAGCCATATCGTGAGCTCCCACTCCTGGAGACTGAGTTATACAGTCTTTAAGGAGTAGTTTTGTTGCCCTAATGGCGTACAGGATTTTATCGGAGTTCTTAAGAGAGTTTGGATCTTGCTCGAGGTGTAACGATACTATTCTGAGCTTGTAAAATGCCCAAAAATATTCTAATATTTTTCTGGATTTTTCCAGATTTTTTTTTGAATTTTTCAAATTTTTATTCAATTTTTAATTATTTTTTTGAATTTTTTATTTAATTTTCGAATTAAATAATTAATTATCCAAAAATTTTAATTAATTATTCTAATTTAATAATTATTATTTTCAAACTCTTTTGAAGTATCTGTGGATAAGTTCAACTTATTAAAAAGAGCCTGTTGTGATTTATTTTTCCTTCTCTGGCGATTTTTTCCTCCCCTCTCAAAGTCATCTTCTCCCCCCAGATCCGCCGAATCGGTGGTGCTTTCTCCCTGTCCCCCGTCGTTAAAGTTGGAGCTTATGGTCCCCTCTACAATCCCTTTTCGCTTTTTCTCCATTGATCCCGTCCCCACTTTCCCCCTCTTCTTCCTTTCCCCCTCGCCCGTTGGTTAGCCTCGCTATTTCTTCTTCCTCATTTGGGTTTCGCTTCGCTTCCTCGGTGGTTGCTCTGCTCGTTTTCCTCCGTCGCTGTGCCTGTGCGCTCTGTAGCCTTCTTCCCCGGTTCTTTCTCTGGCTGTCGCCGTTGGCTGTGGCCCCCCGTGTGCTCCATCGTTCTTCTTGCCCCCCCAAGAGTGCATTTCCGGCCAGCTTGCTTTTTGTCCAGGTGCTCCTTCCTTATTGTTTCTCCTGATCACTGTAAGTATTCTCCCCCTGTTTCTAGTGTTTATTGTGTGGTATTTGTTTTGTGCTTCTGGTGCTTTTAGTTGGGGTTAGTTCTAGCTGTGATTGTTGTGTGCTGGTAGTAGTTTTGATATTCCCCAGTGTCGGGTTTATGCGTTAGGTCTTGTGCGCCCTGATTACTGTGATTGCTTCCTCCTACCTCTTCCTCTTACCTCATTTTCTCCTCGTCTTCTCTTCTCATATTCCTCTCGCTCTCTAAATTTCTCTTCTCTGTTCTTCTCTAGTTCTCTCTTCTGAGGAACCTTGATTGGGACATTTGTCCCCTGTGGCATTGTTTCAGCCTTTGTTGGTATTTTTTCTTGGTGGGCTTCTTGTGACAGGCCCATGGACCTCTCATGGGTCGAGGTGGTTAAAAGAAAAAATAATAAAAATAGAAAGGATTTTTCTTCCAAATCCTATTCCGGACCGGGCTTGCCTGGTCAGAAGCCCACGTTCTAGATTAGTACTTCTCTTCCAGATACTTCTGCCTATAAGTATTCCCGCCTTCATCCCCTCTTGTCCTCTTCGTCTTCCTCCTCAACTCAACATTTCTCTCTCCGCCCATCCCCTTTCTGTTACCGGTGTCTCCAACCGGGTCATTTGAAATTCGTCTGCGTAGAGAGGATGAAGTGCTTATTTTGTCTCAAAGATGGCCACGCGCGTCACCATTGTTTCTCTCTCCAAAAACTTTTAGGCCTCTCTGTGGGTGTTCCGATTGCTGATTCTGTGTTAAAAGCTCTCGATTTTCCAGCGTTGCAAAAGAAATTAGCTGAGCTTCCTTCTTCTAAATCAAAGAAGCAGAAAGCCCCTTCTCGCTCTCCTCTTCTCCCAACCCCTGCTCCCGGTTCTCGCCTGTCTTCTCCTGCTGCCCCGACTCCTTTGCAGACGGCTGCGTCCTCCCCCCCTCCTGTTAAACCACTTGTGACTCAGGTGTTTTTAACTAACACAGAGCTCTCTGATCGTCTCAAAATCTTCAACAATTATGGTGCTATCTCTTTCTCCGAAGGCTCCATCCCTTTCTACACTCTCAATGCATTTCTATGCAATTGTTGCAATGTTAAAGAGTGGGAATGGGTTCTCTACTCGTGTACCAACGGAGACGCGGTGATCCAATGTCCATCTTCTAAGGTGCTTGATGATCTTTGTGCCAACCAGTCCCTTACTATCGGTTCTATTGCCCTGTCTATCCGCAAATGGGTTTCCATTTCACCATCTTCTAAAGTTCTTGATCACAAACCCACCAAGGTTTCGCTGGTTGGTCTTCCCCCTTTCTGTGACTCTCTGAGGTTGGTTGCGGCCTTCTCCAAATGCATTGGAGAGATCATTAGTATCTCTTCATGCGCTCGTTTGGCCTCAGGCAGTATCCAAGTTGAAGCTTTGTTTCGCTGCCCCTCCCCGAAGGAGCATATTGAAGCCTACTGTCTTAACGACGGTCTCTCATCTTTCACTGTCTCGGTACAGTACCACGAGAGTTCCCCTCCGTTGGCTCCCGCTAAGCAGGGTTTCTGTCTGATTCCCACCCCCGAGTTTCACCCAGGCTCCTCCTCTGGTCCCAAGACTATGCCCTCTTCAGGAAAGCCTATCTCCCTTCCTTCGGCGCAGAGGCCTCTTACTCTCCCTCGTAAACCTATTGGCTCTTCGGCTCCTCCTAAGTTCTCTACTGCTAAGTCGCCTAATCTGGTATGGATCAATCCTGATCGCTCTTCGCAACCTCTTTCTAAACCTCCTCCTCCCTCCTCTTCTCCCCTGCCGGCTCTAGCGCCTTCGCCTGCTATCGCTACTCAGGCTCCTTCCCCCTCTCCTCCCAAATCAGAGGGTTGGCCTGATTGGGATGTCAATCCCGCCTTCGCCTCCGACTGGGAGCAATTTCAACGTTCTGCGCACTTCCCGTCCTCCAGCGCTCCCCGCTCTTCTTCTTCCACTCTGTCAGCGAAGTCTTCTCCTCTCGCTAAAGCCAAGGATTTATTAGATAAAGATGACCTGCTTAGTGAGGATTTAGCAGAGCTGGAAATCGCAAAGGCTTCCAAACAGGTCTATCTCTCCTCCTTTTCTTTTAATTTCAGTAATTTATTTCGTTTTTTGTTTGTTACTAGTCGTTTTTCTTTCGCATTAGAAATGGCCTTTCTGACTTTTCGGCTCTCACCAGTTTATCTGGTGAAGGCCTCTTGTTCTATCTCCTCTCTCTCTCTCTCTCATTAAGCTCCCTTCGGACTTTTTAGCCCGTTGTTTCGGTTCTCGAGAGGCCCTACCTCCCGAGCACCGCTCGGTTGCCAACTATCCTCGCATCCCTTCTTCCGGTTATTATACTTCCAACTCTTCCCTTATGGTTCCCCATTTTGGTCCGATTGGGGATAGTACAGGCTCTCAGCCTCCCTTTGCTCCGGAGCCTTTGTGTTCTACCCTTTCGCACTCTCCCGGTTTGTGTAGTAGCCCATATCGTTTAATCCGATCGAGTGCCCGAATTAAGGCTAAACGATCGGCGTCCTTGACAGCTACTTCTTCTTCCGTAACTAGCTCTTCGCCTCTCCTATTAGGCTCACTTTATCATCATCAATTTGACGACTTATCGGACTCCGAGATGTTTTCGCTCACCCATTCCCTAGGTTTCCCCCTCCCTCCAATTTTTCTACCCCCATCTCATGTCTTAGAAAGCTTGAACGTACCCGAGTCCAGGAGCACCGTCTCAATCATGATTAGCATCTCCTGGAATATTAGGGCTCTCAACTGCCCCGCTAAGCAAAGGGCCATTTTTGATCTTATAGCTTCCTCTCACTGTGATATCATCTCTATTCAAGAATCTAAAATAGAGTCTCCCTCCCCCCGACTTTTTCGCTCGCTTGGTGGTTCTTCCATCACGAATTGGGTCTCCCTAGATGCGATAGGCTCTAGAGGCGGGATTCTTTTTGGTTTCAGGGACTCGGCGTTCTCTTTAATCGCGGTACACCGCCTTAATTTCTTCCTGATTGTCCAACTGCACTGGCAGATTCTCGATTGTGTCTTAACGGTGATTTCAGTTTACGGTCCGTCGACTTCTGATCGACGTCCCCTCTTCTGGCACGAATTCTGTTCCCTTCACCATTTTGTTCAGGATCTCTGCTTTTTCTGTGGGGATTTCCACGTTACTCGTTTCGCCTCGGAAAGGTCGAACCCGGGTACCTCTGATTCCCAATCAGGCATCCTCAATGATTGCATTCTCGAACTTCAATTATCCGACATCCCTATAAATGGCAGGGTTTTTACCTGGTCGAACCAGCGTCTAATCCCTTCATTCGCCAAACTAGATCGATTTCTAGTTGCTCACTCTTGGTTCTCCAAATTTCACAACTCTTATGCGAAGGCCCTCCCCAATCCATCATCGGATCACGTGCCCAGCGCTCTGTTCTCCGACTTTCACTTTCCCCACCACCACCAATTCCGCTTCGAAAAGTTTTGGCTTCAAGACCAGTTATTTGTTAAGTTGGTCGAGGAATGCCTCGCCTCCATTAATGGTTCTCGCGGGTTGGGAAATCTTCTTCTTAAGCTCCACGCCATCAAATAAGGCTATAAGATTTGGCACCGCGAACGGCAATCCAACACCAATTTCCTCAAAGAATTTCTGCTTGGATCCATCCAAGCCTTTGATTTGATGGAGGAGCAAGCTCCTCTTTCAACCCATGCTCTTAATGAGCGTCTAGCCTGTAAGCGGGATTATGCTGACATCCTCCTTCAAGACCACTCTAAGTGGGCTCAAAGGGCCAGAGTTAATTGGTTGAAAGAGGGCGATGGTAACACTGCATTCTTTCATTATTTTGCTTCGCATCGCAGGCGTTGCAACCATATTTCGGTGATTCAGGATCAAAGTGCAGAATTGCACTCTGATCCTGATATTCACCAAGCTTTCCTAACCTTCTACAAAAACCTTGTCGGCTCTACCAAACCACGTTTGATTTCCCTAGACTGGCAGCAACTCTATGGTCCTCCAACCATTGATTTATCCTCGCTGGAGGCTCCCTTCACTATGGACGAGATCAAGGCGGCTGTGTTTGCTTTAAAAAGCGATTCAGCGCCAGGTACGGATGGCTTCCTGGCTTTCTTTTTCCAAAAATTCTGGTCTTGGATTAAGGATGACCTATTCATTCTTTTCCAAGATCTGCATCAAGGCTCCATTTCTTTTGATCGCATCAATTATGCCCACATCATTCTGATCCCAAAAGTGCCGGGTGCCAATGCAGTGACGGAGTTTAGGCCCATTAGCCTTATTAACACTACGTTCAAAATTATTATGAAAGTTCTGGCTGCTAGGCTTAGTGCTATTATCCCTCCTCTGATTGACTCAGCTCAGTCAGGTTTTATAAAGGATCGTTTTATTCTTGACAGCGTCGCAGCTGCTCAAGAGATTATTATGCTTAGCCACCACCACAAATTAGAAGGTATCCTTCTTAAGCTTGATTTTCAAAAAGCTTACGATAATGTCAATTGGGACTTTCTCCTTGAGATCATGGCGCACCATGGCTTTGGTCCAAAATGGATGGGATGGATCAAATCAAGTTTGTACGCCGGTACATCTTCTATCCTTATCAACGGTTCTGAAGGCCATAAATTTAAAGTCAAGTGTGGTCTCCGCCAAGGAGATCCACTCTCCTCCCTACTGTTTTCTCTGGTAGCAGACGTTTTTAGCAAATTGCTTCGCAACGCTCACAAAGCCCATGTCATTGAGGGCATTGGCCGCTCTCGTAATTTTGATGGTATCCTCAACTTGCAATATGCAGACGATACCATCATTTTCACCAAACGTGAGCGCACTTCTATGCGCAACCTGAAACTTTTGCTTTACTGCTTTGAACAGGCTTCTGGTCTTGCCATCAATTTCAACAAATCTTCGGTGTATTGGCTAGGTGGGAATGATAATCGCCATCACGAAGTTTCTCTTTTTTTTAACTGCCGTATCGCTTCCTTCCCCATCTCTTACCTGGGCATTCCCCTAAGATGGGGGAAGCTCTACAGATCGGACTGGTTCCCTGTAATTGATAAAATCGAATCTAGGCTGAATGTTTGGACTGGTAAATTGCTTTCCCGAGGAGGAAGATTAATTCTTCTTAACTCGGTCCTTTTTGCTATTCCTCTATATATGATGTCATTCTATTTCTTCCCTTCCTGGATCCTCAAAAGGATCGATCAAATTCGTAGCAATTTCTTTTGGATTGGTGCGGCTCTTTACAAGAAGGGCTCGCATCTGTGCAGTTGGGACATCATCTGTTCTTCGAAAGCAAACGGTGTACTGGGAGTTTTGAATCTTCGTGACCATAACCTCGCCCTCTTAGGTAAATGGTTATGGAGATTCCATAAATCTCCTCATTTATCTTGGGTTCAATGCATCAAGGAGTATTATTTTTCTTCCACTCCTTGGTGGCAATTCAACGCCCCTATCCATCGTTTTTCTTCTCCTTTCTGGAAAGGAGTCTGGAAGGCTTCTCCTGCGTTCCAGTCCAGCATTTCTAGGCTTTGAGCTGATGGGTCTAGGACCAAACTCTGGACTGATCTTTGGTTAGGCAACACCTCCCTCGCCACAGCCTACCCCTCCCTATTCAGTCTTGCTGCCTATCCAAATGCCTCAGTCGAGGAATCCATCGTTTGGATTCATTCCTCAAGGATTTGGAATATCCCTTTTACCATCCAGTTAACTCCCCCGTTGATAGCCGATCTGCAACATCTGATTGCTTCACTCAATCTCTTCGAGTGGAAACAATCGGAGGATATTGCTTGGCGATGGAGTGTCTCTGGATCTTTCACAGTTAAATCTTTCTATAAGTTTCTCAATTTTCGAGGCATTGTTTCCCCTTCGGCTGATTTCATCTGGAAATCCTGTGTCCCTCTCAAGGTTAAAATTAATTCTTGGTTGGCCCTCAACAACAAGCTCCTCACTGTCCAGGTGCTCAACAACAGGAATTTAGCGTGGGGTCAACTCTGTCCCTTTTGCTCGATTTCCTCGGAAGATGTTAATCATCTCTTCGTTGATTGCTCTTGCATTTCTCCTCTTTGGAAAGTAGTTGCTCTCGCATGGGTTAATCCAGCCTTACCAACTACCCTTATCTCCTGCTGGAAATCCCCCACAGTGCCCCCCCTATATATACCAAGGGTTGGAACCTTTCCGTCCATATCATTATTTGGATAGTCTGGATGGAAAGGAACCGTAGATTGTTTACGCACAAAGCTTCCTTTATCCATTCACTTATAGAAGAACTTTTATTTCTTTTTAAATTTTGGACTTCACAGTTGAAAGTCGATGATCGACAGTCTTATTTCTATCACTGTTTAGATGACTCCCTTACTGTTCTCTCAAGTCTAAATGCATTATGATTAGTTCTAGTCCTTGTTTATGAGTTGTTCTTTATTATGCTGTTGTTTCCTATTTTCTTTTATACTTCATTGGTTCTTTTTCTTTTTACTGTACCTATTGCAGGTTTAAATGCTTGGTATGTTGGTCTTCCTATGAGGTTTCTCTGAAGGTTTTTGTTCCTGGAGTTGGTTCGTTTGCGTCGCTAGCGGATTCTTTTTGTCGACGCCTGGGTTTTGGTCGGGGATCCTCTTGACTGATAGTGTTTAAGTTTCAGTGTAGCACTGTTGTTTTAGCTACTGTGGTTTCTCTTTGTATGTTCTTTAATTTTTGTAGAATGTGGTAACAAGTTAGGAGGGTGAGCGCGCGATGGGGTTTTTAGCGTTCTATCTCCTTGACTTGTGTTCCTATTTGGCTATCGCCTCCCCTAGGGTCTCGTGGTTCTGTTTGTGTATGACTGCTGCTCGTTGAGGGATCTTTCCCCCCCTTTGTGCATATTAATGTGCTGTTTTCTTTAGTTTTGTTGTTGTGGCTGTGGTTTCGTTCTGCGTTTTGACTCTGGTCGTCTCCCTCTTAGTGGCAGGTGCCATGTTTTGATCTGGGCTTTAGCTTTTATTAGCTTGCTCTTGCACTCTTTGAGCAAACTGGCAGATTGTTTGGGTGGTTGATTGTAGCCTTGTCCAGGTTTTAAGGACTTTGTTTGTTTCCCCACTCTGAGCTTCTCTTGGCTCTTTAGTCATGAGGCCCTCATTTGTTTTATGCTACAGGCTCGGAGTTTTAGTCCAGGATCCTTTCTCGTGGTTTGTGGCCCTAGTTTTTGTTTCGACTGCGGTAGCTCATCCCCCGCACCGGTGGTGCCAAGTGTTTACAGGCGTTTAGCTATCCATCGCATGGAGTTTCGCCGTCGCCGTCCATTCGGCTCGACTGTGATCGAATCTCGATCTTAGTCCGGCTGGGCGCAAGCTCCTCTGTTTCCTTTTCCGATGGCTGCTCGCGCTGATGGTGGTTTGCCGCATTTTCATTCCCCAACCAGCCCGTCTCTTCTGCTTTTTATTTATCTCATTCTGTTGTATAGTCTCTAGTTTATGCACATTTCCTGTATTTGTTTGTTGTCAGCGTTTTTTGTAGGCTGACGTTTGTTTTACTTCTTGTAAAACCCCTTATTATCGTCTTGTACAGTTTTTACCGCTTTATTAATATATTTTTTGATCGGGCTGGAATCGTTTGACTCTATCCGCTTACATCAAAAAAAATAATTATTATTTTCTGAATTAATAATTATTTTTAGAATTTTTAAATAAATTTTTTCAATTTTTAATTAAGTTTTTGGATTTTTTTACATAATTAATTCAATTAAATAAATAAATACCTGTACACGTGGCGCATTTCTGTACGTTGATCATGATCAGATGAGCGCGCATCAGGAGGAGCCCATTTTTCTCTCGTTTGGAGCTCGATGGCAAGAACTCTCGGCTCCAGCTGCCGAAGTCCCCCACGTTGACACGTGGCGTAGTCAACGGCGCTGCGTTGACTCTTTTTTTTGAATTTTTTATTTAATTTTCGAATTAAATAATTAATTATCAAAAATTTTAATTAATTATTCTGTTTTAATAATTATTATTTTCAGAATTTAAAATTATTTTCCGAATTAATAATTATTTTTAGAATTTTTTAATTAATTTTTTCAATTTTTAATTATTTTTTTTGAATTTTTTACATAATTAATTCAAATAAATAAATAAATAAATACCTGGACATGTTGTGCGTTTCTGTACGTTGATCATGATCAGATGAGTGCGCATCGGGAGGAGCCCATTTTCCTCTCGTTTAGAGCTTGGTGGCAAGAACTCTCGGCTCCAGCTGCCAAAGTCCCCCACATTGACACGTGGCATAGTTAACTGCGTCGCGTTGACTTTTTTTTCCTCCCTGCTTCGTCTTCCTTCTTTGGCATCTGCTCTTTGTCTTCGACTATTCTTCGGCTCCGCCCTTTTCCTTCGTCGAAGGTGTCATTGGAGCTCATCATGGGGAGCTCGACGCCAGCAAAGGAGAGCTTCGGCGGAGTTGATGAAGGTGGCTCGTCGACAGTGGAGAGGAGAGCTCGACTGAGCTCGCTCGGGGTAGGCATCGTGGAGCACGGCGCTTCGGAAGGGAGATCTCGGAGACAGTGGAGAGGAGAGCTCAACGTTTGGGAGGAGCTTTGACGGAGGCGGAGCTCGGAGTGGTTTGCGATGGTGAAAGAGCTCAGAGCTCGGTAAGAGCGGAGGCGGAGCCTTTGAGCTGGACGAGTAGGGGTCAAAGCTCAGCTCCGGTGCTCAACGGAGGCGCGAGAGCTCGATAATGGGTTCGGTGTTGGAGTTCGAGAGTAGCGCTCTGCGAGGGGAGCTCGCAAAGGAGGAGGTCGGCAATTGAGCCTCGGCGGAGCTCGGTGAAGCTTCGACGAGGAAGAAGGGTGGTTGACGACGGTGAAGCTTTGCGAAGGCGGGAGCTCGTCGGAGCCATGGTGATGGGTACGAGCTCGCGATGGGGTGCTCGGCGACGACTGAGGTCGACGAGGCCTTCGGCGAGAGCGGAGTTCGAGGAAGCGTTGGAGCTCGTCGTTGGAGCTCGGCAATGAGAGGTTGGAGCTCAGTGTCATGAAACAGTGAAGGCGAGCTCGGTGGTGGAGCGTGAAGCTTGTGAGCTCGGAGATGATGGGAGTTTTTCTCTCATTTGGGCTCTAATGCCACGAATGCTCGGATCGAGGCGGCGAAGAGCGAGTCTGAGCTCGACGTCGGAGCTTGTGATGGGGAGTTCGGAGATAATGAAGTTCAGAGTTGGAGCTCGACTTGAGGGGCTCAATGCTGGTGGTGGATAGCTTCGGCGTAGGAGAGAGCTTTGCGGAGTGGAGGCAAGGTGAACGTCGAAGGGGTTCGACGAAAGAGCTTCGGCGGCAGAGCTCGGAGCTTGAAGGAGAGTTCGAGCTCGGTAATGGCATTCGAACTGGCGAAGCGCTCGGCGAGGCTTGGCTCGGAGACAGTGAAGGTGGGCTCGGCAGTGGAGCTCAACGGTGATGGTGTCGAGGTTGAGTTTGACAAAGGAGGTTTGGGTTCGGAGCTTCGACGAAGAGGGAGGAGCTCGATGTTGAAGGAGGAGATGTTGAGGCTTTTTTTTCTTCTGTTTGGTTTTTGGCGAGAGAGTGGAGAAGAAGGGGGTTAATGGGTTTGGGTCCCTTAACGGGTCCAAACCGACCCGTTAACCCTTTAGTTTATTTCCCCCCCTTTTTTGCTTGATAGCTTGTATTTGAGCCGCAGATCGTGTTTGAGCACGAATTTCGAGGCAAAATTTTTCTCCAATTTGGGGGTCAGTAGCAAGAGCTCTCGGATCATGTTGCCGAAGTCTGGGAGGCTGGCACGTGTCCAAGTTGCGTTGACTAGTCAACGCATTTTCTTGCGTTTGGAGCTCGGTGGCAAGAGCTCTTGGATCACGTTGCTGAAGTCTAGGGGAGCTTCGGCACAACTGTATTGTAACCAACGTTCTAGGTGGTATGGAGGTTGGATCGGGGCGTGTGACCCCTTGCTTCAAAGCTATCTCGAAGATCTACAAGTTCTCTTCAGAAATGAGTTGGAGAATCATCCTTCTTCAAGGTCAAGATAGTCCCACAACATCTTCATCTTTGCGAAGTTGAGAAGAGCTTTGCATGGCTCTAGGGGAAGTCCGTTCTTGGAAGAATAGTCTGAGGAGCAACTCTAGGGGAGATTCGTGCTCCAAACTCATTGTGAAGAGGTCCGTTCTGGAGGCGAGCGGAGCGAAGAGCTCGGTTCTAAGAGAGAGCCGTTTGGGAGACTAGTTTGAAGAGCAACTCTAGGGGAGAGTTTTAGCTCTGAACTCATTGAGAAGAGGTCCTCTCTGGGAGCGGGCGGAGCAAAGAGCTTGGCTCTAGGAGAGAGCCGTTTGGGAGACAAGTTTGAGGAGCAACTCTAGAGAAGAGTTTTAGCTCCGAACTCGTTAAGAAGTGGGCCGCTCTGGGAGCGAGCAGAGCAAAGAGCTTGGCTCTAGGAGAGAGCCGTTTGGGAGACAAGGTTGAGGAGCAACTCTAGGGGAGAGTTTTAGCTCTGAACTTGCTGAGAGGAGGTTCAACAGTTGTGGGAGTAATTTCGAATGGTGAGCTGCCCCGCACTTGCTTGTTTGCATGCGGCTAAGGCGATATCGAACCAAGTGTTGAACTCCGAACTTGTTGTTTAAGAGAGTTAACGAGTTGTAGGAGCAATTCCGAATAGTGAGCTACCCCGCACTTGCTTGTTTGCAAGCGGCTAAGGCAACGTCGAACCAAGTGTTGTACTCTGAACCCATCTTTTGAGTTTAGTAAGTTGTGGGAGCAGCCCTGTAGGACAAGCTGGACTCCGAACTTATCATTTAGCGAGTCGTAGAAGTGACCCGGAGAAGTAGAATTGAAGCAAGTGCAATAATAGACAAAAGTTTAAGTTTTATTGAAATAAACTAAATGACCACTTCGATGGGGAGAACCATTATTACATGCTATTGGCCAGGTTATAAGCATCGGCATTATTAAAAACCGAGATCCTACTTCTATGATAGGGTGAAGACCTCTTGGGAGGAGTTGGGTTCTCTCTCCATTGGACCTCTTTGGATGAGGTGGAGGACGGCCCTAGGTTCGGAATCTTGGAACTCGGCGGACCTCTCTGTTTGCTTGTAGGCTACTCGGGGTGGAAGATCGGTCCCCATCTCTTCGGCCGAACTTGTCCAGGCATTCTCGCTGTATGAGTTCTTCGATCTCCTCTTTGAGAGCTCGACAATCATCTGTGTCGTGGCCGTGGTTCCTATGAAAGCGACACCACTTATCCCTGTTTCTTTTCTTGTCGGGGGTATTCATTCTAGGAAGAGCACGAAGTAGCCCTTCTTTGTCCACCTCCATAAAAATTGCTGATATACTAGCATTGAGGGGGGTGAACTTCTCAAAATGAGGAGCTAGGCGGTATTGGCCATTGTAGTCCCTCTGGAGTTTCTGTGACCCTTCTTCACTCGTATTTTTCTGTTTGTTCCTGGAAGATGATTCCTCGGGAGAGGGGGGGTTGAGAGCCTCTTCCACTCAGATATACTTCGCAATCCTAAGCAGGAGTTCTGAGAAGTCCTGAGGATGCTTCTTGGCAAGGGACGCCTTGAGGTCGGCGTTAGTGACGTTGTGCCCGAATGCCGCCGAGGCTACTGATTGGTCGAGGGAGGCAATAGACTAGGCTTCGGCGGTGAACCGCCGAACGTAATCTCTTAGGCGTTCACCCCTTCTTTGGTTGAGGGTCACCAAAGATACACTTGTTTTCTCGGCCCGGCGACTACTCACGAAATGAGTAAGGAAGAGCCCTTCGAACTAATCGAATGAGAAGATGGAGGCTAGGGCAAGTCGAAAGTACCATTCTCTTGCAGGCCCCTTCAGCGTGGCAGGGAAGGTCTTGCAAAGGAGCGCATCTGAAGCCTGATGGATCATCATGAGAGTTTTAAAATTCTCGATGTGGTCGGCGTGGTCCAACTCCCCATTGTATGACTCAAAGTTAGGGGGCTTGAAGTTATGCGGGACCGGGGCTTCCATGATGGCTCGGGAGAATGGGGGCCTGCTCGGGCAGAAATTCCCCACCCGTTGTTCCTCTTCTCTGTCAAGTCGGCCAAGGCGCCTCTCCATCTCATGGAGATGGCTTTAGACCGAGTCTTTTCTTCGGTCATATCTTGCTGAGCTCCGAGACTCTTCCCCATGTGAAAGGGGACTAGGAGTTTGGTGGTGATGGCTTGGGGCAGGTTGAGGACTAGGTGCC
Source organism: Hemerocallis citrina (assembly GCA_017893485.1). Lineage (NCBI taxonomy): Eukaryota > Viridiplantae > Streptophyta > Magnoliopsida > Asparagales > Asphodelaceae > Hemerocallis > Hemerocallis citrina. The sequence goes on along the minus strand of CM030358.1, from coordinate 206,278,982 downwards.
CATTACTCGGGGTTGGGAGCAACATTGAAGGCCCGCAGAACGGCTTCTTGAAAATCCTGGAACTTTGCCCTTGTGACTGGTGCCTCTCCAGCTTGGCGGTCCTTATGTATGGCTCGGCTTACTAGAGAATGACTTCTCCGCTGATGACGTTGAGGGGACTCTCTCCGCCTCCTCGAGGGAGGGGATCTTCTGGTCCTTGGTATGTGGGGGGTCCGGACTCTTGAGACCCCAGGGTGCTCAGGTTGGTGGACTCCCCTAAGAGCTCGCCATCCATTCAGGCAATTTCGGAGGTCGACCCCCTTTCGGCGGTTGATAATCACTTGATGGAGGTCCCGCTCGGGAGGACTTTGAGAAGCCATAGAGTCAACTGGAGGATTGTGGACCGCAACATGGTCCTGAGGAGGATGTTGCTTTGGACGACTCCGATGAGAGCCCCCCTGGGCAGCCCCCCGAGACCCTGAAGGGGCCTGTTGAGGAGGAACACCTTGAGCTGGAGGAGGATGAGGAGGAAGAAGAGTGGTTCTATGGCTGGAGACCACTGCCTTCCCCTTCTCTTTTGGATGCATGGCTTGAAACTAATCTCGCTGATGAAGTCAGGTTGGGTTGGTTTTTCATTTCCCAAAGACGGCACCAATCTGTTGTTGCTGATTTTGGTGTGGGAACAAACAGATGAATTTGTGAATTCTTGAGAAAAAGAATAAGGCAAACATGTTGACCTTCACCAACGTGTTGACTTGGTTTCTTGCTGCTGCTGCGAACCTGCAAAAAGTGCGAAACACCGAAATGAATCCCGGCGACTCACCCTCCGACGCTCTTGTCAGTAATCAGGAAGATTATGAAAGAGCTTTACGTAGAAAAATATTCATTACCTTCTTATGGTGGAGAGAGAGGGGTTTTTATAGTCGCCTTAGGGATCCGTTTCAGGATAGGAACAAATCTTTACTTCCCGGTGTAAATGGATAGAAGCGGTTACAACCACCTCTTAGGGATAATTATGAATCTGAATTCTTCTTTATCCTTCTGAACTAGTTCGTAATGAGTTGGGACCCATACCCAGTATGACAGATCTATTTATGGGTTATTGGGCTTTGGAGAAAGACTCAGTTCCCATTTCAGACCCGTTTGTAGGTGAAATTACCATTTTACCCCTGAGAGCTTTAAGATTTGTGTCCGATTTGAACGGTCCCAATTTAATCATATTTTTAGCCATATCAGTAACCGGTATAGAACAGCTCAAAGAGGCTCAGCTAGGTCGGAAGCATATTGGGCCCTTTTGTTTGAATTTTATGGGATCCTTAGAAACTTCTCCATACTCTTGATTTCCTTACTTATTGTTTCAAGCTGTAAACTCATCAGAATCATAACAAAGAATGGATAAAATAATAGTTTCAATTATAAGTTATTTCAAGAATTAATGGTTAACTATCTGGAAGTGACAAAATGTGGGTTTTTGATGTTTATCATCCTCAGAGTTTAACAAGCCCAGTTGATACTTATAAGTTTAAATTACTTTTCTTTAGCATAAAATGAGTAATAATTTGTAACACCCAGAATTCCAAAATACCACTGAATTCGAGTTTCACAGGATCTTTACACTTCTTTCGTACAATTTTACAAGGAAATAAAAACTTTTCTTATATCAGAGTTACATTTACACTTGTACATTATTACAACGTAAGCTACAATAAATTTACATGAAATAACATTTAAATCAATCTTGCCAGCATGTATACTTCAATCGTCAAGCATCTTTACCCTGCATATAAAACTGTGGGTGTGTTAGTTCATTCAGCTGACGAAATATTATACACGGCCATCCTCTCTATGCCGGAAACAGTATAACGATTCTCATTTCTTAACAAACACAAACTTGTCACAAACAAAGCTAAAGGGACTATCTTATTGATGTCGTGTTGTGAATGTGCACTTAGTCCTTAATGCAATTATTTATATTATATGACACTAATGCGCACTTGTTCAGAGTCTATGCAGCCCATACTACATAGGTCCGATGGCAAGCCCTTAATCGTTCTTCATCTTGTAGGGTTCAATCCCTCGCCATGGTTTAATCTACTACTGTAACTACGGTAAGTATCCTAGATGTTTTCTGACCTACGAACTCATGTCTAGGCACCCTGGAGGGAATCCCAATGCACTGATACATGACTCATCATGCAGGCATCCTGTGGTAATTCAACTCCTACCATAGACATGACACCATCCGCAGTCGTCAAACACCCCACGAGCGTCGCCACCGGGACGATACTCTGGAGCAGTATCCACGCCCTATCATGACTCATCATGGGACATCCTGTGAATACTCTCACGCTGCCAATTCAATGGCCCTCATACTCAATGTTTTTCTTTTACTTTCATCACATCTTCACTATGTATCTAATCCTTAATTTAATTGAATCATGAATAAAATCAATCTCTTAGAATGTAGCACTTCCACTATACCGGTCTTATTCATTTAATTTCACATGACCCAACCTTGCTCTTCTCATTTCAAAATATCATTTCCTCATTTCTTTCACTGCCGGTATAAGGCTTGGCTATATCCTAATTCTCAATTTCAACTCATAATTACAATGTCATACTCATCAGATCTTTTCGTGATTAATCACAATTCATATTTCAATAGCATAGTATTCATGTATTCATGTCTTTCATAATTCATCACAATCAAAATTCAATTTCACGTGCAAACCATATGCAAGAGTCAATTTCAATAAATAATCACCAATAATCTGTGTGTTCCACACATCTATTATTCACAAATCAAATCTTGCTGCAAAACACATTTTATAATTCCATTTAATCACACAAGTCACAACTTTCAAAAATTCATCTTTTATAACCCAAAAATTTTCATTTATTTTTCTTTTGTTCAAAGGGTAATTTAATAAAACAGTCTCACTTATGCAAAGCCACAAGTAATAGAGATTTTCTCACATAATATAGATATTATTAGAAACTTCGGGGCAGTCGACTGTTAACTATGGCCAGTCGACTGTTCTGCGAGGTTCTCAAGCTCGAAAATAAATAATCGGAGAAGTCGACTATCACATATGGCCAGTGGGCTGTTCTGCGAGGATCTAAAGCTCAAAATTAAAATAGTCAAAGAAGTCGACTGTCACATATGACCAGTCGACTGTTTCAACATGATCGGTCGACTGTGCTACTAATTTTCAATTCCTGAAGAAATATTTTTAGTTCTTTTTCTTCTCTTTTTAAAAACAACAATGTCCAGAATAAAAATACATTTAATTTAATAATAGCCAGTATACTTAAAGGTATTTTCCCTTCTTTTAAATCATGTATTTAGCCTGAGTTTGTATTTTATGAACACTATTTCGACATTTGAAAATTATTACATAATTGTTCATATCTAAAGATGGTTTCTCACACATAATTCACCACAATGATGTTTGTTTACACATTGATAACTAAGATATTTTTAGAGCACAAAAATTAATCTTTATAAGTGAGTAAAGACTTCTATATTACTTAATCTACACATGATACATTTAATTATGCGTATGCAAAAAGACATTCTTTTTCCATTTATTCAAATCTTCCACATGAAAAATATCACAATAGGGAAATTCATTACATCTATTAACAAACAATTCGATCAATTCAATTTTAACACACTATTCTACTTGGCATTTTTAATCGATAAGCATGGTTGAATTTCTTACTAGCGAATTTCACATAATTGTAATCTAATAAAATCAACATGCATTCTAATGTTTATAACAACGAGAAACATACACCTTTACTCATAAGCAATAACTCTAGTAATCAATCAACACACATTTGCTAATTAACAATTTTCTTCTAATTTAACAAGCATGTATTTCATTTTAACTAGTAGCTTATAATAATAATTCAATTTCATTTTCTAGCATGCTTTCTAGTCTAGAAGTCATGAGAAACACCCACCTTTTGAAGAAAATCCAATTAAGAAAAATCCCCTAGAGCCTCCTAGATTGCGAGCGAGTGCCTTCTCCTCCTAGATTGCAATGCACGAACTCCTCCTCCTTGCTCCTTGCCAAAAAAAACCGAGAGCACCTCCTTGTGGTGGTAGCCGGCTTCCAAGGGAAAACACAACACACAACTCACACACTAATATGTATATATCTCCTATATAATGTCTCCTTTTAATATTAGCTTTAGTGTAGAATACAAGTATGAAGGGGGGGGGGGGGGTATTTATACTATTTTTAAAGTAGATTGGAGGGCTAGAATTTGTTGGATAGTTGTAGAATGGATGGCTAGGATAGGAGTAAAAGTTATAGCAACCACCCACACACAAATAAACTACCCATGCATACAAACCCACTCCCCCATGACTCCATACACAATCCGGCCACCAATAAGGTGTGCATTGCACACTACGTGCTTCGCACGTACCACCTAGTACCCTTATTTAGAAGTTTATACAATTTAATTAATCAAAATGTTCACCATTTGTCTCTACATGACAAGTGTGACCATTTAATTGATTTATTAAATTGGTGGGCTTCACAATTAGTAGGCTTAAGCTCGTGGGCCATGACAACCAAATTAATAATTAATTAAAGTGGGCTAAAACAAATAAATAGTGTTTTAGGCTTTTAGAAATAGGTTTTTAGAAAAATAAAGGAAAATAATTGTTCATACTAAATTGAGATCTTATATAAAAAAAATAAATAAATAGTATGCACATGAAGTTTGCACGTGCATAACACGTGAAAAATAATACTTTTATAAAAAATGAAATTTTAGGATATTACATAATTATAACAATAAATCAGGTTAATATTGGTCAGACCAGTAATATAAATTTTCAAATAATGGATTACCTAACTTTTCATGAAAGATCTTAATTATTCTTTAAAAATGGATAATTTAGTAGATATATATTTAGTCCTACAACAACATATAGACAATATCTTAAAGAAAATGGACATATAGAAGAACCTCTATATGATACTGATAGTGAATTCTTAAAAACAGAATCTAAAATGATGAGAGGATTTGAAGATATGCTTCCGTATTTTGATATTTGGGTGATTGATAATGTATGGTATTTTCAAAAGATTAATTTTAAAAGTTTTTTGATACTCAAGGAGATTAATTTTAAAAGTTTTTTGATACTCTCTTATTCTCTTTTGTAGACCATCACTACTCTTTCAATCACAATCACAGAGTGCATCTCAGTTGGTATCAAAGCCTTATTTTAAAGTAAGTAACTCTTGCATGGTTTTCTCAAAATATTTAGTAATAATTTATATATAGTATAAGTAGTCAAAAAGTTAGTTAAATAGAAAATATTGGGCAAAACAAAATTTTTAAATTGCAGATAGGTTATACATCCTATAGAAAATATTATAGAATAGGAAGTATAGAATTTTATTTGAAAAATAGCCCTTATTAGGAAATTGTTTGGATATTGGCCCATTTATGCAAATAGTTAGAAAACTTAAGCCTATTAATATAATTAACTCCATGATTTGCAGTATATAGTTAGAATTTGAATTTTAGTTAAGAGACTATCATTCTAGATTCATATATTCACGCGGAATAATCATGATTTGCAGTATATAGTTAGAGTTTGAATTTTAGTTGGAGACTATCATTGTAGATTTATATATTCTTATCTTTATCTCCAATTAATACATATTGAGGGTAGAGTGATATATATTATGGGTAAAGTGTACAGCTTTATTTTAAAATTTTAAAAAAAAAACAACCATTTATTTATAACCTAAAACATTAATAAATTTTATTATATATTTTTGGGAGAAGCAGCATTGATTAACTAATATTTGAGTAATTATGACGGAGGAGAAATTAAAGGTTCTGATAAAGAAGACGATGATATGGAGAAGAACAAAAAAGAAATCACCGGCATCGACATGGAAGAAGGGCTGTGCGCCATCTCTGCCATGGCTTGTTCCCTCAGGCGAACGATTCTACGTCTCCTATAACACAGATCGAGAGCCACTTGGTTACAGCCCTTCCGACGAAGAATTCTACCGTCTTCGTCTCTTCAACAAGGAGGAGGATGGAGCGCAGTACATTGGTTCATCTCGTGGGTGGGCGATCTTGCTGAACAATGTTACCAGAGACAAGAAGGGAAAGAAGAAGAAGAAAAACTGTAAGGTATTTGTCGAAAAAGAAGAATTGGATGTCTATCTGATGAATCCTGTGTCTCGTCGTCGTATCAGACTGCCACGGGTGATTCAGAACATAGGGTATTGGGAATACCCTACCTTAGCCATGTCTTCTAATCCTACCGAAAAGAATTGCCTTGTGACAGTTGTAGTCGGAGGTCGCCATATCCTTGTTTGTCGAGTTGGAGACCCTTACTGGACTGCGCTCCCCAGCGACTCTGTGTTACCTCCCAATCTCATGATTGATTCTGCTGTATACTGCAGGGGAAGATTCTACTACAATATTCGTGGACACACAAATCTGATTGTTGTCAATGCCATGACGTTCGCTGTGGAATATGTGGAGTTGGACGAGAAGCAACTTGCTATAGAGTGGAACCAATGGGACTCGTATATGTTGGAGTCTGACTCGGAGCTGCTGTTGGTCGTCGATGTGTGGAAATACAACGATGGATTGCATGTTTTCAAGGCGGATTTGGCCAGCAACAGCTGGGTGGAGGTTACTAGGCTTTCGGACAATAGGGTATTGTTCTTGAGCAGTAGGAACGGTTACTGCTTCTCATTGCCAGCAACTGAGGTGGGATGTAGCCGCGGGAATTTCATCTACTTGGCTCCATGGGATCGGTTGGGAGGGAGGTGCAATCGTCAGAATGTTTGGGTGTCGTTCGATATGCAAACTCGGAAAGTGGTTAAGAAAGCAGTAGATGCAAATAACAAAGAGTTGATGGCAACTGGTAAATTTGGCCTTCATTGGTTTATGCCTAACTAGAGATCATATACTATATTCATGTTGAATTCTTTGCTGGGTTTTTCTTTTCTCTTTTTTATTAATTTGCAAACAGTTGATTGCTATGTATTCATATATAGATCACATCTAATGGTGTTAGATTTCTTTATTTCAGTATTTGCAATTCCCTTTTTTTTAACATGTATATAGATACGTTTTACTGCTTAGGAATTCTGATTTTTCTCTGCATGTTTAGGAATTCTGATGATGATTGATAGTAAGGAATATAAGGAGAGAGTTTGATTCTTATGAAAAGTGGGAGTTTCTCATTATTTTAATATGTTCTATAATAATAAAGAGCACTCATATCTATATTTTATTTTCTTTCAACTTTTTTTTTTTTTGAGAGCACAAAAATTAGTTTACTTTAAAGACTAATACTAGTGTACACGATATTGCACAAACTTATATAATATAATACAATATATAGTATGACTCTTGCAATATTGTACAAAATTTTTTTCAAATTAAGAAAATAATAAACTTTTTTTTTTTGAAAAATTTATCAAATAACATCTATATAATAATGCACAATTTTTAAGGTTAAATTAAGAGATATAATTCTAATTCAAAAATTGGATGGAGAAAAATAGTTGGATGGTTGTCTTCTACTTTTGCACTTGTTTTTTTTATTTTAAAAAGAAAAACAGAGAAAAATCATTGAACTAAATTAAAGTGGTTTTGCATAATTATATTTATATCTAAAAATAATAGGAGATAGAGTCTACCCCATCTCTCATTTCTCTATTTTGAAATAGAGAGATGAGAGAAAAAATAGGGATTCCTATTTAACTAACATGTGCACTACATACGATTTTATTAAAAAAATCAAAACAAAATAAAAAACCCAATTCCTCAAACATAGTCTCTTCCCCTCCCACTTTTTCAATCTTACAAAATGACACGTCTCTTCCCAAACCCACTCCCATCTCCTTACTTAGAATTAGATTTTTAAGCAAGTACAATTCATAAAATTATTTTTATATAAATTTCTTAGTCTATCATCTTTATCATAACCTGTGCTATAATGCATAGTTTATAATGTATAACCTATTTACTAAATATTAATAATGTTATAATATACATGTTAATATAAATTAGTTAAATTTGCAACATCTTTACATTGCATGCATTTTTTAACTTTAGTAATATTCAATTGGATAATGTTAGGGTTTGACAGTGATTCTCTAAACCATCTACTTATATGAGATTGATAATGAATATTTCAGTAATTACGGTGGGGATGATATTCATAAGTTTCTCTCAATTCTCTCACATTTTTTTTAAGTTCTATATAATTTTATGAGCCCTTAAAACTATTTTAGGATGTGCAATTTGCACAGGATAACTGATAACACTAGTATATTGTATAGATTTGGATAGAGAAAGGATGGGATGGTTGCCTCCTACTTTGCTCTTGGTTTTTTTATTTTAAAAAGAAAAACAGAGAAAAATCCTTGAACCAAATTAAAGTAGTTTTGTATAATATATTGTATAGAATTGCATCGCCAAAGTGTACAAATGGTAGTTCAGGATTAGAATTACACTCAATCACAGCCAATTTAAAATTACACTGAAATAGAGAATGAGAAGGACTGTCAGTAATATGAACAATGACAGTATCCTTTTGATATTAGCTCAGAGGAGACACCTGAAGAATCAATTAATCATATAACAAAATAATTTACTGCAAAGAAACTAATAAATGCAGGCCGACTGCCAAAAAGGAGAGAGTCTTAGCTGCTGGAATTAACTTAATCAGGTAGGGAGAAACCACCACTATCGATTATGAAATGTGGCGAGTGACTGAAAGATTGTTGAATTGCCAACTATTGGATCATATGCTGGAGCGCTAGTTTTATATGACAGAAACTTGCTCAATCATATCACTAATGTTTCTGAATTTAGCAAGGCGCACTTTAATCCTGCAGATCTTATACCCACTAAAGCCTTCCCATCTCTTCATAAAGTGTGCTTAACATTGTATTTGAAGCATGTAACATGTTTACAGTTTGCCTGTTCATTCAAAAGATTTCAAGAACATGCCAGCTATAAGTATTCAGTTTATGGATCAGAATCCAAACTGCTACTTATACACTATCACCTGGTCTCGGTGTCGACATTCTCTAATATCTAACTGGTTTCGGTGTAAGCAAACCATTACTGCTTAGTATCTGATGAACATACTGTAAGTTTGTCAAAGCTCAAGGCAGTTCTTTTGGTTTCTGTGAGTAAGCTCCACTTCCACAGAGAATAGGGCAGTTCCATGGCCTATAAACAATGGTATATTAGCCGTTACATCTGCAGTTATTTTCAATTCTTTAGGCTACAACAAGCATGGCCGAAAGTCCAAGCTATATGGATGTTCGGCAAATTGGCTTTGATCTATCGATTGATGTATCCATATAATTAACTGATTTCTTTGGCACTGAGTAGGTCTCACAAGCTACCATCCATGTTTGCACCCAATAGTCTCAAATGTTTCATTCTCCACCTACTATTGTAGACGGCACATTTGAAGGACCAAGTGATTTTTCCAGTACTTCTTTTATTATTAGAGTGCACATAATTGGGACTACTAATTATATATATTTTTTTGACTAGATATACTAATGATACACTTCAGCTTTTCTTTTTGTATTTTGTGAGTGAGTGTGTGTATATATATCTATATAATAAATTACAATGAAAGCTATCAAGTGGCTCACATTCAATCTCTCCCAAAATCAATGGACCAGATCTACTCTCACAAAACATATTTTCCTGCCAAAATTTTAAACTCAAGAAATTCAAAACCCACACTCTCTCTCTTTTTCCCCCAAAATAAACCCGTTCTCTCTCTTTCTCCCCGCTCAGTCTCGAGCGCTCTCACTATCTCCCTCTCTCTCTCTCTCCCAGCTCTCTCTCTCTCTCATCGATTTCTCCCCCGCCAACTCCAACCACCTCCAACGACTCTTGAACGCCACCCTCCCGCCGACGACCCCTCCTCTCACCACACAGCGCCCCCTCCACTCGCAACCGCCGTTCTCACCACACAGCGCCCCCCCCCCCCCCTCCTCCACTCTCTCCAAACCCGAACCTCCTCTCGCCTGAACTCCGACAACTCGCCTCCACTCTCTCCTCCCAACCCTCCGTCCCCAACAAATCCATCCACTCCATCTGGTCCTCACTCACCCGCCTCTTCGCCCGATCCGAATTCATCTTCAACACCCCAAAGCCCAGGGAGAAAGTAACGTCCCCTTTTACTAAAATTGAGATCTTTTGGGGGGAGTTTCTGATTGGTTTTTTTTTTTTTTTTTTTTTTTTTTTTTTTTTAGAGCGAGGAGCTAGAAGGGAAGGAGGTATATATGTGTAAATACAACTTTAGTGATTTTGTGCAAAATCTGAAAATTAAGATATTATTCACCATAATTTGTTGTTATTAATGTGCAGATTAGATTATAGATGATGGCTTTGTGATGGAGTGGAGCGGAGCATTTTCCATGGTTCTGTTGGCCTGCTGAAAGGGTAATATAGGATGGAGGGCTGATTGACTCATCCCCATTCAGAGGTGCAGCTGATAGCAACTGAGCAAGGTATTGAGTCTCTCTCTCTCTTTCTCTTACCTACATTTAGGTTTCATGTAAGCTTGATTAATAAATTACAATGAAAGCTATCAAGTGGCTCACATTCAATCTCTCCCAAAATCAATGGACCAGATCTACTCTTACAAAACATATTTTTCCGTCCAAAATTTTAAACTCAACAAATTCAAAACCCACACACTCTCTCTCTTTTCCCCCCAAAATAAACCCGTTCTCTCACTCTTTCTCCCCGCTCAGTCTCGAGTGCTCTCACTATCTCCCTTTCTCTCTCTTTCCCAGCTCTCTCTCTCTCATCGATTTCTCCCCCGCCAACTCCGACCACCTCCAACGCCTCTTGAACGCCGCCCTCCCGCCGACGACCCCTCCTCTCACCACATAGCGCCCCCCTCCACTCGCAACCGCCGTTCTCACCACACAGCACCTCTCCAAACCCGAACCTCCTCTCGCCTGAACTCCGACAACTCACCTCCACTCTCTCCTCCCAACCCTCCGTCCCCTACAAATCCATCTTCTCCATCTGGTCCTCACTCACCCGCCTCTTCGCCCAATCCGAATTCATCTTCAACACCCCAAAGCCCAGGGAGAAGGTAACGTCCCCTTTTACTAAAATTGAGATCTTTTGGGGGGAGTTTCTGATTGGTTTTTTTTAATTTTTATTTTAATTTTTATTTTTTATTTTTTATTTTTTGTAGAATGAGGAGCTGGAAGGGAAGGAGGTATATATGTGTAAATACAACTTTAGTGATTTTGTGCAAAATCTGAAAATTAAGATATTATTCACCATAATTTGTTGTTATTAATGTGCAGATTAGATTATAGATGATGGCTTTGTGATGGAGTGGAGCGGAGCATTTTTCGTGGTTCTGTTGGCCTGCTGAAAGGGTAATATAGGATGGAGGGCTAATTGACTCATCCCCATTCAGAGGTGCAGCTGATAGCAACTGAGCAAGGTATTGAGTCTCTCTTTCTCTTTCTTACCTACATTTAGGTTTCATGTAAGCTTGATTTTAATAGCTGCAAAATTTGTAGATTGGTTTGTTTGCTTTTGAATCTCTCTACCTTGAAACATGGTTGCTGCAAATGTAGGGGTATGCCGCTATCATTAATTTTAGATAACATGAATATGTGTGAAACCATCAAATTTGACAGAAATGAATCGATATGTTGCAATTTGCAGTCTCACATGTAGCACTTTACAAGATCAGGTTAGTGAAGGAATTTATCCTACATTGTAGTGCTTCATCTGAGTGTTAAAATTAGAGTTGGGAAGTAGTGACACATTTGCAAAATTAGTCGGTTTTGCTAATCTATGTATTGATGAAGATTTGAGAACATAGTGGAGGTAACTTGAGAATTGAACTAGCAAAGGTGTTCAATAGCGTATAATGATGTATGTGAAATGGGTGTTCAGTAGCATATAATGATGTATGTGAAATGGTGGCTGGCTCGAGAGTATTGTAAAGCAAAGGTGGATACGGGTTTCATGTTAGTGAAAGGACGGAAAATTGAAAGGAAGTTGGATGAGCAGGCGGAAAAGAAGGTGTATGCGGAGTTGGTGAAGGATATTACTCCAAAGGAGGATGTGGAGCCATTTTCGTCGTATAAGGATCAGATTGGGTTCGGTATGTATCGAAAACATTTGATGGTTCTTGAGTGTCGCATTTGTTTTGCAACGGAGTTAAGTTATGACATGATTTTAGGTATCCTAACTTTTTTGGTCTGTTTGGGACATTTTTTTGGTTAATTGTGAATTGGTAATGAATGATTGTGATTGGATTAGATAGGTATCGAAGGAATGGATTTGATGAATTGGGAATTTAGGGTTTTGACTGATTAGATTGGTTCTAATTCGTGATATTGTTCAATTATCTATATCGAACTGAATTTAGTAATTTTGCTCTTATGATTGCGTTTAAGATCTGAGCTGTTGTTAGATGATTTTGCCTTCGTTTCATGTCACTAAGATTTAATTTTCATGTACTTATATATTCTGTACTGAATTGCAGTGTCCTTTAAGTCTCGAAGGACCATCAGAAACAGTTGGAATCGGAGGAGGCCCGAAAGGCGGGGATTGCCCCGACCGAGGTTGACGAAGATGGAAAAGAAATCAATCCCCATATTCCTCAGTATGTCTTCGGTTCCTTGGTATCTTAATGCTGAGAGGCCTTAATGCTGAGAGACCGGTAAGCCTCTCATTCCTGTGTATGGAAATGTACTAATTTTTACTTTGTTTTTTATGTCTTTATCAAAGTTGTTGGTTTTGGTTTTGGTATTTTTAGAGTTTAAAACATCAACGAAAGTGGAAGTCAGATCCAAACTATACGAAAGCGTGTTATGATAGAGGAAGAAAGATATATCAAGCGGATCGATATAGAAAGGGTGCATGTGAAAAGTAAGTTTTTTCCACCTATCTCCTCCTTTAACTTTTGTAATATATGCCTCGATACATACATCTCATTGTTGTGATATTTGGATGAAAGTTGGGGTGGGGATATTGGAAGGCGTTCTACAAGGTATATAGCTTTGTTATAATGGTTAATGTGTTTGATCATGCATGTTCTCTCACTATTTAGCATTCCTGACAAGGATGGGTCTTCAGAGAAAGAGTATTATTTAGTTTATCTAGCGAAAGACCAATGCCAGTGGCATAAGATTATCTAAGTTTGCATCGTTTAATTATTCTGTCTTAACAATTCTATGGATACGAAATAAGTTTCGGTAGCTTATTTACACTTATCAGAAACTACACCATATTTGGCAGTAAAAGCAAAAAAAAAACTGCACTCATCAGAAACTACACCATATCAGAAACTACACCAATTTTAGTTGAATCGAACTGTTAGAATTTTTAGTTTGCAAACCTAGAATTTTTAGAATTTTTGCAGACAGTAATATGATTAATTATTCTGCAAGGTTTGGAATTTGATTAATTTTTCTTATTGTGTGCCTATGTGCCCAGTTCTGGAGACGACTTGAAAAGATTGGTAATACCTCAGTCTTTAATATTTTTGACAGAAGTTGTATGCTTTCAGGATCTCAATTTCATGATGTCATGGTAATAGTCTTACAGGGTTGAGGAATGGGATCAGTCTCTGAGCAACTATATGAAAGTAAGTTTGCTCTTACCTTCCAAGATGTGGTTTATCCGGCAGTTTTTTTAATATGTATCAATATTCGATATTCGGTTTCATTATAGTTTGAGTTGAAGTAGTAATGGGTGAAAATGATCTTAGAATCAACTTAACTATTTGCACCGACGACTTTTGTATATGCCAGTTTGTGGATTAAAGGTTACTTTTTAATGAATTTGCACCACCTATCCAACACTCTAAGTATCACTGTATGACATCCATATGTAGAATCACTTGATAATGTTATAAGCATCAAGCTCAAGGGGAAATTTAAAAGCCAAGGATTGAGCCAAAACTTAAATGTAGCAATATAGTCTGTTACCTTCATCGTCATATTGATAACTCCTTATAGATAATTCCATTTCCTGATGTAAAGAGCCAAAGACTCAAAGCAAAAATGTGCCAAAGAAAACAGAGGATTAACAGTTGATATTAGATTGAGCCAAAACAGACTATTCAAGTAATAAGTATCACTGTATGACATCCATACGTAGATAGGTAGATTCACTTGATAATGTTATAAGCATCAAGTTCAAGGGGAAAATAAAAAGCCAACGATTGAGCCAAAACTTATATGTAGCAAAATAGTATGTTACCTTCATCATCATCTTGCTATTGGTACATGTGCTAGGCATTTGCGGATTTCTTGCTATTGGCATATTGCACTTGCACAAGCATTTTGCACTTTAACAACTCAATCCTGCACATACTTGAATAGACAGTGAAGCAACAAAACAATCAATCAATGCACAATCCTGCACAAACCTGCACAAGCATTTTGCAGAGAGGAGTGGACAGTGAAGCATTTTGCACTTGACAACTCAATCCTGAACAATCTTGCACAATCTTGCACAAGCATTTTGCATCAAGCTCAAGGGAAAATTAAAATGCAGTAAAGCAACAAAACAATCTATCAATCATAAAGCGCAGATAAAGCTCAGATACGATTATTTCATCACTAATCACTCCTATAAACCTTTAATTAAATCATAAATGAATTATAGTGTGCAACTTCAAAAACATAATCCATCTCATCATCTTAATAATTCCTTATGGACAATTCCATTCCTGATGTAAAGAGCCAAATACTCAAAGCAAAAAAGTGCTAGAGAAAACAGAGGATTAACAGTTCATATTAGATTAAGCCAAAACATACTATTCAAGTATCACTGTATGACATCCATACGTAGATAAGTAGATTCACTTGATAATGTTATAAGCATCAACCTCAAGGGGAAATTAAAAAGCCAAGGATTTGCACTTGCTATTGGTACATGTGCTAGGCATTTGCAGATTTGCCAAAACTTAAATGTTATGTTACCTTCATCATCATCTTCCTATTGGTACATGTGCAAGACATTTGCAGATTTGCTAGCAAAATAGCCAAGGATTGCACTTGCAGATCCCAAATCTACATTAGAAGAAATCAGTAATTGCAAAAAAAAAATTGAAGGTGTATGGGAAAAAAAGATTATATTGTTTTTTGCATAGAATTTTACGATCAAAATATTAATGCAAGGATATTACAAAAGCACATTCTTCATATGAACATTAACAGAAAAATGAGTGCTTTGCCAATAAACATAATCAAACTATCTGTGCCTGCTGCCCAAGAAAATTTTTGGTTAATCATTATATTATTTCCCCCCCTGAACTTAGGTATCAATGAGTGAGTCAAACCTCAAGTTACTGAATTTCTATCCCAGGGAAGACCACCATCAATTGTGTGATACGGAAACTGATTGCATTTGTTGTGCTCAGCCAAGGATAACTCCAAACCATAGACTGTATCATCCCGAGGCATCGAGTTGGTTGTCAAAAAGATACACACTTAGTAAGTAGAGACCGACTAATAATGTCAACATTTTCATACAATTCATAATAATGTGAACATTTTGATACACCGTTCTCTTTGAACACTGCATTCATAGCTATCACCACCATTAGCACCCTGAAACTCTTCTCTCTTCTTCTCATCTTGGCCTGCACTATCGCCACCCTATCACCAATGCGTTTCTTCCCAAACCTCCAATCACTCCGTTCTATCTTCAACAAGGTCGTTGCCACCACCACCACTACAAGCAACAAGACATTCCTTCGCCAACACCCAGCACAAGCATGGTAACCCTGATCAAATTCCCATCCATAATCTTAACCAGGAATAAAGTTTAGAGAAGCTCAATGTTAACTCTGCGAAGAACTACACGAGCATATATGACAATAGGTTCGTTACCAATCATAACTCCAACATAATCCCTAGGTTCATATACATCTTTTTAATGGGCATACTGGCTTCAGAAATTATGAATCAGATATCCGCAAATGAAGGTTATTAACACTTTTGTCGCTGAAAATATATTCAGTAGTCCCTTCCAAACCAGCCAAACTAATTTTGCTTAAGACTCACAAACAATCAAATTTGGAAGCAACAAGATTTACATTCAAAACAATAATTTTAGAGGATGCATTCATGAAACTATCCAAAACCTGGGATTCATCTGAAGTAGTCTCAATGAATTTCATGTAGAATACCACAAATTGGGCTCCAATGTCACATGCTCAATGAATTATAAAGATAGCATATTATCATTGTCACATGCTCAATGAATTATAAAGATAGCATATTATCATTATCGATAAACACTGAAATTTAAACTCCAACTCAGACAACTATATCTATTAAGAAAAAATCAAGCCTAACAAACTGCAAAAGTCTAGAGATACCAAAATTAACAAACTGCAAAAGTCTAGAGATACCAAAATTAAGAACGCTAGGCCAAAATTCATGAAATAGCAGCAACGGTTAAATAATGGCATTGGCAGCACTAGCAATCCTTGGCCACAGGTCGGCACATTCTTTTCCAATGGGCCCAATAATAGCAGATCCTACAATCATGGCCAATAGAACTCATTAAATTTCTGGATCTGAGACTAATCAAAGAAAAAGCAAGTAACCAATTAATAATCATTCCGAGGTCAATTTCAACATAATAAGCTAAAAAAAATAAGATATGCATTTGGAAATATTTACAAATTATTTAGTTAATCCTTTAGGAGGGGAAAAAAATAGATAATATGATGCAAGCTATAGTCTTTATATCCACTTCTAACAAATAAAACGAAATAGCTCTAAAGATCTTAAATTCGTAATTCTGTATCTTAATAAAAAAAGGTTAGGTGAGTAACATGTACCAAGCATTGATTAGTTGGTATTTTAATTTCTCAAATCAAGAGACTATGCCTATCTTAATAAATAAAGTAAATTTTTTTGTCCACTGACAAGTTCGACGTTGTGACATAGTATTTTTGCAAGTTTCTGCAATAATGCACTTAAAACAGAATAAGTGTATCACCTTACCTTTCATTTGTTCCTTTTGATTCACAATCACCCCAGCATTTATAACATAACCATGTTAAAGAATTAGAGATGCATTCAAAACAATGGGCTTCAACAAATTTTCAATTCTTTAAACTTTCAAATTGCAACAGTTAGCAGTGTTTCCCTATAATAAAACATGGTTAGCAAGTGGACAAATCGATATATTTCATGCAACAATAAAATATTAAACATAACAAATATTATACATGAAACCAACTAATAAGCATTAAAATAACTTAAAATGCAACTGCAGTTGCAATAGATGTAGGTTTCAAATGCATGTACCCATTACTCTACAATTTCCAACTACACCCTATGTTTTACCATTAATTGCCGATAATTTAATGATTCTCCCCCCCTCCCCCCCCCCCGAGATTGTCGTCTACACTCAGAACCGTTATGTACATATTGACAATTTAACTTTTGGTAGGGTGATGAAGAACATGTTAGGTTCAAACCATTGAGTTAAAAGGCATTGTCCTGTTTGAAAGGTAATGGTTTCAAAACTCTTACTATTGTTTTAAAACTCGTTGTTTTAATTGATTATTGTACTTTTTTTAGGCTCACTGTTTGGTCCCATTTTTGAAGACTTGAAGACTTAAAGCATTGTTTCAACCCTGTAATTTTTTTTGTCATTCGGTTGGTTTGTATATATTATGGTGGAGGATGTAATAGTTGTAATAGTTGTAATATTTAGCATTTTGGGAGATGATGTAAGTATCTGTATATAATGATGACATAATATAGTTATGTTAATACCCGTACCCGCAAAATTGTGGAGTATTGGGTTCTGTGTTTGGTTTTTAAAAGATTTTTTCTAAAAATTTATTACGTTTTCAAACGAAATTTTAGTTTTTATTTTGTATCTTGCATTATATTATGATTTTTTCCCCCAGAGCCTTATATATATGATGCCTGTGTGATGCTGTTTGGTTTTGCCTGGGGATGATTGATATTTATTGCCTGTTGTGGTAGGGTAAAAATGGCTTGGGGCCCAACCAGGGCCCAATACAGCTCTCACTCAAAAATGGTAAAAACAACAGTCTAGTTCGGCTTCGAGCCACTGCAGGGTCGGCGCCGAACCTCCAGTTCTCCCCCACAGATCTGGTCTCCTCGTATCCGATGAGCGGCGATGGCCCTCGGCCTCCGATCCACGACAGCCCTCCGGGCCGTCCGCCCATCCTGGTGTAGAATGAAGATGACTTGGCGCACCCTACGCCACCAGATTCTCCCAGAAGCACAGAAGCCCCATGATCTGCCATGTCAGCTCCAAATACCACCAAGGACTTTGCCGCGTCAGCCCTATACCACTCCTGGTACTGCCACGTCAGCCCTAAACCCCCTGGGTCTTCTGCCACGTCAGGCCCATGGGCTTTCGGGTTCAGACCCGGCCCCCAAGCGAATCCAAACCCGGTTGAAATTCTCTATAAATACTAGACCCTCACCCACCTTTTCAGGTAACCAATCTTTTGCCACTTAAATTTACCTAGTTATTGCGATTCTCTCACAGAGACTGACTAGATCGTCGGAGGGTCCGCCACCGGGATAAACCCCGGTGTTTCAGGGCCGTCTGCAGGTACACAAGACCTCGGATCCGAACCCTATGATCTGAGCCGAGGCATCCACCTCACTCCGAGCCCGTCGCAGGAGCCGCCAGGTCACTCCGAGGGTCGTCTGACAAGCAGCTTTCTCCTCCAATACAAATCGAGTCCGAACTCACACCTGGTGCATCCACACGTCTCCCAGAAATAAACCGCATCAGGTTGGCGCCGTCTATGGGAACACTGCTTCAGAAGCCGACCCGAGCACAACCATCAAGGCACCTCGATAGCCGAACTCTCATGGCCTCCAAGGACAAGGGGGCTGCTTCCTCCGTCAACCGACGGGACTCGCTCCCACCAACTGCTAACGCCGGTCCACACACTTCAAAACCCAGGGCTCCCCATCAGGGGTCCCAAAGGAGCGTCACCCGTCAAGTCCAGCCCGACCTCCGGGGGGTAATCATCAATCGACAGATTAGCCGCAGCAGGGGAAGGGCCGCTTCCAACCCGGCCCCGAACCATCCAAGACCGCAGCCAGAGGGACGGAGGCCAGCACTCAGCCGCATCGGAAGGCAACCTTCAGACCGACCAAACAGGGTCGAGGGAGCCTTCGTCACTCACAAGGAGTTCCAAGACTTCCGGAGAGAAATTCTCGGGGCCCTCCGACGGGCCCCCAGGGAGGAAGCCCTCCACTCCCAAACCGGGTCGGATGCCGAGGCCAGCGTGTCGCGCCCGTCAACAATCCAGCCAGAAGACGATGGCGTACTCCTAAGGCGCCTCCAAGAAATGGAGGATTGCCTCGATCATATAGGAGATGGCGACCAACGAGCGGCTCAGGGGTACAAACCTGTCCGTCCTGCCTTCTCCGCTCCCATCCTCCAAGCGGAAATACCCAGGAATTTCTGACCCCCTCAATTCGAGACCTACGACGGCGAGGGAGATCCCGCTGATCACATGGAGGGTTTCAAAACCCTCATGATGATTCACAGCACCTCGGATCCCCTGCTATGCTGAGCCTTCTCCGCCACACTTCGGGGTCCGGCTTGTGAATGGTTCTCGAAACTCACCCCCAGCTCCATTTACTCCTTCGACCAGCTAGAGGGCAATTTTCTTGCCCACTTCGTCACCAGCCGGAAGGCGGAAAGGACCAGCGCCTCTTTACTTGGGCTCAGACAGATAGAGGGAGAGTCACTCAGAGTGTTCGTCCGGAGGTTTACCGCGGAGGCAAGAGCGGTCTCCTCTCTTGATCCAGGCGTCGCCTCTGCGGCATTTCGGCACAACGTCCGTCATCGACAGCTGAAAGCTTCTCTGGCGAAGAGACCCCCCGTCGACTTTTCCGACCTCCTCAACAGGGTCGAGAAATACATTAGGGCAGAAGAGGCCCTTAGCCCCGAAGATGCTAGGGAGACCACCGGAAAGGGAAAACGGAAGGCCGAAGAAGTCGAACCATCAAAGAAGGCTCCGAGGGACGCGGGGGCCATGAAGAAGGTCCCGCCGGTCCCCCGCTTCGAGAGGTACACTCCCTTGACACATAGCATATCCGCCATCCTCTTAGAAATCGAAGACAAAGGCCACGTCCGACTACCTCCCCGACCTAATAACAACAAGAATCAAGATCAGTGATTCTACTGCCGCTTCCACAGAGATCGTGGGCACGAAACCGACCAATGCCGAGCCCTGAAAGACGAAATTGAGGAACTCATCTCACGAGGGTTCCTCCGAGAATTCACCCGAGAAGGCCGACGGGATCGGCGAGTTGATAGGAACTGGAGACTTTCGCCTCCGAACCCTACTTCGACCTGCCTCCGGGGTCAGGATCTCGAGTCCGAGGGAACCGCAGATACGCCATTCATCTTGCACTGTGTCCACGGGGGGCCGATGGGAGGAGAGTCAAATACATCCCGAAAAGCCTTCATCCAAGAGGCGAATGCTATCCAAAACAACCCCTCGTCCAAGCTACAACCAAGGCCAGTCTCCTTCTCAGGAGAGGACCTCGAAGGTGTTCACCTACCCCACAGCGATGCCCTCGTCATCAGCCTCCACATGGCTAACTGTGAGGTTCGCCGAATCCTCGTTGACAACGGTAGCTCAGTTAATATTCTTTTCCTCAAAGCCTTCGAGAGCCTCAAGTTACCCGGTGGGAAGCTCAAGCCCGCCGGATACACGTTACATGAATTCTCCGGTGCCCCTGTCGTAATAGAAGGGATTGTTACCCTCGACGTCACCGCAGGATCGGCTCCTGTCAAGAGGACCGAATCCATGGATTTCATGATTGTCAACATCAAGGCAGCTTACAACGCCATTCTCGGCCGACCCGGACTGAGCTCCCTCCAAGCGGTACCGTCAGCCTACCATCTGAAACTCAAATTTCCCACCCCTCAAGGGGTCGGCATCGTCCGAGGTAGCCACGAAGCCGCGCGGTCGTGCTATATAACCACCGTCGGAGGGGGTGTATTCCCCCTCGACGCCGCTGAACTCGAACCCGAGAGGGATGGCCCAGCTCCCGAGCCTGTCGACGAACTAGAAGAGGTCCTGTTCGATGCCAAGGATGAATCAAAGTGGTTCCGGGTAAGCCGCTCGCTCACCCAGGACTTGAAAACAGGCATCATTGCCTGCGTCCATCGCAACGTTGATCTCTTCGCTTGGAAGCCCTCCGACATGCCCGGGATCTCCGAAGACTTGATTATGCATCGGCTGAGCGTCATCCCTGACTCTAAGCCGGTCGTCCAAAAGAGGCGCAAAGTCGCCCCGGAGAGGCAACAAATTGTGAAGAAAGAAGTGGACAAACTCTTGTCCGCTCGATTCATTCAGGAAGTCAGCTACCCCGAGTGGTTGGCCAATGTTGTAATGGTAAAGAAGGCAACAGGGGGTTGGCGGATCTGCATCGACTTCACGGATCTTAACAAAGTATGTCCGAAAGATCCTTTCCCCCTCCCCCGCATTGACGCTTTAATCGACGCAACCTCGGGGCATGAGCTACTGTCCTTCATGGACGCATTCTCGGGGTACAATCAGATCCGGATGTTTCCACCAGACATCTCCAAAACCTCGTTCGTCACCGACCAGGGTCTTTATTGTTACCGTGTTATGCCCTTCGGGCTGAAAAACGCCGGAGCCACGTACCAACGGCTCGTCAACAGAATCTTCAAAGACCTGATCGGCCACAACGTGGAAGTCTACGTCGACGACATGCTCGTCAAAAGCCGGGCCGGACCGGACCACGTCGCCGACCTCGAAGAAGCCTTCGGTGTCCTCCGACATCACAACATGAGACTCAACCCAGCTAAATGCGCCTTCGGCGTCTCCACTGGGAAATTCCTGGGGTTCATCGTCAGTCAACGCGGCATTGAGGCAAACCCCGAGAAAATTCAAGCCATTATGGACATGTCCCCCCCTCAGAATGTCAAGGAGGTTCAGAGGCTCACGGGCCGGCTGGCGGCAATCGGCCGTTTCCTCTCCAAGTCAGGCGAGAAGTCTCTCCCCTTCTTCAAGGCCTTACGCGGAAAAGGGGGCTTCGAGTGGGGTACCCATCAACAAGAAGCCTTCGAACAATTGAAGCAATACCTCGCCAACCCACCTCTCCTCAGCAAGCCCGAGCCAGGCGAGCCGCTTTGGCTCTACCTGTCAGCCTCGGATAGCGCCCTCACCGCTGTCCTCGTCCGAGAAGAGGAAGGGGTCCAAAGGCCAGTGTATTATGTGAGCAAAGTACTACTCCCAGCCGAGACGAGGTACGCAAAGATAGAGAAGGTGGCCTATGCCTTAGTCATGGCAGCCCGGAAGCTTTGTCCTTACTTCCAGGCCCACTCCGTCCAAGTACTGACCGACCAGCCACTAAAGACTGTCCTTCACAAGCCCGAAAACTCCGGCCGTTTAGTCAAGTGGTCAATTGAGCTGAGTCAGTTTGACATCAGCTATCAGCCGAGGGTGGCCATTAAAGGACAGGCCCTCGCCGAATTTATAACTGAGTGCACCGTCTCCGAGCAGCCCAGCATCGAGGGTTCGGATCCGACCTGGGAGATCTTTGTCGACGGCTCATCATGCGAAATGGGGAGCGGAGCAGGCATCATCCTTCATGGCCCCGACCAATTCCTACTTCAATACTCCCTTCGCCTCAACTTTCCGGCCTCCAACAACGAGGCAGAGTACGAGGCCATGATCGCCGGATTGACCCTCGCCTACCGAGCCGGAGCCAAGCAAATCCGGGCCTTCAGCATTCTCAGCTCGTGGTCAATTAGATCACCGGAGAATACGAAGCCCGCGATGATCGCATGATGAGATATTTGGCGGCAGTCCGACGACTCCTGGCGTCCTTCAGCTGCGCCACAGTTATCAGAGTCCCCAGGGAACAGAACGCTCAAGCAGATGCGTTATCCAAACTCGCCTCTTCCTCCTTCGAGGGTCTCGATCAGTCAGTGCTCATAGAAATCCTCTTAAAGCCAAGTATCAATGACCCAGAGCCGGAGGCGATGTGTGTGCAAGATGATACCAGCCCAGACGACTGGACCACTCCTATCCGAAGATTCTTAATCAATGCCGAGCTCCCTGAAGACAGGGCCGAGGCCAGACGAGTCAGAGTAAGAGCTGAAAGATTTGTCATGATTGATGACATCCTCTTCAAATGCTCATACACCTTGGCCGACGGCAAACCATGCCTCCGCTGTCTCACCAGCGGCGAGGCCAGCTACGCCCTCAAAGACCTACACGAAGGGATCGGCGGATGCCACATGGGGAGCAGGACACTTGCTCGGAAGGCCCTGAATCAGGGGTACTATTGGCCGACCATGCTCCAGGACTCGCAAAACTTAGTCAAAAGGTGCGGCCCCTGCCAAAGGTTCTCCCCTATCAAAAGGCTTCCTCAAGCCAATCTCTGATCCCTGGCGAGCCCTGCGCCGTTTGCCATGTAGGGGATGGACCTTGTGGGGCCCTTCCCCCCAGCAGTAGGACAAAAGAAATTCCTGATAGTCGCCATCGACTACTTCACCAAATGGCTCGAAGCCGAGCCTCTGTCCAGCATCACCGAGCGCCAAGTACAACAATTCTTTTGGAAGAACATCATTTGCCGGTTCGGCATCCCCCAGATCCTCGTTACAGACAACGGAACCCAATTCCAGGGTCAGAACTTCCAAACTTTCTGCGCGGACATCGGTATCCAGCAACGCTTCTCCGCTATTTGCCACCCTCAGTCCAACGGCCAAGCAGAGAACGCGAACAGGCAAATCCTCGACGACCTCAAGAAGCGCCTCGACAGTTCCCCCAAAGGGCTTTGGGTCGAGGAACTGCCTAGTGTGCTATGGGCGTACCGAACCACCAAGAGGATCCCCACGGGAGAGACGCCGTTCGCCTTGACCTATGGGACGGAGGCAGTCATCCCCGTCGAGGTCGGCCTGCCTTCTCCCCATATCATGGCCTTCGACGAAGCTGACAATTCATCAGGCTTAAGGGCCAACCTGGACCTCGTCGCCGAAGTCAGAGAGAAATCCTCAATCCGGAGAAGCATCTTCCAACAACGGATCGAGAAGTTTTACAACAAGAAAGTCCGCCCCACTAACATCAAGGCGGGAGACCTCGTGCTATGAAAACTGTCCGTCTCTGATCCAACCAAGAAGAGGAAATTGGCCCCCAACTGGGAAGGCCCATACCGTATAGTCGAGGCTGTACACCCTGGTACGTACCGACTGGCGGATATGGACGGCCGGCTCATCAGTCGACCCTGGAACGCCGAGCACCTAATGAAATTCCTGGAAGAGCGAACATAGGTTCTAACTTGGCTAATGTATATAAAATCCTTTGTAAGCTTTCATGTGTAAAGGGCGGCTTCGACGACCCTCCCTATCTAGTATGAAAGAAATCTTTTTTTTGTCAAACTCCAAATGCCTCAGCAGATCCGACTTAACACCGAACAATGGGATCGGCACCCGAGTCCTCACTCCGGTATCATCCCCAACGTTTCGGTAGGTCCAATCCAGCTTTAGGCTAGGGACTTTTCCTAAGGCCCCGCGTTGATCCCTCACGGATCGACGGAGCCGAACCACGCCTCCGCCATCATTCACCGCACTTCTAAACAGAGCAAAGGAGGAAAAGAATTCTTTATTCATACTCCTTTATTTGGTTATGAGAAAACAAACAAAGACCGTTACAGGACCACTCCACTCATCTCAAATTGAAGGAAGCCACCATCTTAGAGCCCCTCGGGTCCAACGAAGGGCGGGACCACTCCGACCGAACGGTTAGGAGCCCTCTCCTCATCATGACGGTCCTTGGGCTCAGCCACGGTCGACACACCAGCCACGGAGCTCTGGGCATCCACTGGTCGCATGCGCTCCAGCAACAGCAGCGCAGAGGGAACCCCCTCCGCTCGCCGACCCACGGAGGAAGATGTCGAGACACCCAGCATCGTCTTGTAGCGGTGTATCTCCATCTCCTTCTCCACTATGACATCGCGAAGTAACCTCTCAGAAGAGGGCCTCTGTACCGAGGCGTTCGACATGGTATGTCCAAGTCCGACACCTCCGAGGTCCCTGTCCACCATCGCCCTCCTCAGCCGGCCCGCCTCCTCACTTAAGGCCTCAGACTTATTCCGATAATAGTTGAAGGTCGCATCAGTGTCACGAGCCCCCTTTCGGTAGCGAACCAACGTGGCCTCCAGGGCCTCAACTTTGCTCCGGAGCCACGCCACGTCGGAACGACGGGGGTCCACCTCGGGAAGAGGAGCCGCAACCTACAAGAAAACCAGCCAACTCAAAACACATAAGCAAGGAGGGTCGGAAACACCCGAAGTCAAAACACTTGGCCGGTCAAAAATCTTTTTTTTTATAAATTGAGTCGCTTCTTACAAAAATGCGGTGGCCAGTTCACGGAAGGCAAATACAATCGAGAGAAGGAAATAGAAAGACAGAAATTATACAACTTATTTTCCCACCTCAGCATCGGCAGGCGGGTCCACAGGGGGGTCGGCAGACGGGTCAAGAGCAGGCCCTTCTTCGCCAGGGATCTTCGGTGTCCCCTCGACCTCCATGTCATACTCGAAATTGGACAGGTCAAGGGTCGGGTAGAAGTGCCTCACGTGGCTGAGTGCCTTCGCATAACACTCGTCTTGAGCCTTGATCACCAGGAGCTAACCCGTCTCTGTCAGCTCTTCCCTCTCCTTGGCAAACTCCTTCTCCTGAGCCGCCATCTTCTCCGCCCATTCCTCCTTCTCCTTGTCGAAGGCCGTCTTCATCTCTTGCTCCCTCTTCTGAGAGCCTTCGAGCGCTATCTTCATCTCCTTCGTCTCCTGCTCGGCCTTGTCTGCCCGATCGCGCTCCCGCTTCAAAGCGGCCTCGTAAAGGCCCCTCACGTGGGCCCCCCTGCACGGTCGCCTGTAGTCACCAAGCACAACTAAGGAAGCCTCCTCTACAACGTAATTACGGGACAAGAGAGATTGACAGACTTACCAGCACATTGGCCTGTGTGAAGCGAGTATACGCCTCATCCAGGGTCTCGATCTTCATCTCCGAACGATCCTGGGGGGTCGCCAACTTGCTCACCACCTCGACGGCTTGCCGCCCTCGGGTCAAGCAGTCTCCCTCGCGGATCGACTAACTCGGCACCCACGGTCGCCGAAGCCTCTCCTCTACCTCCGGATCCGCCAGAGGGCCCTTCCCCTTATCGGGATCAGTGACCTTGCCCTGGCCCGGACCGCCCTGAACCGCCGCGTCGTTGACCGTCTCCGAGCGAGTTCTTTTGGCCCTCGGCTGAACAAGGGCCTCGGAAACCACCTGGGATGACCCCCTCGTCTTCATCACCCCCATCTTCTTCTCGGCCTCCTCCTTCTTCATGGCGAGCCTCTTCGCCTTGATCGACTCAGGATCCATGTCTGCAAAAAGATCCAGTAAGGACAATGAGCACAGAGGAACAACAAAGCCAAAAGAAAGAAACAACTACATACGTAGGTCGGCCGGGCTCAGTCCGACGCTCGCCAAGTGACCCTCGGTCACCTTCGCCCAGTTGATACTATACGACAGACGGAGGCGCTCAACAAACCCCCACTCCTCGGCCGTCAGGTCCCTCGGCCTCGGCATTTTATAGCTCGGCTTGGAGTGGTTCCACCGAGTGGGAATGTCCCAAGGTTCCTCACTCCGGATCACCAGATATTTCTTCTTCCAATCCTTGATGGAGTCCGGATGACCGTGGACAACCTTCCCCTTGCCCCGGGGTGAAATATAGTAGACACCCTCAGTCGTCGAGCTGATCATCAACATCGCTTGGAAGACATTCAGCCGAAGAGGTACCCTCTGCTCCTCGCACATCATCACGAAGCAGATGATCTGCTTTAAAGAGTTGGGCCCGTACTGCATCGGCGCCAAGGACGCCCAGTTCAGTACCTTGCGAACAAACGGGTGAACTGGCAGCCTCAGGCCGGAGATAAAGGCATCCACGGAGAAGACGCAATACCAATCTGGCAGGGGGTCGGTCGGTCGAAGAGTGGAGCTCGGCAACATGAGCTCGTAACTGGACCCTATGTGGTACGCCAGCCGCAAAGCCTCCAAGTTACCTGCCTCCAGAACGGTCGGAAGTGTGTCCATTATCACCCTCTTCCGGCTCGGCGACGACGGTTGGACCCCAAACACCTCCTTATCAGAAAGATCGTCAGGGTACCGACGGAACGGCTTAGGCTGTACAGGCGATCCTGTCATCAAGTTACGATAAACAGGTGCCTGGCTCGAGCCCCCAATCCTCGACCCCTTCTTCTTCAGAGCACTCTTCTTCTTCTTAGTTTGTTCCGGTGAGGGGGTAGATAATCGCTCCAGACCTGTCGGCATGGAACTCGAGCCCACGCCCTGACCTCCTATCTGAGCCCCTTTGGCTTCACCCCCTTTGGGGCCACCCTCCTCTTCAGAAACCAGCCCAAGAATCTGAACTTCGGCGGAACTACCGCCCCCCTCCTCAGAATCGCTACTCTCCACGACAAAAAGCCTCCGAGACCGTAGCGGCTTCACATCATACACTGGCTGATCCTCCCCTACAGACTCCCCCTCGAGATCAGACTCCTCCCACGAAGTCGAATCGGAGACGGGTTTTACGTCCCCCCCAGACGTCGACGCTGACGAGCCAGACTGAGCCCTATCCATCTGTGCCTAAACTAAACAAACTTACCAACAAACCTGGGGTCGCTTCGGAAGAACGAGCCTGGTACAGCAAACGGTAGGGACGAGCGCTGAAGTGTTGGGAGATTTTTTGAAAGAGAAAGAAGCGAGTAAGAAGTGGACGATAGGGGGAGAGGGGGGAACATTTATAGAGGACAAAAACGACTCCTCGATTTCTGCAATTACTGTTCACCGATTGACGTGTAGCGACCGCCTGGAAAACCGCGCCACGTCCTCGAAACGTGGGCTGCTGACGTCATCCAGTGCCAGGCTGGCAGCCAGACACAGGGGTCGGGTCGGATGAAGTGCTCGGCGGAAAAATTTTCTTTTTAAAGATTTAAGGCTACAGGGCTCGGTCGGCTTCCCTCTCACCCGCGAACCACTTGGGGCTTACAGCCTCGGCAGCCGAAAACCCCAAATTGTTCCCGGGTGGCAGGAAAGCCACCATCGCCTGCGCCCCGGGCTCCAGGTCTCGGTCGGCTCCTCTCTCACCCGCGAACAGCTCGGGATTTACGGCCTCGTCAGCCGAAACCCCGAATTGTTCGCGGGTGGGAGGAAAGCCACCATCGCCTAGAACCCTAATAGAAAGCAGATCGACCCGCATATCCGAGGCTCTTCAGCCTCAGATCCAGAATACGGTGGGTACCCCTCCCATCCTGATCTCTCTCGGGCCAAACAACCGTGTGAGGGTCGTCTGACCCGAAAAAGGATCCGGACGGCAGGGTCACCACCGATTCGAGGCCCCTTGGCGCTACAAAATTATTCAAAAAAGAGACGTCCGCCGAAGCGAACACCTCTGGTGGCCATTGGACCACCCTTGCTGCGATCAAACCCGCTGGGGGGGAGAGGTATTTATAGCCTCCCC
Source organism: Hemerocallis citrina (assembly GCA_017893485.1). Lineage (NCBI taxonomy): Eukaryota > Viridiplantae > Streptophyta > Magnoliopsida > Asparagales > Asphodelaceae > Hemerocallis > Hemerocallis citrina. The sequence goes on along the minus strand of CM030358.1, from coordinate 206,250,406 downwards.
CATGGGCCAGCCATTATGACATTGGAAAAGCCAATCGACGGAAGCCCATGCGCCACCTGCATTCATTAGGCGGCGCCATTTAATGCCCCTAGAAAATTGGAACATCGCACGGATCCCGGAAGCGCCTTCAATACTCCGCAAAGGCGACGGACCACGCTGGTCAAACCTTCTCCGGAAGAAACACCGGCTTGCCATCACCCTTGCCGACACATAATCCCTCGTCATCTCGAGGTTCGGTCGAGCACCAGGGTACTCTTCTCAGGAAGAAACACCGGCTCGCCATCACTCTTGCCGACACGTAATCCCTCGTCATCTCGAGGTTCGGTCGAGCACCAGGGCCTTCTTCTCAGGAAGAAACACCGGCTTGCCATCACCCTTGCCGACACATAATCCCTCGTCATCTCGAGGTTCGGCCGAGCACCAGGGTACTCTTCTCAGGAAGAAACAACGACTCGCCATCACCCTTGCCGACACGTAATCCCTCGTCATCTCGAGGTTCGGTCGAGCACCAGGGCCTTCTTCTCAAGAAGAAACACCGGCTCGCCATCACCCTTGCCGACACATAATCCCTCGTCTTCTCGAGGTTCGGTCGAGCACCAGGGTACTCTTCTCAGGAAGAAACAACGGCTCGCCATCACCCTTGCCGACACGTAATCCCTCGTCATCTCGAGGTTCGGTCGAGCACCAGGGCCTTCTTCTCAGGAAGAAACACCGTCTCGCCATCACCCTTGCCGACACATAATCCCTTGTCTTCTCGAGGTTCGGTCGAGCACCAGGGTACTCTTCTCAGGAAGAAACAACGGCTCGCCATCACCCTTGCCGACACGTAATCCCTCGTCATCTCGAGGTTCGGTCGAGCACCAGGGCCTTCTTCTCAGGAAGAAACACCGGCTCGCCATCACCCTTGCCGACACATAATCCCTCGTCATCTCGAGGTTCGGTCGAGCACCAGGGTACTCTTCTCAGGAAGAAACAACGGCTCGCCATCACCCTTGCCGACACATAATCCCTCGTCATCTCGAGGTTCGGTCGAGCACCAGGGCACTCTTCTCAGGAAGAAACACCGACTCGCCATCACCCTTGCCGGCCAACAAACCCTCGCCAGCTCAAGGCTCGCTCTAACATCAGGGCAACCCCCTCATGAAAGACCAGCGATTCGCCATCCCTTTTCTACAACCGTAAACACTCCTCCACGGCTAGCTCCCGCACCCTCGCAGGAGTGGGGGGCTTGTGTGGTAGGGTAAAAATGGCTTGGGGCCCAACCAGGGCCCAATACAGCTCTCACTCAAAAATGGTAAAAACAACAGTCTAGTTCGGCTTCGAGCCACTGCAGGGTCGGCGCCGAACCTCCAGTTCTCCCCCACAGATCTGGCCTCCTCGTATCCGATGAGCGGCGATGGCTCTCGGCCTCCGATCCACGACAGCCCTCCGGGCCGTCTGCCCATCCTGGTGTAGAATGAAGATGACTTAGCGCACCCTACGCCACCAGATTCTCCCAGAAGTATAGAAGCCCCATGATCTGCCATGTCAGCTCCAAATACCACCAAGGGCTTTGCCGCGTCAGCCCTATACCACTCCTGGTACTGCCACGTCAGCCCTAAACCCCCTGGGCCTTCTGCCACGTCAGGCCCATGGGCTTTCGAGTTCAGACCCGGCCCCCAAGCAGATCCAAACCCGGTTGGAATTCTCTATAAATACTAGACCCTCACCCACCTTTTCAGGTAACCAATCTTTTGCCACTTAAATTCACCTAGTTATTGCTACTCTCTCACAGAGACTGACTAGATCGTCGGAGGGTCCGCCACCGGGATAAACCCCGGTGTTTCAAGGCCGTCTGCAGGTACACAAGACCTCGGATCCGAACCCTATGATTCGAGCCGAGGCATCCACCTCACTCCGAGCCCGTCGCAGGCGCCGCCAGGTCACTCCGATGGTCGTCTGACAAGCAGCTTTCTCCTCCAATACAAATCGAGTCCGAACTCACACCTGGTGCATCCACACGTCTCCCAGAAATAAACCGCATCACCTGTGATGTTATATTTTTATATGTTGGCAGAATTCTGTAAGGAATTGCGGTAAAAGTGCTAATATTTTAGGGGAGGTTTTGTCGAAATTTTTACTAAATTTCCTAAAATCTATTATGTTTTCAAACGATATCTTGGTATTTATTTTGTATCTTTAGTCATATGAAGATCCCCCCCCCCCCCCCCCCCCGCGCCCTATATATATGATGCCTGTGTGATGTTGCTTGGATTGGCCTGAGGAGTATTCATATTGACTACCTGTGATATTAATTTTTTAATTGTGAGCAGAATTTCGTAAGGAATTGCTCTAAAAGGGTTAGTATTTAAGAGGAGATTCTGTCGAATTTTTTACTACAATTCCTAAAAATATATTACGTTTTCAAACGAAATCTTGGTTTTTATTTTGTATCTTGGTTAATATGAAAATTAGAGGATACGATTTTGGAGGAGACTATTTTATATCGGCTAATTTCTTGGCTAATATCAAACGAAATCGATTACGTCAAAGTTAATATTAACTGCCTGTAAAATTTTAGAGGAGACTGTCGAAATTTTCACTAAACAACTTAATTAATTAATTATTCTTCGCGATGATGTGCCGTAGGAAACAATTTAAAGATGATTGTATTTGAAAAAAATTAGGAAACAATAAAATTTCAAAGGAGGGCTGTATAGAGAAGATGATTGTATTAGAAAGCTGGTTGTATTTGTTTACACTCAGATTTTTTTTGTTGTTGTCATGGTGCATATTTTTAATGGATGTGCTCACATTTCTTAAAAATTAGCTAGGTTTTTGGAGAATTAGATAAGTCAATATTGAGAAATTTAAGAGCAATAAATATGAAATAACTAAAAAACTGAAACAATTTAACGAATAATTGTTATAGAGGTATAGTGAATGATTTTTGTTCTTAGCATGTATAATGAATAAATTTATATGCAGTTCACACAACCAAATAACTCCAAATAAATTTATATATATGTAGTTTTGAATACGTGCCGTAGGCACGTGTCAACGGGCAAACCTAGTATATATATATATATACTAGGTTTGCCCGTTGACACGTGCCTACGGCACATCTTCGAAACGGTGCACCTTGTTTGATCATATAAAATAGTTTTGGAGGTCCAACAAATTAATTGAAGTAGCAAACATATTATATGAGAAACTTTTGGGGATCCAGCAAAAAATATATTATATGATTTTTTTTGATTTTTTGAATTATTTTTAAAGTTTTGAGTTTTTGAATTTTTTAAATTTTTAAAGTTTTTTAATTTTAAATTTTTTTAAAATTTTTTAATATTTTTATTCTCTTAAATTTTTGAATAGAAGAGGGAGGGAGAGAGAGAAAAAAAATAATTAAATAAATATAGGAGTTGTTTTGGGTGGGGATTTGAATTTGAGTTTTTGGGAAAAACTTTTTGGAGGGAAAAATATATTTTGTGAGGTTAGATCTGGACCTTTAATTTTTGGGAAAATTGAAGGAGCCACTTGATAGCTTTCTTTGTGTTTTATTATATATATATATATATATATATATATATATATATATATATATATATATATATATATATATATATATATTATTATTATTATTATTATAATGGGAGAAGGCCTTAGTGTCATTTGTCAATCTATCAACGTGTATGGCGCACGTACATAACTAATATGAAGGATGTTTGTCATGCCCTGCTTCTCAGAATACGGGAACACAGGCACGTAACTGAGGCCCAGCAAATGATGCGAATACATCATTCGTAAGTTGTATATTTAACTCAACAACAAGATAACAATATCAACCACGCAGGCATGTAAAATCACAATAGGATAACAAAGTACATGACATAATACAGAACATAACCAACAACTGGAAATGAAACATAGTTACGGGTCAAACACGCCCGGATTACAACAAGGATTACATGAATAAACAAGAACTAAAATAACATGAAATTAAACAAGACTAGAATCTCTGTTCAGCAACACCTTCGGGTAATTCTCCATCTGGACCTGCAAGTATATTATTATAAAGGAAGAAACAAGGAGGTACACATTAATGCAAGTCACGGGCCGCAAGTGGTACAAGCAACGGGACAATTATAGAATGAAACAAAAGCAGGAAAAGAACAAGGAATCAAGAATCATATAATAGAGCAAATACAACATGCAACGGAATCAAGAACAAGACCTCATTGAATAAATAGCATGCATGAAAACAAGTAAATAATCCATAGGAACATGTAACATGTGAACGAGTAAGCAAGTAAATGTGTCAACATGAACGAGTAACATGTAAACAAGTAAACAAGTCATCATAATCATGTAACATGTAAACGGATCATGCAAGTGTACGTGTTAATGTCATGTCTTTTGTTAACCTAACTAGGTAGCACTTCATGCGTCTCATACCATATGGTTGCTACTCGAAATCAAGTGAACGTTTAGACCAGTGGTGGATTCTATAGGTCACGTACTCGGAAAAATTGTATCTTGTTCGAGATACGTGCAATGTGGAACATGTAGTGTAACCTATAGCGTGAAACATGTCAAGTATATCTTGTATCAAGATATGTGCAATGTGGAACATGTATTGTAACTTGTAACGTGCACATGTAAACCTGTAATTTAGCAAACTCGCAACTTGTAACTTGCAATTTGCAGCGAGGAACCACGAGCCCCCCTCCGAGTATGCTCTTCTATATTACCCACTACTAAATCTTTTCCCTTTGTACCCCGGCTTGTTATCTTTTTATTACAATCAAATAAGAACAATGACTACATGCAACAACAAGGACGGTAACATGGCAAGAATAACATGACAGGATCGGGTATCAAGACATATGCAATGCAAGAAACATATTTCAGGGTCAATAAAACATGATTGATGCGACTAATGGCATGTATAATACTTAATCAAGAATAAAAGATATTATAACAACATGCAACCTAGTAACAAGTAATTTATGCACAACATCATGTATAGTACTAAGAGTATAATTGTGTGTATCATATTCATGCAATACATATGACGACAAAGTATTCATGATCTTGTACGAATACGGGATCAATGGATTATATACAATACAAATAGAGTCAAAAATATACTTGCGGTATTTTGCAAAGGAGCTTGTAATAGACCAACAAATTTGTACAAGGGGATACTTGCCTGTTAGTTGACGATGAATAACGGGATCAGTATCCCAGACGGCAGAACACATGGGAGATATTTGGCAGCCACAGCAAATCAGCAATTCCAAAATAGCAACTCCAAATAGCAAACAACAACTCCACAAAGCAAATTCCAAAATAGTAAACAACTCCCTTCAACAACTCTAAGATAGTGAACAGCAGCACACACCAAACTCCTTGATCTCCCCACAACACCAAATAGCACCAATGCCCCCAACAACCCAATAACTCCAATACAATAGCACACGCTCAGAGAGTACCAATGCAATCGGTCAACTCTATTCTTCTCCTTCTCAAATAACAACAGAAGGAGATATAGAGAGAGAACGCGTGACTGGGGAGCACAGGCAGCGATGGCTTCGACGAGGAGGAGTGGAGGCGGCGCGATGGAAGTGACGAGGAGGGCTCAGGCAGCGGCGAGCGACAGGCAGATGTCAACTGTGGCGATGCTTCGGGAAGACGATAACGACTGGACGGGAGAGCGATGGTCGAGCAGCAACAATGGCAGGTGGCTGAGTCGCGCGACTGAAGGGAGGAGTGGCGACGATTGGCGGGGAAGAGGAATGGTGGAGGGGAACCGGCGATGGCGCGAGCGGAGGCAGAGCTTCGAATGGAGCAGGGGATGGCGACGATGAGCGGAAGTCGACTGGAGGAAGACGATGCGGGGGACGAATGGTGGGTAGCGGTGCAGTGACAGCGAGGAGCTCGACGATGGAGCTCGAGCAGGAGGCGGGCTTCGATGGTGCTTCAGCTTCGGCAATGGAAGAGAGCGAAGGTGGAGCGTCGAGGTTGAAGACGATGCAATGGCGGAGGAAGCTCAAACGGGGAAGGCGACGGTGGGAGTGGTCGAGGCTGTCGATGGTCGAGGAGGAGCTTCAACTGGGTGGACGAATGGGGAAGATGATGCAGGATGGTGGAGCAGCTTGATGGAGCCTTCGACAATGGCGAGCGGTGCTTGTGGGTGACGGAGTAGGGCGAGGGTCGAGGAGGAACTTCGACGGGGTTCGGAGGAAGAAGACGAGGCGGAGGCTGCGGTTGACTCGTTGAGGTCGGAGTTCGATGGGGAGACGAACGGAGGGAGGCGAGGTCAAGGGGCTCTTCGGTGGGGTGCAGCACTTCGGCGGAGGTGGAGTGGTAGTGGAGACGACGGGGAAGAGCAGAAGGAGTGCAGAGGAGGAGAAGGAGGAGAACGGGAGAGTTGGGTTTGTGTTTTGTTTGGTTTCTCTGTTTTGGTTCAGAGACAGAGAAGGAGAGATGGAGTATGGGAGAGAGAGAGATACAGGAAGGGGGGTGTGGTTTAATAATATAATAAAGAATAAGATAGTGGGGATGAGGAGTGGGGAGTTACGAGATTATGGGGGAGTGCTGTAACGCCCCGAATCCCAAATACAACTGAATTCGAGATGTTCTTCAGGATCTTTTCACTTCTTTCGTACAATTTTACAAGGAATTTAAAACTTTTATTTCAACAATGATTACATCAGAGTCTTTTACATCAATGAGCAGCGGAATTAATAAAATACAACCATAATGAATGTACAATTGTTACAACTTTAACATTTAAGAAATCAACAGCATCATCAATCATCTTTATATCTTCATGTAACTCCACATCCTGCATATAAAACTGTGGGCGCGTCAGTTGCTTACAACTGACGAAATATTATACACGGCCATCCTCTCTATGCCGGAAACAGTATAACGATTCTCAAATGCTTTAGCAAACACAAACTTGATCACAAACAAAGCTACAAAGGGACTATCCTGTTGATGTCGTGTTGTGCGGTGCACTTAGTCCTTAATGCAGTTGTTTATATTATATGACACTAATGCACACTTGTTCGGATTCTATGCATCCCATACTACATAGGTCCGAGGGCAAGCCTCTTAATCGTCTTCATTATTGTAGGGTTCAATCCTTCGCCATGACTTAATCTACTACTGTAATTTCAGTGAGTATCCTAGATGATTCTATGAGTACAAGCATGTATCCTGGCCCCTGGAGTAGAATTTCGCGCCATGTCTTGACTCGTCAAGCATGCATTCTGCGATAATTCAGCCTCCTCCCTGAACACAATCCTCTTGCAGTCACCAAAACATCCCATAAGCGTGACTAAAGTCCGATCATTACTGAGTTGTGCCCGCGCCATGTCTTGACTCATCAAGCATGCATTCTGCGGCTCACATACCCGCACCGTACCCTAGCTCTCATACTCATGTTTTTCTCTCACCTTCATCACCTCCACACTATGTATCTATCTGTAATTTCGGCAAGTGTCATAGACGTTCCATGATTACAAGCACGTGTCCAAGACCCTGGAGGGGAACCTCGCGCCATGTCTTGACTCATCAAGCATGCATTCTGCGATAGTTCAGCCTCCTCCCTGAACACGATCCTCTTGCCGTCACCAAACATCCCACAAGCGTCGCCAAGATCCCGATCATTCTGGAGTATATTGCCCACGCCATGTCTTGACTCATCAAGCATGCATTCTGTGGAACACATCCGCATCGTAGACTCTAGGCTCCCATACTTATGTTTTTCTCTTACTTTCATTACAGCCTTACAATGTATTAATTATTAGAATCATGAATAAAATCAAAGCTCTAGAGTTAGCCTCTCCACTCAACCGGACTTATCATTTCATTTACACACGACCAACCTTGGTCTTCTTTTCAATATCATTTCATTTCACTGCCGGGGGAGACTTAGCTACTCTTTCATTTCAATTTCAAATTCACAATTTCCAATTGAGCACTTTCAGCTCATAATTCATTTTAAAGTCTCACAGACTTTCTCATCATGATCTTAGCCTTTCATATTCATTTAATTCTCAATCCTCATCTATGATTCATTTCATATAAATTCTCAATTCAACTATGATTCATTTCATGTAAATTTATGCAGCAACAAATAAAGTTTACCAATATCCAGATTCACAATCTTTACCACAAACAATTCACAAGATTTCAGATATATCAAAAAACACTCTGGACAGTCGACTGGGAACTCTACCAGTCGACTTGTTCAGTCAAAACCAGTTATTCATCACCACTCGGGAGAGTCGACTGCTGCACATGGCAGTCGGCTGTTCCGCAGTGTTCTACTTCAATTTAATTTCTTTGTCAATTTCATCTTTCATAACCTTGTGTGCATTTCACAATAAAACTCAATCAAATCTTAATAATCATAAAATCTTGTATTCAAAACTTATTTAACTTTCATTTCAAACTTAAGAATCATAAACAGTTCGGTTCAGTCGACTGGTGGCAGTATCAGTCGACTGTCCCGCAAATATCTTGAAAACTCAACATCAAATTTATGGCAGCATCAGTCGACTGTGAAAAATAGTCAGTCGACTGTCCTGCTGACAAAACCCAATTTTTAACACTTACCAGTCGACTGTAGAAGTGAACAGTCGACTGTCAAAACAACAATTTGCATCTTTACATACACTTTTCGACTTTTGAATCGATTGTACTTCCATATACAAAATATAATTTATTTCCAGAATATATTCCTTTTAAAACATTATCATATATATTATCAATTCCCAAGTTTCTCATTTTTCAATGAAGTCCTTTCAGTCGTATCAAAAACATGTTTTCCAAATAAACTACTTTCTTTTATCAAAATTTACTTTACAAAAATCTCTATACTTGTATAAATAATATTTTGAGGTTATAATCGTACCTCTTGCCACATTTTGCATTATTCCAATAATGTCTCAATATGCATCAATTTCATACAATCACTTCAATTCTAGCAATTCAACTAGCAATCGTAACAAGCATGGCAATTTGCATTTACCATAATCAATTTCATGCAATCAATTCAATTTCAAACAAGTAAATCACATATCATCTATCATGCAAATTATATTCCTAAATTAGAAAGCATTTAAGAAACACCCACCTAAATTTGAAGAATTGATACCAAAATGAACTCCTAGAATTAGGAGCTCCAATTGCAACTCCTCGAAATCCGTGCACCAAAGCAAGCCTCCAAGCTCCACATCGGCAAGCATCCATCATCAAGAGCATCTCCACCCCCACTCCATGTCGGCAACATCAAGAACAATCTCCCATCTTCTTTCATGTACACATACTATGTATGTACATATATATACATTAGTATATGTATATAGGCAAGTGGAATGGTGATTAGGTGGAGAAATGGGCAGAGCTTTGCTGGTTTGGGTTGTCTCGGATTGGCAAGAGAGAAGGGAGAAAAGAGATGAGAGAAAGAGAGGCTAAGAGTGCACTTTTATAAGAAGGCTAATGGGTAGTTAGTATAACTACCTCCACATGAACACCACTAACCCATTATAAATTTTGTAACTTACTTTCCCTCTTGTTTTCAAAATCAAAACTCCAGGTTTTCCCTCCTCTCTAATCAGCCCGGTCCCCCAAAAATTGTGTGCACAACGCACGTGTGCACGTGCACGTGCTTTGTGTACAAAAACAATTTATTTATTTAATCCTTTAAAAATAATTATCTATATATGTAATAAATATATAAAATTAACTTAAAAATTATACTTTTCATGAACAATAAAAATAGACACTCACATTTTCATGAAAATTATTTTGAAAGAATAATACGCTTAAAACACGTGCACCAAAACACGTGCATTGCCCGGAAAATCTCAAAAATACAAAAATTGACATTATGAACCGAAAAATATTTATAATCAATTGGAATGCAATAGAAAGTATATTTAATATACATATTTGATAATATACTAAAACGTACAGAAAACACGTGTATTGCACGTAGAAAATTTATTTTAATAAAGATAGTCAAAAATTGAATTTTTCGTTTACAAAACAAATTCAAACATGTTTATAAAGATAAATAATTGAAATCCATTGAAAACTTTGCACGTAACGGTGGAATACTCGAAATCGACACGTGCATCGATAATACGTAAAAAACACGTAAAAACTCAAAGATTGAAATTTAGCATTTGAGTTGTCCCAAATGTGATTTTAAGAATACGAGATTGTATAGATAATCAGAATTCAAAATACGTATCAAAATGCGTTATGGATATAATCAATAACAGTACAAAATGCACGTGCGTAACACCCGAGGGCAAAATTGTCATTTAAATTTTGCGGGGTGTTACACTCTCCCCTCCTTAGAACAGTTCCGTCCCCGGAACTCACTATGGTAAAGGCTGTATTTTGTACGCACCAAAGAAAATATCGTTACAACATATAGAAATCACAAACATCAAGAAGATACATATAGCATAAAAGTAAGCAATGTGGAAGAATAAGACAAGAAATCTATTTAAGAAAATTTATGAGCATCAAAATTTTACAAGAACTAAATAAGAAAACTAGAAAAGTAGCATAAGAAAACAAATGCGACAATAGAGGATAGTGTATTTTGAAAAAGTTTACATACAAATTACTATCAAGTAAACCATTAGATAAAATGACAAATAAACTTAGTCATTAATTGTAAAATAGTTCAGAAAACAAAGAAAAACATAGTTAATGGGTACTTTATAAATAGGTTCCATACTAAAAATTCATCAATATAATAAATGGTAAAAAGTCGCAAACCAAATTGGTACTATATGACAAAACTAGCAATTTAATAGTTCGAGAAATATCTTAGAAGGGTATATAGTAAAAGAGTAGAAAACATAAAATAATTCGGTATACAAATTAGTATCATAAAAAAAAATATATAATTTGTAAGGTAACTTTAATAATTATACATACAATTTGAAAATTAGGTATACATCGAAATACTTTCGAATTATTCAGTAGAGCGAGAAAACCAACTTACAAAAATCACATAGACGAAAAATTATAGAGGTGAGATAAATAGTATGATAGGAAAGTCATAACTGATTTGTAGCAGTCAAGCGAGACATCGTAGTAGTAAAACATACTATTGAAAGCAGTGCGAAAACCAATTATATAACAAGGGAAAGTATAGACAATGAAAAAATGATTTTGTATATAAATCGATATTATAAGGTAATTTGTAAAGTAAATACAATAATCATAGGTGTATGATAAAAATGAAAAAGCAAAATCCAAATAATTTCGATTTGTCCAGTAGGCCAAGAAATCAGCATACAAAATTATGTATATACATAAACGGAAATTATAGGGCAAAACAACAACACCATGATATAAAATTTATAAATGATGTGTAGGAGAAAATAATACATTATGGTAGTAACAATGCAAAGCTAATTATATAGAAGTGAATCATAAATTATAACAGAAATATAATAAATAAAACTGTTAGGTGAGTAGCCACCAAATTTTAAAATAGCAAAATACAATAAAGTTGTATGAAATACTAACTCACATAAATATAAAGAAGACGGCAAGATAGTTGAGATTAAGTGGCAAATATACAAGTTTGATAAATATAATAATCAGTATAAACGGTATAATGCTAGGTTACAAAATATTATAAAATAGCTCAAGCTAGTACACAATGAAATAGTTATAAGTGAATACCACAGGAAAACAAGGTAGGGGTCTTCTAAGTATAATATTTCATTTTGGTTTAGGTTCATCTTGCTGGTATCCAACAGCAGACTTGCCTATCTTGATCTCAAGTTGCATAATTGCTTCTACGATATCCGGTTGCAATTTGCCTTCTGGGCATTCGGTTGCAAACTTTGCCTCACCGACATCCAGTTGCAGTTTGCCTTCTGGACATTCAGTTGCAAACCTTGCCTCCCCGACTTCCAGTTGCAGTTTGCCTCCAATGATGTCTAGTTGCATATTTGCCCTCTCGACATTAAGTTACCCCAAAGCGGAAGATGGAAAGATGTAATCTCCCATGTATACTTGGATATGGGATGTTTAATAAAGTATGGTGTTATGTTTGAAAATCAATGATACAGAAAAAGACTTTACACAATGAAATATCAAAATAGGTGTATAAACGTAGATGGTACTAACCAGTAGTAATGAAAAATTATTTATAACACCAAAACAAACAATGTAGAATATATGCACATGTTGGAAGTACAAATGAAAACATTAATAATGTAATGTACCAAATTAGGGCAATAGACACCAACACTTATACATAAAAATAATAATGTAGTAATTTGAGGATGGTGAAATTATATGTATAGTAAGTATCTTGAAATACATATAAAATTTCAATGGAAAACATATGTGGTAATCAAGAATGTAAAGACAATTTGAAATTAGAAGATAGAGTAAAATACAAATAGTGAGTATATGCATTATATTAAAGAAACGAAATTACAAAATTAAGGGATATAACAAATAAAGTAGTAGATAATATGTACTAACAATAATATTGAATGCAGACAATAAATCAAATTAGTATGTTGTATTTATACGGATAAAATATTTCAACCTTGTTAAAATATATTGAAGTATATAAGACAATACGATATGACGAAAGAATATCGTATCACATAATCAAATCATGCAAAATGGATATACTTAAGCAAAAATTCACAAAAAATGTAATAATAAATGAATATAAAGTTAACAAAATACGTAAAGTAATAGCACATATGAACGGATGAGCATAAGGTGACATAAAACATGAAAGACAAAACTTTAAGATGGGGACACAATTAAAATAAGTTCAACAAGATCAAGACTAAGAAAAATAGACAAAATACTAGGCTTTGAAATGATTTAATAGTATAGAAAAATATTTATTTGGAAAATATTAATATTGAAAAGTACTATGATGAAAATCCATTTGAGGGGAAAGTGTGTTTATGTGTAAGGTATCCTGAATGACTGTTCAAGCCAACCACGCTTCCACTGCGCCACTCTGATACCCAGGAAAAATGAGCTCGCATACAATTTCAAATCAATGTATACGAGGAGAGCATCATGAATGTAAATTCAATAACAACTCCCATTCATGACTCCAGCCACCCAATAGGGAAAAGGGGAGGAAAGACATCAGCCTATAGAGCAACACAAATGTAAATCACTTACATTTAAATCTCTATGAACTGAACTCACACTCTAATGTCCACTTCTAGGGTGTCGTTCCTTATAAATTTGTACTACTTAGAAACCTAGCTCTGATACCACTTGTAACGCCCCGAATCCCAAATACAACTGAATTCGAGATGTTCTTCAGGATCTTTTCACTTCTTTCGTACAATTTTACAAGGAATTTAAAACTTTTATTTCAACAATGATTACATCAGAGTCTTTTACATCAATGAGCAGCGGAATTAATAAAATACAACCATAATGAATGTACAATTGTTACAACTTTAACATTTAAGAAATCAACAGCATCATCAATCATCTTTATATCTTCATGTAACTCCACATCCTGCATATAAAACTGTGGGCGCGTCAGTTGCTTACAACTGACGAAATATTATACACGGCCATCCTCTCTATGCCGGAAACAGTATAACGATTCTCAAATGCTTTAGCAAACACAAACTTGATCACAAACAAAGCTACAAAGGGACTATCCTGTTGATGTCGTGTTGTGCGGTGCACTTAGTCCTTAATGCAGTTGTTTATATTATATGACACTAATGCACACTTGTTCGGATTCTATGCATCCCATACTACATAGGTCCGAGGGCAAGCCTCTTAATCGTCTTCATTATTGTAGGGTTCAATCCTTCGCCATGACTTAATCTACTACTGTAATTTCAGTGAGTATCCTAGATGATTCTATGAGTACAAGCATGTATCCTGGCCCCTGGAGTAGAATTTCGCGCCATGTCTTGACTCGTCAAGCATGCATTCTGCGATAATTCAGCCTCCTCCCTGAACACAATCCTCTTGCAGTCACCAAAACATCCCATAAGCGTGACTAAAGTCCGATCATTACTGAGTTGTGCCCGCGCCATGTCTTGACTCATCAAGCATGCATTCTGCGGCTCACATACCCGCACCGTACCCTAGCTCTCATACTCATGTTTTTCTCTCACCTTCATCACCTCCACACTATGTATCTATCTGTAATTTCGGCAAGTGTCATAGACGTTCCATGATTACAAGCACGTGTCCAAGACCCTGGAGGGGAACCTCGCGCCATGTCTTGACTCATCAAGCATGCATTCTGCGATAGTTCAGCCTCCTCCCTGAACACGATCCTCTTGCCGTCACCAAACATCCCACAAGCGTCGCCAAGATCCCGATCATTCTGGAGTATATTGCCCACGCCATGTCTTGACTCATCAAGCATGCATTCTGTGGAACACATCCGCATCGTAGACTCTAGGCTCCCATACTTATGTTTTTCTCTTACTTTCATTACAGCCTTACAATGTATTAATTATTAGAATCATGAATAAAATCAAAGCTCTAGAGTTAGCCTCTCCACTCAACCGGACTTATCATTTCATTTACACACGACCAACCTTGGTCTTCTTTTCAATATCATTTCATTTCACTGCCGGGGGAGACTTAGCTACTCTTTCATTTCAATTTCAAATTCACAATTTCCAATTGAGCACTTTCAGCTCATAATTCATTTTAGAGTCTCACAGACTTTCTCATCATGATCTTAGCCTTTCATATTCATTTAATTCTCAATCCTCATCTATGATTCATTTCATATAAATTCTCAATTCAACTATGATTCATTTCATGTAAATTTATGCAGCAACAAATAAAGTTTACCAATATCCAGATTCACAATCTTTACCACAAACAATTCACAAGATTTCAGATATATCAAAAAACACTCTGGACAGTCGACTGGGAACTCTACCAGTCGACTTGTTCAGTCAAAACCAGTTATTCATCACCACTCGGGAGAGTCGACTGCTGCACATGGCAGTCGGCTGTTCCGCAGTGTTCTACTTCAATTTAATTTCTTTGTCAATTTCATCTTTCATAACCTTGTGTGCATTTCACAATAAAACTCAATCAAATCTTAATAATCATAAAATCTTGTATTCAAAACTTATTTAACTTTCATTTCAAACTTAAGAATCATAAACAGTTCGGTTCAGTCGACTGGTGGCAGTATCAGTCGACTGTCCCGCAAATATCTTGAAAACTCAACATCAAATTTATGGCAGCATCAGTCGACTGTGAAAAATAGTCAGTCGACTGTCCTGCTGACAAAACCCAATTTTTAACACTTACCAGTCGACTGTAGAAGTGAACAGTCGACTGTCAAAACAACAATTTGCATCTTTACATACACTTTTCGACTTTTGAATCGATTGTACTTCCATATACAAAATATAATTTATTTCCAGAATATATTCCTTTTAAAACATTATCATATATATTATCAATTCCCAAGTTTCTCATTTTTCAATGAAGTCCTTTCAATCGTATCAAAAACATGTTTTCCAAATAAACTACTTTCTTTTATCAAAATTTACTTTACAAAAATCTCTATACTTGTATAAATAATATTTTGAGGTTATAATCGTACCTCTTGCCACATTTTGCATTATTCCAATAATGTCTCAATATGCATCAATTTCATACAATCACTTCAATTCTAGCAATTCAACTAGCAATCGTAACAAGCATGGCAATTTGCATTTACCATAATCAATTTCATGCAATCAATTCAATTTCAAACAAGTAAATCACATATCATCTATCATGCAAATTATATTCCTAAATTAGAAAGCATTTAAGAAACACCCACCTAAATTTGAAGAATTGATACCAAAATGAACTCCTAGAATTAGGAGCTCCAATTGCAACTCCTCGAAATCCGTGCACCAAAGCAAGCCTCCAAGCTCCACATCGGCAAGCATCCATCATCAAGAGCATCTCCACCCCCACTCCATGTCGGCAACATCAAGAACAATCTCCCATCTTCTTTCATGTACACATACTATGTATGTACATATATATACATTAGTATATGTATATAGGCAAGTGGAATGGTGATTAGGTGGAGAAATGGGCAGAGCTTTGCTGGTTTGGGTTGTCTCGGATTGGCAAGAGAGAAGGGAGAAAAGAGATGAGAGAAAGAGAGGCTAAGAGTGCACTTTTATAAGAAGGCTAATGGGTAGTTAGTATAACTACCTCCACATGAACACCACTAACCCATTATAAATTTTGTAACTTACTTTCCCTCTTGTTTTCAAAATCAAAACTCCAGGTTTTCCCTCCTCTCTAATCAGCCCGGTCCCCCAAAAATTGTGTGCACAACGCACGTGTGCACGTGCACGTGCTTTGTGTACAAAAACAATTTATTTATTTAATCCTTTAAAAATAATTATCTATATATGTAATAAATATATAAAATTAACTTAAAAATTATACTTTTCATGAACAATAAAAATAGACACTCACATTTTCATGAAAATTATTTTGAAAGAATAATACGCTTAAAACACGTGCACCAAAACACGTGCATTGCCCGGAAAATCTCAAAAATACAAAAATTGACATTATGAACCGAAAAATATTTATAATCAATTGGAATGCAATAGAAAGTATATTTAATATACATATTTGATAATATACTAAAACGTACAGAAAACACGTGTATTGCACGTAGAAAATTTATTTTAATAAAGATAGTCAAAAATTGAATTTTTCGTTTACAAAACAAATTCAAACATGTTTATAAAGATAAATAATTGAAATCCATTGAAAACTTTGCACGTAACGGTGGAATACTCGAAATCGACACGTGCATCGATAATACGTAAAAAACACGTAAAAACTCAAAGATTGAAATTTAGCATTTGAGTTGTCCCAAATGTGATTTTAAGAATACGAGATTGTATAGATAATCAGAATTCAAAATACGTATCAAAATGCGTTATGGATATAATCAATAACAGTACAAAATGCACGTGCGTAACACCCGAGGGCAAAATTGTCATTTAAATTTTGCGGGGTGTTACAAGTGCAGGTATGGAAATTGAAGAGTGGGGAGTCAAAGTACGGATAGAAAAGTGGGGGAGAGGAAAATATTGTATACGGGTAGGTGTAGGATCTGCACAATTAGATGGGTTCTGGGTTTAGTGAATTTGGGCTTGGTACATGGGCTTAAAATATTTAAACAAAATAATTGGGGTATTGGGCTAAGTAATTGGGCTTAGATTAAATATAATAATAAAATAAAATCAGAATATGGAATTGGGCTTATAATAACAACTGGGCTCACATTAATTAAATAATAAAATCAAAATGCAAACTTGGGCTCATATTAATAAATAATAAAACCAAAATACAATCTTGGGTTTATAATAAACAATTGGGCTCCAAAATAGTTTAAATAATAAAAATCAATTAAGGAAAAATAGTTATAAGATACTCTGGATTTAAATACGGAAAATACTTTAAAAATACGTATTAATGGAAACAGGTGTTACAATGTTTAAGGTTTTGTGTCTTCACTACGTCAGAGTTTTTATTTTAAAATAAAAATAAAAATTTATTAAGACGTGCATTGTCCGTGCATAACTAATATAAAAGAAGTCTCAGGTTCGAGGCCATACTAAGTCGAAATTTTTACTTAAAAAATTTAAATTTATTAATACGTGCATCGCACGTGTTCTTTTATTATTAGAGTGCACATAATTGGGACTACTAATTATATATATATTTTTTGACTAGATATACTAATGATATACTTCAATTTTCTTCTTCTATTTATCTATATAATAAAACACAAAGACAGCTATCAAGTGGTTCTCATTCAATTCCCCCAAAATCAAAGGTCCAGATTTAACATCACAAAACACATTTTCCCTCAAAAAAGTTTCCCCCCAAAACTCAAATTCAAATTTCCCCCAAAACAACTCCTTTATTTATTTAATTATCTCTCTCTCTCTCTACTCTATCTCTCTCTCTCTCTCTCTCTCTCTCTCTCTCTCTCTCTCTCTATATATATATATATATATATATATATATATATATATAAAATACTTATGGAAACATGGACTTTTATACTCCAATAGAAACATGGATTTTTATACTCCAATTCATAATTATTTTTCAACATATACTAATGAAAACATGGACTTTTATTTACAACTAATTATTGTCATACTATTCAAACATGAGCTATATAATTGTTGATTTACTGTTTACAAGGTTTTTCATATGCTGTATCGTTCTAAGGCCGTGCCCACGGGCAAATCTAGTGTGTGTGTATATATATATATATATATATATATATACTAGATTTGCCCGTGGGCACGTGCCGTAGGCACGTATTCGGAACGATACAACATATGAAAAATCATGTAATAGTAAGGGATGATTTATATAGATGTTTATTTGCTAGTAGACGTTGATGTATTGATGTACTTTGAAGTAGGATTATGAAGTGACCTTGATTTTTATTGGTTTGTATATTGCAGTATTATTTGTCAGCGGCTCGGGATTCAAAAATAGTATTGTGAATCTACAATAGTAGTGAATCGAAAATTCCTTGCTACGTGTGACTTGAGCATAAGAGATTTCTTTTTTGATTTGGATTCTAACATAAGTAGCAATTCATTTTCTAATTGCACGAGTTACGGTTAATGCCTCAAACTGCATGAGTTAGTTCCCCCTTGTTTACTTTTTATGTAGTTAACCATATATGAATTTAAAAGAGAAAATTTGTTGTGATGTATACGTGAAGTGAAATTGCAGCAAAGCAGATCAATATACAATTTTGCAGCTACAAAGACCCAAATACAGAGATTAAATATGGATTTGTCCATAAAAGCATGATCAAGCGAGTCAATTAAAGAATTTGCAAAGATCTTTTAAAGCAGCAAATGGCCAAATATTCAAAAAAAACATAATCCGAAATTGCATAGTAACAAAAAAGCATTCTAATCAAAATTAACTCAGTGAAGCATTCTAATCTAAAACAATTACTCGGTGAAGTATAATACAATCAGATTAAATATGGTAATTCAAAAGCAATTAAATGGAAGTAAATGTTATTGAGTTATAAAAGCAAAATTTAAAAATTTAAAAAAACATAATTAAAATTTTGAAATAAAAAAAAACATAATCCGAAATTGCATTTTTTAAAAACATTCACAGTTTTTTTTAAAAAATTGCTTTTGAATTAAAAAAAAAGGAAAAAATGGGGGGGGGGGGGGGGGGGGGGGGAGTAATAAATGAAGAAATTGTTTCGTTTTGGGATGGGGCGGGGGGGGGGGGGATTTTGGATTTTTTTTGGGCCGGGGGTGGGGGGGTGGGGGGGGGGGGGGGGAGAGAAATTTGAGAGGAAAAATGTCTTTTGGGAGCATTTAGATCGTTGATTTTCTTTCAAATCAATGAGATCCACTTGATAGCTTTCTCGTTGTTTTATTATATATATATATATATAAAGAGAGAGAGATCATGTGAGAACTAGTTCTCACATGATAAGCTTCATGTGTACATTTTACATAGCCATCACATGGTTGATCTGAACCAGTCACATTATTTAGAATGACTAAATTGATCTAAATAAATATGTAAAATTAAGTCATTTGAAATTCATTTGCCCATCCATCTTGTCATTATAAAAAATAATGATATTCAATAATACAATTTGTAATACTTTAATGCATGGACAAACAAATCTCAAATGACTTGATTTCTCATCCGTAGACTAATTTAGACGCGTAGATCAAACTGAACTGTTCGGACTTTTCAAGTTGTATCCCAAAAAAAAGTTCACACATAGTTTTCACCGAAGGAGTTCTCATATGATCATATATATATATATATATATATATATATATATATAGAGAGAGAGAGAGAGAGAGAGAGGAGTGATCATGTGAGAACTAGTTCTTTCTCACATGATAAGCTTCATGTGTACATTTTACATAGCCATCACATGGTTGATCTGAACCAGTCACATTATTTAGAATGACTAAATTGATCTAAATAAATATGTAAAATTAAGTCATTTGAAATTCATTTGCCCATCCATCTTGTCATTATAAAAAATAATGATATTCAATAATACAATTTGTAATACTTTAATGCATGGACAAACAAATCTCAAATGACTTGATTTCTCATCCGTAGACTAATTTAGACGTGTAGATCAAACTGAACTGTTCGGACTTTTCAATTTGTATCCCAAAAAAATGTTCACACATAGTTCTCACATGATCATAGCCATATATATATATATATATATATATATATATATATATATATATATAGGGAAGTCTTCCGTTGTGCACCAAAGGTGGTGCACACGGCGTGTGCACTCGGCCTTCCCGCCTTCGTGTCAACGATCCAAACCGTTCACATTGATCTACACATCTAAATTAGTCTAAATATGTAAAATCAAATTATTTAAAATTTATTTGCCCATCCATCATGTTACTATAAAAAACAATGATTTTTAGCTATAGACGATTTTGTAACACTTCAATGGATGGGCAAATAAATTTTAAATGATTTGATTTTACATATTTAGACTAATTTAGATTTGTAGATCAATGTGAACGGTTCGGATCATCGATACGAAGGCGGTAAGGTCGAGTGCACACGAAGGGGTTGTGCACAATGGAAGATTTTCATATATATATATATATATATATATATATATATATATATATATATATATATATATAGGGAAAGCTTTGGTGGAGCACTACTCTAGTGCTCACAGAGGAAAGCTTTGGTGGAGCACTACTCTAGTGCTCACCGCGTGAACACTAGGCCTATATATATATGTATATATATATATATATATATATATATATATATATATATATATATATAAGGCTATAGGAGTTTGAAACTCCAACCTCTTCCTTGAAGAGGCTTACAACTAAGCCCCTAGGGCATTTGCTATTGAAGTTATATCTTGACTGGATAATTGTGATGTGTTGATGAGTGGTGTTAAATGTTTGTGTATCGCAATTGTTAACGTTGTTGCTAATTTGTGGTTGTTGTCATTTTTTTTTCAATTTTTATCAGTTTAGATTTGATTTTGTTTAGAGTTTAGATTTTTGTTTTCTTTCTTATTTTGGTGGCCCTTTGTTTCATGAGAATACAATTATAGAAACCCAGAAAAATAGGTTTCTGATACATTTAAATTTAAATTTCTGTTATTTGGTTGACTTGAAAATAAGTAGGAAAGCCTAAAATTTTAATTTCTTTTGTTAGGAAGTCATTTTACAAAACAAGAAAATAACTGTATAATTGTTTTTCTAGTTTGGTGAAGAAAGCTAATTTTTTTTTTAAAAAAATCAGAATAAACTATGGAGGGTGAACACAACCATTTTAGCTTTCTATCAGAAAAAGTATAACTACACAATATATTAAAAGATTCTTTTTATCTATTTTCTTGTGTTTTTCTTTCTTCTTAAAAGAAAAGCGATTTTTCTTTCGATCTGATGTGGCACATTATTTTCTTGTCAACTTTTCTTTCCAAACAAAAATTAAAAAATCTATTCCAACGAAAAGGGAAACCAAATTGGGCAAAAAAAAAGAGATTCCACCACATTTTTATCGAAACAAACAACCCCATGGAAAGATAGAGTTCAAATTTGTTGCTTTCTCATATAAAGCCGAGATATAGTTTCTCATTATTTATTTATTCTTTCTGGGCAGTTTATTTCAAGAATAAAATTATTGAAACTGAAAAAAAGGTTTCGAATACATTTAGATTTTAATTTTTGGTGTTTATTTGAATAAAAAAAATATGTAGGAAAATTCAAATTTTCTACTTCTTTTGTTTGTTCTTCTTTTATTTGAACTAGCAAGGTGGCGGAGAACATGGGAGCTAGATTGGAGTTATTGCATGGTAATAAAAAGTTGTTGGGAACTATTGTACAAAACAACAATTTTCATTCTATTCCCCGGCAAGGTTTTAAATCTCGAATTTCGGACTCATCTCGGTAAGGGATATTTCGTCTCGTATCAGAGATATCGGAGGAGAGCTCGGAAAAATATGATCATCTCGAATGTTCATTTCGGACGCTCAATAAACTTTTTTTTGTTACTAAATAAGATATTATATGTTTTACATGTCATTTATCATATAAAATATTGTATAATGTAACTAATGACATGAATTAATTCCGGTAAATATTTTGCAGAATTTAACAACAATATAAAAAAGAATGTATTATAAGTATATAACTAAATTGAATTTGCATTGATTAGAAAAAATGTATTAGTTAATAAACTTACTTGACTTTGCATATATACAAACAATAGAGAGATAAAATCCTCACATTTTCTTAGCTTAAGGTCTTATATTGAAAGACTTACAAAAAGTACAATAATATTAGTGTGTCGATTTCGACCGATATTTCGGCAATATTTCGACCGATCTTTCGGCAAATGTGGTCAAAATCTACACATTTCGGTACAAAACGATATGAACTATAAAATCAGTGATTTCGTATCGGCAAGCTAGCCGAAAGGAAATTTCGGCCGAGATTTTGGCCATATCGGCCGAAATTTAAAACAGTGTTCCCAAGTACAAATACTTCAGTTATACTTGATAAGAATAATGATATGGATGTTAAATTTCAAGTAGACTGAAAGGTTAGAGAGAATAGCATGTAAATGATTGGTTAACTATAACCCCAAACCTGATAGATTTTGTAATATCCCGGACGGATATTACCTAATATAAATTATTATTTTATTATTATTTTGTTTAACTCCAAAATTGAAATATTTTGGTGATTTTCGTCCGGTTTGTTCACAAACATTGTCTGCACACATATACCGGTCTATGTACATCGGTAGTGTATCGAATCGGTACCGTGATCTTCCGAATGGATGATAAAATTTATTTTTATTATTATTTTCAAATTAAACTATTTTATATGGATTATATAAGGATTTCTTGGTATACACATACATATATATATACATACATTGTATTGTACCAAATTAGTACATTATACAAAAGTGTAGTATGTACTCTTGGACAAGGTGCTTATCCTTGTCATGACCAATTTAAGTTAATTATTAGGATTTTAGGAGGATTAAAATAGGGTTAAGAATGCATGAGAATATTAAGGTAAAACCCTTCTAGAAACCTCATCTTTTCACTATGCCTCCACCTCACACCCTAGCCCATACCCTACACCATGCCTCCCTCACCTCTACAAGCATGGCCGGCCCACTCTTCTAGGGGGTTTTGTGCAATTTTGTGAGTGCAATTTTGCACTCTTCACCCTCTCCTCCACCTATAAATACCCCCTCCTTCTCCACTTGTCTCACTTTTTACAAAACAAAAGAAAGGAAAGGAAAAGAAAAAGAGAATCCACCTTTAACTTGAGAGTTTTTCTTGTAGGTTCCATAGAAATTCTAAGAGCTTAGGGGAAGGAGAAGTATGGCTAGCAAGTCCTTCCATCAAAGGAATTTAGGTGGGGGTTCTCTACTTGTTTCTTTTTGTTTGTTTGAGTTGTTTTTTTTGGTTCTTTCTTCTTCTTATCTTCCTTGTTTTGTTTTCTTTTGTTTTGGGGGTTGTTCTTGTGAGGTGTTGTGTGCTGTTGTTGTATATGTTGTATTTTTGTATGGATAAAGGAAAGTAATTAGTGGTAGTGCCAACTAAACACATAAAGATGGAATCTTTGTAGTAAAAAAAATGGTTGTTCTTGTTGTTGTTGTTGGACTAAATAACATAAGCATATGGACTTTGTGTATACACCTATTTTGGGTTGTAGGACTTCAATGTGGACTCATACATAAGCATATGGACCTTGTGAATACACCCACTTTTGGGTTGTAGAACATACACTTGAACCTTGGAATAAAGAATATGCATATGATTGGTTGAACTCAAATTGAGGATTCTTTACCTTATTTTATTGTTGTTATTTCCTTTTATAAATCTTAAGTAAAAATAACCCATTGTAGATGCTAATTCTAGTATGAAAAAGAAACTAATCTAAGTCATTAGTGGTAGAATGTTAAAAAGATCTCTTTTATGTTTGTCTAGTAATAATAAAGGTTATGCTTGAATAGGTAATAAGTAGATGTTTATATAAAGTTGTAGTAGATGTTTATGTTAAATAAAGTAGTTGTAGTAGATGTTTATGTTAAATAAAGTAGTAGTAGTAGATGTTTAAAAGAAGTTTTAGTAGATGTTATGTTAAATGAAGTTGTAGTAGAGGTTATGTTTAAAGTAGTAGTAGTAGTAGATGTTTGTGTTTTAAATAAAGCAGTAGTAGTAGATGTTATGTGTAAATAAAGTAGTAGTGGTAGATGTTATGTTTAAATAAAGTAATAGTAGTAGATGTTTATATAAGGTTGTAGTAGATGATATGTTTCAATAAAGACAGTAGATGTTCATGCTTAAATATTGTTCATACTTGAGTTAGTAGATATCCATGCTTATATTGTTGTAGGATTAATGTTGAATTAATCTACCATGCTTATATTGTTGTAGGATTAATGTTGAATTAATCTACCATGCTTAGGAATGTTATAGGTTAATGCTAAGTAAATATCCATGCTTATATTGTTGTAGGATTAATGTTGAATTAATCTACCATGCTTAGGAATGTTGTAGATTGATGCTAAGTACACATACATGCTTATGTTGTTGTAGGATTAATGTTGAATTAATCTACCATGCTTAGGAATGTTATAGGTTAATGCTAAGTAAATATCCATGCTTATATTGTTGTAGGATTAATGTTGAATTAATCTACCATGCTTAGAAATGTTGTAGATTGATGCTAAGTACATATACATGCTTATGTTGTTGTAGGATTAATGTTGAATTAATCTACCATGCTTAGGAATGTTATAGGTTAATGCTAAGTAAATATCCATGCTTATATTGTTGTAGGATTAATGTTGAATTAATCTACCATGCTTAGGAATGTTGTAGATTGATATTAAGTACATATACATGCTTATATTGTTGTAGGATTAATGTTGAATTAATCTACCATGCTTAGGAATATTGTAGATTGAGGCTAAGCATATATTCATGCTAGAATTATTATAGGTTGTTGCTACGTTACACCCATGCTTATACTATGTTGTAGGAATTAAGGTAAGTATTCATGCTTAGTCGTAGCAATTTTCCATAAGCATCCATGCTTAGATTGTAGTAGGAAAATTGTTACCATGCTTAGATTAATACCAAGTAGTATTACCATGTTTAGAATGTTGTAGGTCTCTACTTGGAATACATACCATGCTTAGATTAATGCTAAGTAGTATTACCATGCTTAAATTATTGTAGGAACCCATGCCATGTTGTAGATCATGCTCACCTTGTTGTAGGACCAATTGTAACATCCATGTGTGGGTGTACTAATTATCCATGCATAATGGTAGCAATTTCTATGCTTAAGTTAAAGTAATTATCCATGCTTAGTCGTAGCAATTCTATGTTTATGTTCTACCCATACTAGATTGTAATAGTAGATGTTCTACTAAGTTGTCTTCATGATTAGATCATAGTAATTATTCATGCTTAAGCTTGTTATAAGTGCATGCTTAAATCGTATTCGTACTTAGGAGTGTTGTGGGTTGATGGTTATGTTATATACCATAATTAGATTATTGTGGGTTGATGGTTACGTTATATACCATGATTAGATTATTGTGGGTTGATGGTTATGTTATATACCATAATTAGATTGTTGTAGGTTGATGCTACAATTATATACCATGCTTAAACTACTATAGGTTACGCAATAAGGAAAGAATCAGGTTGTAATTATAGTGATAACTACCTTGTTGTAGTTAAGGTTAGTAAGGAGCTCATACATGCTTGAGGGGTATAGGGTGGCATCCTAGTTAAATAAGGAAGCAGACGTATGTTCTAGGTTGTTCTAGTCAACTTCAAAGGAAACCCATGGGACTAGTACCACGATAGTTCTAGCTCCATTGACAAAAGAACCCATGCATTTAGTCTAGGGGATTCTAGCTCAATCTTGAGAAAGAACCCAAGAGTCTAGTTGCATGTAGCTCTAGTTCAATTGGGAAAAGAACCCATGGACTCTAGTTGTGCGAGGTCCTAATTGAAATTGGACCATATCATGGGGACATTCCTCATTCGTATGGGTAATAAGGGTTGGATAGACCACTAGCAATAGTTAGCTTGATAAAGGTTGATATGTCGCTTTCGGGCTTCTTATCGGTTGAATGCCTACTTCAGGCTGTTAGTAGATTCTTCTATTGCTTCTAATTATAGAAGATCGAGTTGCTAGTAAGCACATTTGGTTGCTATAGGTTTGATTACCTGTTTGGTTATTTGCATATGGTTGTGTTCGTACGTGGCTCGACTGGACCGTGCGTAGCTGTTGGTCTCATACGTAGTTTATTTGGCTCGTATGTAGGTTGTTGTCTCATACGCGGCTCGACCGGCCCGTGCGTAGCTTTTGGTCTCATACGCGGCTTATTTGGCTGGTATATACGTTGTTATCTCATACGAGGCCTGCCTGGCTCGTAGGGAGTGGTTGGTTCATACGTAGCTTATTGGCTCGTATGTGGTTAGTTTACTCATATATAGCTCATTAGCTAGTACCCAGTTCGTTGTGCTCGTCTAGGGTGATATTATTACCCTAGGGGCTATCGACCATCAAGATATATGTTTTCTTACCCTAAGGAACTGTGGAGGAGTCACTCCTTGGGTACCGTCGGATTTTAACCGGTGTAGGTTGATCGAGGACCGGAGTATAGACGAAGTCCAAGTTCAGGGTAGTGGCATGCATGTATGTTCGCATTGCCGGGGTCTTGGATCGATGGGCCAGGGACCGGATCCTGAGGGGTTCTGGAAAGTCTAGGTTGAGCAGCCTAGTAGAGTTAGCTTGCGAAGTCTAGTTTAAGAGATAGCAAGTTGTGTTTATAATATTGTCATCCCTAGGATTATTCAGGGTTAGTGACATCGTTAGGGTAGTGACTTATAAGATCATTTACTTAACCTTTTTGCTAGAAAGAGAGGAGTTGGTAGTAGGGTGCACCGTACGACCAACCCGTTCTTTGGGGTCGATCTTAGGTGGTGTTATTGGGTTGTACCTTCCCGTCAAAGGGATACGTACGGTGGCTTCTCACGAGTTGGGAGTACGGGTTGCTTATCTCGCACTGTTAATTCCTGAAGTGCCATGATAAGGCGGGCGGAGCTAGGGGAATGCACCCCGGAACTCCGTCGGGTCCTATGCCGGGGAAGCGAACAAGCCATGGACTACGGTCTGGCTAGGGAGCGGCAGGGGGGCTCTCCTGTTGGCAGAAACCCCGAGGGTTCGTCTGGTTTTTGAGTGAGGTCCGGTTAGCAGGGTGGTAGTGACAACATAGACACCATGAGCATACTGCCTTGGTAGGACTTGACCACGTTTGCGACCTCATTAGTCACGTTATATCTGTCACGAACAGGTTGTGTACAATTAGAAATTCATAACGCGGGTTCAAATCCCTATATATGGAGAAACGGCTTGAGATGGGGCGCATGTAGTATGGGCTGCATGTTGCTTCGGAGACTTGCTGACATTAGAATAGGAGCATCCTTGTTTTAGTTAATATTGCGTTAGATTCTAACACTTAAACTACATCGACACAGTTGTCATGTTTCTGTATGTTGTTTTGGGAGATTCGCTGCTATGTTATCAGCCTTAAAGCGCCAGTGAATACTGACGTCCCCACTTCAATAGGTACTGGATCGCAGAAGTACAGGTGCGAGATTCAGGAGGACTCAAGGCAAGGGAAGCGAGGAGTCAGTGTCATGTTTATTTCCGCTGTAACATGTATGTGGATTGTCTATTAGTTGAGGAGCACTCAAGTGAGGGTTACCAAGTGTTGTTCTTCATTCCTTGTACTCTGATGTAATTTGTTGAAGGTTGTAATACTTGGGATTGTAAAGGTATTATTGTAACACTATTGTAATGTATTGCAGTTGTATGATATTCAGACTTGTAATACATTGGGTGTTGAATAAAAAAGTTTTAAATTCTCCTGTTTTTCTGTGTATTGTGACTAATTGAAGAAAAGGTTCTGGCTCGTGTCTCGGTTTCCCAGTATATGGAAATCGGGGCGTTACAGATTTCACCCCAATAGTGAGGTCAAATCCAAAGCAACACTCATCTCGATCTCCAAATCCGAGCACCCTAACCCTGACCTTATACTTCAAAGAGAAAAAAACAAAGAAAAAAAAGAGAATTAAACCCCAAAAATCAATTATTACAACCCGAAAAAGAGATGAAATCCAATGAAATACTTACCACGAACACCAAATCCAACCAGTGAAACCCTAACCCCATACTTGAAAGATTGCACCCCATAAAGAAATCAAATCCAACGAAACACTCATCGCGATCCCTAGATCAGAGCACCCAAACCCTAACACTTTATAAGGAAGATAAGATATACGAAAGACTAAATACTGATGAGTGAATGACATACTGCAAGAAGCAATGATGAATAAATATCACATAAACCACATAATCAGGTATTAAAATATAACAATAAATTCAAAATGGAACCAACCGAACCACCGCCCACAAAATTAAACAACAACCAAGAAAATACTAAATGATAAAATTAATGCACCAAATTAACCATCAATTCAATTAGGAGAAGATATGAAGAAAAAAAAATGTTGCAAAAATGAGATAGAATGAGGGAGGCTCAGATTTAACTTGAATTCAATACATTATTAATATGTTTCTTTTCAGTGCTTCCTCTTTCTTTCTCTCCAAGCATTTTGATGCAAACACCATAGTTGTCTTGCCAATGTTATAGAGAAGATCAAGTAAGCAAAGAGAAAGGAAGGATTTTGGTTTTGCTTCCCTTTTCAAATAAAAAGATCCGAGAAATTTCTCAAACATTAGAGTTTGATATATCTCCGCCATAATCATTGCCTCAAAGCAAGCAACCAAAAAAATCACCCCCAATTGAAGAGAAATAATCAAGCAAAAGCTTTCCAAACCCCCTTTTTTTCAAAGCATACCATGCATGCAATCGAAAAGGTGTCCAACACCAAATTTTGGAATAGGTCCGTACCTTAAAAATAACTCAATACTCAAAATACACCAAACAAAATTGAGTTTTGATCTCCAACAGACACACAAATAATTATCATGTTAACTAAAATGCTCCTAGAGATAATTTTTTCCATTAGCTTTGAAGCAGGGAAGAAAACCGTCACATTTGCAACGAAAAAGCCCCCCAAAAAGGATCCTTTGTCGGCAGCAAATGTCAAACCAACCATCTTTGACAAATGCAATTTGGAGCAAATGTCAACGAACACCAACCATTTCTTTGACAAATGCAATTTGAAAAGAAGAAAAAAAAAGGAATGGAGTGGCTGTGGTTGGGGTTGGTGAAAATCCATTCCCTATAAATAGGGATCAAGGGAATGGAAGAGAGTGCAGTGAGTTGCAGCTGAGCAGAGCAGAGCAATAAGAGCTCAGTGAGGATTAAGAAAAGAAAGAGGGATTAAGAAAGAAAGAAAGTATTATAAGAGTGTTCTCAGGAGGGATAAAATTGTATCCCCTTAGAGATAATTTGTATGCTTGTATTTTTCTCAAATTTGTAAGAGAGTGTTTCTCCTATTATAAGAGAGAGTGGAAATTGTACTCTCCTTATATTTATAGAGAAGGTTGTAATCCCTACTTTCAGCAGTAAAATCCCACTACCTTGCCCGTGGTTTTTACCCCTTCTCCTTTGGGGGTTTTCCACGTAAAATATTTGTGTCCACTTTATTTTCACTTTCTCAATTTCACTTTAGTTGTGGGGTAGGTTCTGCCCATAACTTTCCTAACAGTGGTATCAGAGCTTTGGTTGTCAGGGGTGGAGCAGAAATATCCCTACAACAAAGTTCGATGTTGAGAAATTCAACAGGAACAATTTCTCGTTGTGGAAAATGAAGATCAAGGCAATCTTGAGGAAGGACAATTGCTTGGCAGCAATTGGAGATAGGCCCACGGAGATCACTGATGACGGCAAGTGGAACGAGATGGACGGCAATGCAATTACCGATCTGCACTTGGCACTAGCTGATGGTGTGCTATCCAGTGTGGCTGAAAAGAAGACAGCAAAGGAGATTTGGGATACTCTGACAAGGTTGTATGAGGCCAAGTCACTTCACAACAAGATCTTCTTAAAAAGAAGATTGTACACTCTTCGAATGGCGTAATCGACATCGGTGACCCACCACATCAACACTCTAAACACCCTATTTTCGCAACTTACATCAATGAGTTGCAAAATAGAGACAACTGAACGTGCGAAGCTTTTACTTCAAAGTCTACCTGACTCGTATGATCAACTCATCATCAACCTGACGAACAATATCCTGACGGACTATCTAGTCTTCGACGAAGTTGCAGCTGCTATTCTGGAAGAAGAAACCAGGCACAAGAACATGGAAGACAGACAGGGAAGTTCGCAGCAAGTGGAAGCTTTGATGGTGATGAGAGGAAGATCAACGGAATGTGAACCGAGTGGGAGTCAGAATCATGGTAGATCAAAATCCAGAAGCAAGAAGAGACTTATAAGTGCCACAACTGTGGCAGGAAAGGTCACTTCAAGAAGGATTGTTGGTTCAAGAAGAAGAGTGGAGACCCTGAGTCATCAAATGCTCAAAGGAATGTTGCAAGTACCCGATATGATGGTGAAGTTCTATACAGCGAGGCAACAACGGTAGTTGGAGGCAGAAAGCAGTTCTCTGACGTCTGGTTACTGGACTCAGGAGCAACATGGCACATGACTTCTCGGAGAGAGTGGTTCCACACATACGAACCAATCTCGGGAGACTGTTGTAATGCCCCGATTTTTCATTTAATGAAAATTATTTATTTTGCACGTAGTGTGCACGTGCAATATTTTTGGTAAATATTTTTATCATGATGAGTATAGATATTTAAATATGTGCTTTTAATTATTTTTATACAAAGCCTTCTTTCAATTAGACAAAAAGGCCTTTTCTTAAAGCCCAAAATTTAATTCATTTATTTTATTTTAAAATTATCATTTTGGCCCATAAACTAAAGCCCATGAGTTAATTTATTTTTAAA
Organism: Hemerocallis citrina; assembly: GCA_017893485.1. Taxonomy (NCBI): domain Eukaryota; kingdom Viridiplantae; phylum Streptophyta; class Magnoliopsida; order Asparagales; family Asphodelaceae; genus Hemerocallis; species Hemerocallis citrina. Next base: position 206,219,303 of record CM030358.1, on the reverse strand, counting down.
TACAACTTGTAATGTAATACAATTTAAAGATTTTTTTTATATAAAATATAATGTACAAATTTTTGGAGGCAAATGCATGCATGTGCATTGCACGTACACGTGCAAAGTGCACATTCCTACACTAGGCCGGATTGAATCTTTTGGAGGGAATGGGAATTTTGAGTGGAGTCATAGGGTGATGGTTATTAGATCATGGGTGGTTAGTGTAACTCCTCCTTAAATCTAAGCCATTTGTTCCTAACTCCTATTTCAATCTTAGCCATCAACTTCCCTAGATTTTTAGTATAAATACCCCCCCCCCCCTGGCTAGTATTCTTGTGCAAATTATTTCCTCCAACCTATAGTCTAAATACATTATCTAGTAGTTAGTAAGTGAGTAAAAGATTGAGAGATTGTGTGGGTTTGTGCATCAATCAAGAAGAAGAGAAGGGTCGGCATTCATCAAGAGGGAGCTCACGGTTTGGGTGTGCTTGCAAGGCTCGTGTGCGCGTCGTCAAGGAGGAGGAGCACTCTTGTTGCAAGGACATTCGTTTAGGAGGTTACTAGTTGTACTTTCTTCATAAGGTGGGTAAATTTTCCCTATTTCTAAATAGGAATGCATGCTAGATTTAATTAGAAAAATGATGCATAAAAATGATTAATAAGAGTGCAAATTTAATTAGAAAAATGAGCTAAATTGATTGAATCGTTGATATGCAACTGTATGTGGTTCTATTATTAAAATTCAAGTTGTGTGCGATATGAATATGGCTATGAATTGTGTAAAGAAACCTTCGTTATTAACATTAAAAATTATGTGCAAAAATTGGTAGCTTTATGTGCTAAAATGGAATTTTTGTTGTGACGTTGTAACGAATGAATTAGGATGCAATTGTTATGTTTGTGAAATGAATAAGAGCAGAAAATTGATGTAGAGCTTAGTGAAATTAAAATGTCGAAAAAAGAATGCATTAGTAGAAGTATATCAAATTAACCAAATTGTATGGTAGAAATGTGTTAATTATTGGGTAAAAATATGTTTAATCATTAAGAAAATTATTTTCATATACTGGAGTAGAATTCATGATGGAAATGATTAATATGGAATTTTTACAGTATATTAGTAAGAGCAAATTGAAGTAAGATGTTGATGAACATCAATGTATTTTAAATAACAGAGAGCATTGATTTAAATGAAATTCTGATTGTACTAGTGACAACCCAAGCCCATAGCTCGAGTGGTCGGATCACTCTTAATCGCTACAGTATATATGTGGGTTTTCTCCAAGGATGAGGGATCGAATCCCGTTGACACCATTCTTTTGTTCCGAACACCTTTAAAATAAATCGGTTGGCCGAGATCACTTAATGCTCTTGCGCTCTCTTCTAAGCGCGTGTAGCATTCGGCCTATTGGCTTGTGCCTTCGGTTGGGTTCCCTGTGGTCGCTGGTTCGATCCTTGGCCTTCGGCTGTTGTTTATGTTGTGGAAAAATATTTTTTTTGGGTGTTTTAATGATCAAAAAAATATGGGAACAATATATTTATTATTTTAAAAATATGTGGATTCTATGAAAATTAGTTTGAGAATTATTTGCATGAAGTGGAGTATGTTTAAAGAATATAAGTGTAATTTAGAACTATAAGTTCTACACTTGCATTTGTATAAAGTGGTATTTTACAAAAGATTTAGAATGGAATAATAGATAAGAAATACGAATAAAAAGGAACTATATGAAGTGAGGTGAATTATTTTCAATGGAGAATGGTGTGACAATTCATGATGCATAAATATTCATCTTTGATTAAATAACTAGTGATGTGAATTATTCTCAATGGAGAATGGTGTGACAATTCATGACGTATAAATTTTCATCTTTGATTAAATAACTAGTGATGTGGTTTTAAATGTGAAAATAATATTTCATGAGTTGCATGATGAATAGTTGAATTTAATGTATAATTATGGACTATTGAACCATTTAGAAATCATGATTGGAAAATAGAAATATTTTGAGTATGACACATCAACATGTGAACTTATGAGTTGGAAAAGCTCAACTTTAGAAATTGTGAATTTGGAATTGAAACAAAAGAGTAGCTAAGTCTCTCCCGGCATCTGGAAAGAAACGAAATAAAATTCGAAATGAAAGACCATGGTTGGTCATGTTTGAATGATTGAATAAGTCCGGTTTAGTGGAGAGGCTAACTCTAGTGCTTTGATTTTGTAAATGATTCTAATTCATTAGAATTAAGGATTAGTTACATAGTGAAGACGTGATGAAAGTAAGAGAAAAACATTGAGTATAAGGGCCATTGGATCAGCGGCGAGAGCGTATCCCAGGATGTCTCATGATGAGTCAGGGCGAGGATACTGCTCCAGAGTACCATCCCGATGGCGACGCTCGTGGGATGTTTGAAGACTACGGATGATGTCATGTCTATGGTAGGAGCTGAATTACCACAGGATGCCTGCATGATGAGTCATGTGTCAGTGCGATGGGATTCCCTCCAGGGCGCCTAGACATGAGTTCGTAGGTCAGAAAACATCTAGGATACTTACCGTAGTTACAGTAGTAGATTAAGTTATTGCGAGGGATTGAACCCTACAAAGATGAAGAACGATTAAGGGCTTGCCCTCGGACCTATGTAGTATGGGATGCATAGAATCCGAACAAGTGTGCATTAGTGTCATATAACATAAATAATTGCATTAAGGACTAAGTGCACAAATCACAACACGACATCATTAGGATATTCCCTTTAGTTTGATATGTGACAAGTTTGTGTTTGTTAAATATGGAAAATAAGTTATACTATTTTCGGCATAGAGAGGATGGCCGTGTATAATGTTCGTCGGTTGAATAAACTAACGTACCTACAGTCTTATATGTAGGTAAGTGACATGATAAAGATTAAAGAGGAACAGATGCTTAAAGATTATATAGTGTTGTTGTACATTTATTTAATTGTTGTAAATTTTACTTCTGCTGTGCAATGTAAAGTGTAATGTTTTATGTAAACTCTGATGTAAAGTGAAAGGTTCAAATTTCGTTGTAAAATTGTACTAAATGAAGCGAAAAGATCCTGTAGAACTCTCGAATTCAGTTGTATTTGGAATTCGGGGTGTTACAGAGTGGTAGCAGAGCCACGCTTCCACACTTGTACAAATTTATAAGGAACGACACCCTAGTAGTGGACATTAGAGTGTGTGTTTGAGTCTAGAGATGTAAATGTAAGTGACTTACTTTTGTGTTGCTCTATGACTTATGCTTCTTCCTCTCTATTTCTAAGATGGCTGATCACTTCGACCCTGCTGGAGACGGCGACTGGCATATCATCGAGGAAGAGTACCATCCTGGACAGGCAGATTCTGAGGACGAGTACTATCCAGGGCAAGCAGATTCTGACGGAGAAGAATGGCCTGAATCCCGAGAGGTTACCCCACCTCCGGATTCATCTGATGACTCTTCTGATGAAAAAGAAGAACCAGTTCCGAATAGTCTTGTGACTTCTCTTCAGAGGCAGGTAGAAACACTGCGCGAGAGAGTCGGATTATTGGAGGCTCAACTGGCAAAGCGAAAGAACGACTTTTCAGTTTTCAGTCATCATGTATGGGAACTCGAGAAGAGGAAGAATCTGACCGATGTGCTGAAGTTGATGAACTACGGGGAGAACTTCGAGAAGCGAAGAGGAACCGTAGGAGTTAGACTGTTATAGCTTCTACTGTTTTCATTCTGATGTCAAGAAATGTTTTTCAATTCGAATGTATAAAGTTTGGAATTCAATAAAATGGAAATATTGACTTGAAAGTTCATGTTTCATACTTCGAATTTGATGGACCTTTTACATCAGAATATGGAATGAAAGCTGTTGTGTTGTTCGATACTGGATCCTCTCATACTTTTGTATCTCCTAAATTTGCTAAAGTATTGGGAGTTGAACCGAAGATTTTTCCAGGCAAGATCTTAGCAGTAGCTACTCCATCAGGAAAAACTTTAACCACTGATCGGTATTATGCGGATTGCGAGATTGTGATTGGGGACAGAATCTTTGGGATTGATCTAATCGAGCTGACTATCTTGGGAGTCGATGTTATCATTGGCATTGATTGGATGTCGGTGTACAGTGCAAGCATCGAGTGTAAAACCAAGACGGTAACAGTGAAGCCTCCAGGTGGACCTGAAGTCACTTTCCAAGGGAAGAAGAAGTGTTCTAGGCTGGTGGCAGCTATCCGCAAGGAAGAGACTCCCGTGGAAGTGCAAGGGATTCCTGTGGTTCGGGACTATCCGATTGTGTTCTTAGATGATTTTCCTAGGTTACCCCCGCATCGTAATGTAGAGTTCAGCATCACTGTTCAACCGGAAAGTGCACCCATTTCTAAGGCACCGTATAGGATGGCTCCAGTGGAACAAGATGAGGTGAAACGGCAGATTGAGGAACTGTTGGAGAAAGGCTTTATTCAACCTAGTGCGTCACCTTGGGGAGCACCAGTGCTTTTGGTAAAGAAGAAGGATGGATCGATGAGAATGTGTATCGATTACCGAGAGCTGAATAAGGTCACTGTTCAGAATAAGTATCCTATTCCCCGAATTGATTACTTGTTCGAACGTCTACAAGGAGCAGCTGTTTTCTCCAAAATAGATCTTCGATCAGGATATCACCAAGTTCGAGTGAAAGCTGAAGATGTGCATAAAACTGCATTTAGAACTCGACATGGGCATTACGAATTCTTAGTTCTGCCATTCGGAGTGACGAATGCACCCGCAATCTTCATGGATTTGATGAACAGAGTTCTGAAGCCGTTCATTGATTCTTTCGTCGTGGTGTTTATCGACGATATTCTCGTGTACCCCAAGTCAGAGGAGGAGCACACCGAGCATCTGGCAGCAGTTTTGAAAAAGCTGGAAGAGCAGAAGTTGTATACTAAGTTATCCAAGTGTGATTTCTGGAAATCTGAAGTGGCATTCCTAGGTCACATCCTTTCTAAGGAGGGAGTGGCAACTGACCCTCAGAAGATAGAGGCAGTGAGAGATTGGGCTAGGCCTACTACAGTGAAGGAAGTCAGAAGTTTTCTTGGAATGACTGGATACTATAGGAGATTCATTCAAGGTTATGCTCAGATGTCCGTGACGCTTACTGGACTGACCAAGAAGAATGTGAACTTCAAGTGGACTGAGCAATGTGAGGGGAGCTTTCAGGAGTTGAAAGAGAAACTGACTACTGCACCTATTTTGGCCTTGCCTAGAGCAGGTGTTAAGTATGATGTTTATAGCGATGCTTCACATCGTGGGCTTGGTTGTGTCTTGATGCAAGAAGGAAGAGTAATCGCTTATGGGTCTAGGCAACTACGACCGCATGAGAAGAATTATCCGACTCATGATCTAGAGTTGGCTGCGATTATCTTTGTCCTAAAGCAATGGAGGCTCTACGTGTACGGTGAGAAATTGAACATGTACACGGACCGCAAGAGTTTGAAGTATATATTTCAGCAGAGGGATCTGAATTTGAGGCAGCGAAGATGGTTGGAAGTGTTTGAGGACATGCGACCTGAGATTAAATATCATCCTGGGAAAGCTAATGTTGTTGCCGATGCACTTAGTCGCAAGAGCAGTTTAGCCAGTTTGATTACAACTCAGAAGCATCTGATTGAGGAATTGGATCGAGCAGGTATTGAAGTTGTCTTGCAGGGATTGGGAGCATCTTTAGCTCAGTTGAGGCTTCAGCCTACTTTAAATTCAAGGATTATTGCAAGTCAGGAGGTTGATGCTGTTATCTTGGAGATGAAGGAGCAGGTTGGTGCTGGCAGGTTGCCCGGATTTTAAATCAAGGATGGAGTACTGTGGTTTGGAGAGAGGCTATGTGTTCCGAATCAGGCGGACCTGAAAGAGAGTATTCTTCAGGAGGCGCATGCTACTCTTTTGTCGGTACATCCTGGGAGTACTAAGATGTACAAAGACATCAAACAGCATTTTTGGTGGTCAGGTTTGAAGCGGGATGTGGCTGAATTTGTGGCGAAGTGTGAGGTTTGCTAGCAAGTCAAAGCCGAAAATCAGAGACCCGACGGTCTACTACAGCCGTTACCTATTCCGGAATGGAAGTGGGATAACATCAGTATGGATTTCATTACGGGATTGCCTAAGAGTCCTAAAGGCAATGATGCGATTTGGGTTATAGTCGATCGACTAACCAAGTCCGCTCATTTTTTGGCGATGAAACTCACTGCTTCGATGGACAAGTTAGCTGAGTTGTATGTTGGCGAGATCGTCCGGCTTCATGGTGTTCCGTCAACTATTGTGTCTGATCGAGACGCGTGGTTTACTTCGCATTTCTGGAGGAGTCTTCAGACAGCTTTGGGTACCAAGACAGATTTCAGCACTGCTTTTCATCCGGAAACCGATGGGCAGACCGAGAGAGTCAATCGTATTCTTGAGGATATGCTTCGGTGTTGTTACTAGACTTTGGAGGCAGTTGGGAAAGGCATTTACCTTTGGTAGAGTTTGCCTACAGCAACAGTTTTCAGGCTAGCATTGGGATGGCGCCGTACGAAGCTTTGTATGGCAGGAAGTGCAGAACACCTGTTTGTTGGTTTGACGTTGGGGAGTGTCAATTGTTTGGTCCTGAGCTTGTGCAGCAAACTTCTGAGAAGATTGATCTGATCAGGAAGCGGTTGGTAGAGGCTCAGAGCAGGCAGAAAAGCTATGCAGACAACCGGAGAAGGGACCTTGAATTTAAGGTCGGTGACTTCGTCTTTCTAAAAGTATCGCCCAGTAAAGGTGTGGTTCGATTTGGCAAAGGCGGGAAGTTAGTCCCGAGGTTTATAGGCCCGTACAAGATATTGAAAAGGATCGGGAAAACTGCTTACCAGCTTGAGTTACCGGAAGAGTTATCTCAGGTGCACAATGTCTTTCATGTGTCTATGCTGAGAGGTTATATTCCAGATCCGAGTCATCATTTGCCTGAAGTGCCGGAAGGTTTGTAGTTGGATCTGAATTATATCGAGTCTCCTGTTGAGATTGTTGATCGTCGAGAAAAAGTCTTGAGAAACAAAACGATACCGATGGTCAAGGTAGTCTGGAGAAACTATTTGGTTGAAGAGGCTACTTGGAAGTCTGAGGAGAGGATGTTGAAGGACTATCCTGAGCTTTTTGCTTGATTGTATCTTTGTATCTTTGTATTTTTCTTGTGTGTGTTGTGAGTGTTTGTTTCTCACTCTTGACTGTAGTTCCGGGGACGGAACTATTCTAAGAAGGGAGTGTTGTAATGCCCCGATTTTTTATTTAATGAAAAATTATTTATTTGCACGTAGTGTGCACGTGCAATATTTTTGGTAAATATTTTTATCATGATGAGTATAGATATTTAAATATGTGCTTTTAATTATTTTTATACAAAGCCTTCTTTCAATTAGACAAAAAGGCCTTTTCTTAAAGCCCAAAATTTAATTCATTTATTTTATTTTAAAATTATCATTTTGGCCCATAAACTAAAGCCTATGAGTTAATTTATTTTTAAATACAACTTGAAATGTAGAATACAATTTAAAGATTTTTTTTTTATATAAAATATAATGTACAAATTTTTGGAGGCAAATGCATGCATGTGCATTGCACGTACACGTGCAAAGTGCACATTCCTACACTAGGCCGGATTGAATCTTTTGGAGGGAATGGGAATTTTGAGTGGAGTCATGGGGTGATGGTTATTAGATCATGGGTGGTTAGTGTAACTCCTTAAATCTAAGCCATTTGTTCCTAACTCCTCTTTCAATCTTAGCAATCAACTTCCCTAGATTTTTAGTATAAATACCCCCCCCCCCCCACCCCGGCTAGTATTCTTGTGCAAATTATTTCCTCCAACCTATAGTCTAAATACATTATCTAGTAGTTAGTAAGTGAGTAAAAGATTGAGAGATTGTGTGGGTTTGTGCATCAATCAAGAAGAAGAGAAGGGCCGGCATTCATCAAGAGGGAGCTCACGGTTTGGGTGTGCTTGCAAGGCTCGTGTGCGCTTCGTCAAGGAGGAGGAGCACTCTTGTTGCAAGGACATTCGTTTAGGAGGTTACTAGTTGTACTTTCTTCATAAGGTGGGTAAATTTTCCCTATTTCTAAATAGGAATGCATGCTAGATTTAATTAGAAAAATGATGCATAAAAATGATTAATAAGAGTGCACATTTTAGAAAAATGAGCTAAATTGATTGAATCGTTGATATGCAATTGTATGTGGTTCTATTATTAAAATTCAAGTTGTGTGCGATATGAATATGGCTATGAATTGTGTAAAGAAACCTTCGTTATTAACATTAAAAATTATGTGCAAAAATTGGTAGCTTTATGTGCTAAAATGGAATTTTTGTTATGACATTGTAACGAATGAATTAGGATGCAATTGTTATGTTTGTGAAATAAATAAGAGCAGAAAATTGATGTAGAGCTTAGTGAAATTAAAATGTCGAAAAAAGAATGCATTAGTAGAAGTATATCAAATTAACCAAATTGTATGGTAGAAATGTGTTAATTATTGGGTAAAAATATGTTTAATCATTAAGAAAATTATTTTCATATACTGGAGTAGAATTCGTGATGGAAATGATTAATATGGAATTTTTACAGTATATTAGTAAGAGCAAATTGAAGTAAGATGTTGATGAACATCGATGTATTTTAAATAACAGAGAGCATTGATTTAAATGAAATTCGAATTGTACTAGTGACAACCCGAGCCCATAGCTCGAGTGGTCGGATCACTCTTAATTGCTACAGTATATATGTGGGTTTTCTCCAAGGATGAGGGATCGAATCCCGTTGACACCATTCTTTTGTTCCGAACACCTTTAAAATAAATCAGTTGGCCGAGAGCACTTAATGCTCTTGCGCTCTCTTCTAAGCGCGTGTAGCATTCGGCCTATTGGCTTGTGCCTTCGGTTGGGTTCCCTGTGGTCGCTGGTTCGATCCTTGGCCTTCGGCTGTTGTTTATGTTGTGGAAAAACATTTTTTTTGGGTGTTTTAATGATCAAAAAATATGGTAAAAATATATTTATTATTTTAAAAATATGTGGAGTCTATGAAAATTAGTTTGAGAATTATTTGCATGAAGTGGAGTATGTTTAAAGAATAAAAGTATAATTTAGAACTATAAGTTCTACACTTGCATTTGTATAAAGTGGTATTTTACAAAAGATTTAGAATGGAATATTAGAAAAGAAATACGAATAAAAAGGAACTATATGAAGTGAGGTGAATTATTTTCAATGGAGAATGGTGTGGCAATTCATGATGTATAAATATTCATCTTTGATTAAATAACTAGTGATGTGAATTATTCTCAATGGAGAATGGTGTGACAATTCATGACGTATAAATATTCATCTTTGATTAAATAACTAGTGATGTGGTTTTAAATGTGAAAATAATATTTCATGAGTTACATGATGAATAGTTGAATTTAATGTATAATTATGGACTATTGAATCATTTAGAAATCATGATTGGAAAATAGAAATATTTTGAGTATGACACATCAACATGTGAACTTATGAGTTGGAAAAGCTCAACTTTAGAAATTGTGAATTTGGAATTGAAACAAAAAAGTAGCTAAGTCTCCCCCGGCATCTGGAAAGAAACGAAATAAAATTCGAAATGAAAGACCAAGGTTGGTCATGTTTGAATGATTGAATAAGTCCGGTTTAGTGGAGAGGCTAACTCTAGTGCTTTGATTTTGTTCATTATTCTAATTCATTAAAATTAAGGATTAGTTACATAGTGAAGACGTGATGAAAGTAAGAGAAAAACATTGAGTATGAGGGCCACTGGATCAGCGGCGAGAGAGGATGGCCGTGTATAATGTTCGTCGGTTGAATGAACTGACTTACCCACAGTCTTATATGCAGGTAAGTGACATGATAAAGATTAAAGAGGAATAGATGTTTAAAGATTATACAGTGTTGTTGTACATTTATTTAATTGTTATAAATTTTTCTTCCGCTGTGCAATGTAATGTTTTATGTAAACTCTGATGTAAAGTGAAAGGTTCAAATTTCCTTGTAAAATTGTACTAAATGAAGCAAAAAGATCCTGTAGAACTCTCGAATTCAGTTGTATTTGGGATTCGGGGTGTTACAGCTCTGTACACATGGGAGATGATCATGCCTTGAAAATCGCTGGTATTGGTACTATCAAGCTCAAAATATTTGATGGAACGGTTCGCACCATCCAGGAGGTACGGCATGTGAAGGGCTTGAAGAAGAATCTATTGTCTTTGGGACAAATAGATAGCCTTGGCTGCAAGGCCCATGTCGAAAATGGGGTCATGAAGATTGTTAGAGGCGCGCTTGTGGTCATGAAGGCAGAAAAGATCGCGGCAAATCTGTCCATGCTTAATGGAGAAACACTGCAGGAAGCTGATACGTGTGTCGCATCGTCTAGCAAGGGAGAAGAGTCAGCAATGATGTGGCATCTCAAACTTGGCCACATGTCTGAACAAGGTTTGAAGAATCTCTCCGACCGGAAGCTTCTTCCAGGGCTCAAATCGGTGAATCTACCGTTTTGTGAGCATTGTGTTACAAGTAAGCAGCATAGATTGTAGTTCAGCAGATCAGAAGCCAGAAGTAAATGCATTCTAGACTTGATCCATTCTGATGTCTGGGAATCACCAGAAATGTTCCTAGGAGGAGCAAAGGACTTTGTGTCTTTCATTGATGATTACTCCAGGAGATTGTGGGTGTATCCAATCAAGAAGAAGTCAGATGTGTTTCCAATGTTCAAAGACTTCAAAGCACGGGTGGAACTTGAATCTGGAAAGAAGATCAAGTGCTTGAGGACAGATAATGGAAGGGAGTACATAGACGGCGAGTTTCTTGCACTTTGTAAGCAAGAAGGTATCACAAGACAGTTCACAGTCCCATATACACCTCAGCAAAATGGCGTGGTAGAGCGGATGAATAGGACTCTTGTAGAAAGGATGAGAGCTATGTTGCGGACTGCAGGTCAGCCCAACTCTTTTTGGGCAGAAGCAGCCATAACCGCCTGTTATGTTATAAATCGGTCGCCATCAACGGCAATTGAGCTGAAAACACCGATGGAGATGTGGACTAGCAAGCCAGCGAATTACTCTACTTTACATTGGTTCGGATGCCCCGCGTACGTGATGTACAACACCCAAGAAAGAACGAAGCTGGATCCAAAATCCAGGAGGTGTATGTTCTTAGGGTATGCTGACGGAGTGAAGGGGTATCGCCTGTGGGATCCCACTGCCCACAAGGTTGTTGTCAGCAGGGATGTGATCTTTGTAGAAGATCAGCTACAAAAGGAAGATGGAAGCGGTAGCACGTCAAAGGAGAATCCAGAGACTACTACAGTTCAAGTGGAAGATAAACCAGACGAGGATCTTGTTTCTTCTGAAGCAGCACCAAAGCATGATGAACAAGAACCAGTCGAGTTCGTGGCTCCAGAAGTTCATCGGTCAACTCGTGAGAGAAGACCGCCAGCTTGGCACTCGGAGTATGTTACGGAGAGCAATGTTGTATACTGTCTTCTTACAGAGGATGGGGAGCCATCATCCTTCCAGGAGGCAATCACTCGCTCAGATGTATCCCTGTGGATGACAGCAATGCAGGAAGAAATTGAAGCACTACACAAGAACAAGACATGGGATCTTGTTACGCTACCACAAGGAAGGAAGGCCATCGGCAACAAATGGGTCTACAAGATCAAGCGCGATGGAAATGACCAAGTGGAGCGGTATCGTGCAAGATTGGTGGTGAAAGGATATGCTCAGAAAGAAGGTATCGACTTCAATGAAATATTTTCACCTGTGGTTCGACTCACGACAGTCAGAGTAGTCTTGGCGATGTGTGCTACGCTTGACCTACATCTACAGCAGTTAGATGTGAAGACTGCTTTTCTTCATGGACATCTTGAAGAAGAAATCTATATGCTCCAACCAGAAGGTTTTGCTGAAACAGGCAAAAAGAATTTGGTTTGCAGGTTGAACAAATCTCTGTACGGTCTCAAACAGGCACCGAGGTTTGGTACAAGAGATTTGATTCCTTCATTATTAGCCTTGGATATAACAGACTTAGTTCAAACCATTGTACGTACTACAAAAGGTTTGATGGTGATGATGACTTCATTATCCTCCTGTTGTATGTGGATGACATGTTGGTAGCAGGCCCCAACAAAGATCGAATCCAAGAAATGAAGGCACAGTTGGATAGGAAGTTTGACATGAAGGACTTGGGACCGGCAAACAAGATTCTAGGGATGCAGATTCACCGAGACAGAAGTAACAGGAAGATTTGGCTTTCCCAGAAGAATTACTTCAACAAGATCTTGCGACGCTTCAACATGCAAGATTGTAAGCCAATCTCGACCCCACTTCCTGTTAATTTCAATTTATCCTCCAAGATGTGTCCTAGCAATGAAGTAGAGAGGAAGGAGATGTCTCGAGTACCGTATGCATCAGCAGTGGGAAGTTTGATGTTCGCTATGATATGTACAAGACCAGACATTGCACAAGCAATGGGAGCGGTTAGTCGATACATGGCGAACCCCGATAGAGAGCATTGGAGCACAGTAAAGAGGATTCTGAGATACATCAGAGGAACCTTAGATGCTGCATTATGTTATGGAGGATCAGAATTAACTGTCAGAGGCTATGTGGACTCAGATTTTGCAGGCAATTTCGACAAAAGCAAATCCACTACGAGCTATGTGTTTACACTTGCAGGAGGAGCTGTAAGCTGGGTTTCGTAACTGCAGACTGTTGTGGCACTATATACAACAGAAGTAGAATACATGGCGGCTACAGCAGCTTGCAAGGAAGCAGTCTGGATTCAAAGGTTATTGGAGGAGCTCGGGCACAAACATGAGAAGATTGTTCTGTTTTGTGACAGTCAGAGTACCTTGCACATTGCAAGGAATCCAGCCTTTCATTCACGGACAAAGCACATAAGAGACCAGTATCACTACGTTCGAGAAGTAGTGGAGGAAGGAAGTGTGGATATGCACAAAATTCACACTAACGAGAACCTAGCAGATGTTATGACCAAGCCAATCAACACTAGCAAGTTTGAATGGTGTAGATCCTCGTGTGGTCTAGAAGTTTCGTAAGCAGCATGAGAATGGCAAGGTAGAAAGGATCGTGTGGAGACATGATTAATCCTTAATCAAATCTCCAAGTGGGAGAATGTCGGCAGCAAATGTCAAACCAACCATCTTTGACAAATGCAATTTGGAGCAAATGTCAAAGAACACCAACCATTTCTTTGACAAATGCAATTTGAAAAGAAGAAAAAAAAAGGAATGGAGTGGCTGTGGTTGGGGTTGGTGAAAATCCATTCCCTATAAATAGGGATCAAGGGAATGGAAGAGAGTGCAGTGAGTTGCAGCTGAGCAGAACAGAGCAATAAGAGCTCAGTGAGGATTAAGAAAAGAAAGAGGGATTAAGAAAGAAAGAGAGTATTACAAGAGTGTTCTCATGAGGGATAAAATTGTATCCCCTTAGAGATAATTTGTATCCTTGTATTTTCCTCAAATTTGTGAGAGAGTGTTTCTCCTATTATAAGAGAGAGTGGAAATTGTACTCTCCTTATATTTAGAGAGAAGGTTGTAATCCCTACTTTCAGCAGTAAAATCCCACTACCTTACCCGTGGTTTTTACCCCTTCTCCTTTGGTGGTTTTCCACGTCAAATATTTGTGTCCACTTTATTTTCACTTTCTCAATTTCACTTTAGTTGTAGGGTAGGTTCTGCCCATAACTTTCCTAACATCCTTTCCCACCCAAACAACAACCATATCCCTAAAAACCAAAGGATCTTTCACCTATGTCCCAAAAAAAAGCAATCTATGCCCTTTGTTGAGTTAAAAGTAAGGGTAAGTCTTTTCTCAATTGTGAGCAGAACACTTCTTTCATTTTCAACCCAAGAAAAGTTGAACTGAATGCAACCCAAAACAAAGTACAGAATCCATTTGAGATTTATCTGAAATTACGAACCAAAGAATCAAAGTGTAATGAAAAAACTAAAACTTATTTTCTTCAATGGCAAACTCCACCTTGAAAGTTAGGAACCAAACCAAACTAATAAAACCAATCACATATAGTGGAAGGATCACTTGGCAAAACGCCACAAGGAAAATACCAAATGAATGATCGCTTAAGAATCAACTAATCTCACCCCCATGTCCTCGACGAAATAAAGCAGACGAATACCAATGAGTTTACCCATATATATGCAGCATGAACATCTGATCACAAATCCTCTTTCTCCTTATACCCATCCACCAATGCCTCCGTCAACTTCCTCGCAGTCAACAACTCCTTCACCAAATCCAAGTCCCAATCCAGTCATCTCCCCTTACCAAAAAAAACGAAACTTGCCCAAATCCACTAATGATTTGAGAGAGGCAAGGTTGTTGTAAAGAAGGCGGCGGTAGCAGCAGTAGTGGCGGCAGTGGCAACAGTAGCAAAAGTGGCGAGATGCTGAGGGCGGAGTCGCGAGGGCTAAGAAAGACAAACTTCGTGGGCATGATTGAGATTCAAATAGTTGGTGAGGAAGAGGATAGAGATTCATTTGGAAATAAGATCTAAATTCTTTTAGAATGAGGAATTACGGGTGTGGTCAGAGAGATGAAAAGACAAAAGAGATTTTTAAGAGATTTTTGTAATTAGGTGAACAGATGTGGTGGGGGGTGGGGGTTATTTTCGTTCACCAACCATCATACAAAACTGAAAACACACCAAAACTGGACACCTCACCGAAATAGCAAACCCAAAGCGGAAAATTACTTGTCAAGCTCAGAGTTTAAAGTTATTTACAGCTAAGCCAATTAGGCATAAGTGTAAATTTTGGAACAGTAGGGATAATTTGGGAAGCAAACAATTTGATATAACCCACCCTTATTGTCTACCATAAAAGTACGGGTTTAAGAGTAGATTCAAGCAAATAGGAGTGGTAATATCGCGAGTGAAACGCACCAATCATGAGTAAATCTACACCAGACAATTTTTTCCAGAATTTTTAGAATTAAAAAAATATATAGTTTGTTAGCCATTCACTTCCCTTTGGCAATTTAGCCTTATAAGGGCATCCATAGTCGTTTGCTATAATTTCCATTTTCTCATAATTTGAGAAAAATTTGAGAATTGAGCCTCTGCAATCGTTTGCTATTTTCTCAAAAAATAGCAAACGATGCACAGTGACTTCTCATATATGAGAAGTGGAGAAGCGAATATAGAAAAATAGAGGACGAAACATGATGTGTCGTTCCAAAGATAAAATAATTTTTTATTGTAATTGGACGGGAATAGTTGTCTCGTCCCGTAAATTTTTTTTTTTTTTTTAAATGGGTCGGACGATACAAGATGTATCGTCCTTCCCGATTTCTAAAAAAATAATGGCATTAACCTCCAACGGGACATGATGTCCCGTTTGATCACAAATTGTGATCGGCCGGGACATGATGTCCCGTCCGAGGTCCAATTTTTTTTTTGTTTTGTTTTGTTTTTTTTTTTTTTTGCCACTTTACCCCTCCAACGGCTATTGGGATATTTTTGAGAAAATTAGCCAACGGTATGATGTTTGGAACGGCTATATTCGTTTGGATCAAACGGCTATATTTATTTTCAACGGCTATCTCACCTCCTCCATAAATACTAACTATGAAACATAGCAACACAAATCAAAAAGAACAACAAGCCTTCTTCACCTTCTTCACTTACTGTGAAAACTATATATTTGGAAAAATGGCAAGCAAGGGTTCAAGAGGCAGAGCCTACACCACTAATGAAGATGTGATTATTTGTCAAAGTTGGATATCAATCAGTCAAGATCCAACAATTGGTGTGGACCAATCAGGTAGCCAAATTTGGTTTCGTGTTTTTAACACATTCAAAGCTCTATTAGGTACTCCAACCGATCGAACATGGAATTCGCTTAGTAGTAGATTTCACATTATATCGAAAGAAGTCTCTCTATTTGTTGCTAAACTGGCCAGTGTAACAAACAGAGCTGCGAGCGGAACAAACGAGGCTGATAAGGTATGTTGATTTGATACTTTTCATTTACTTATTTGAAATGTAATTTCAAAGTTAATATTTTTTAACGACGTTGTTGTTATCTATTATTTAGATACGAGAAGCAAGAACGGAATATATGCAATCAACTGGAAAAGCTTTTCGATTTGAAGAGTGTTATCAATTATTGAAAGATTTGCCAAAATTTTCTTTACGTACCACACATGTGTTCGAATATGGCTCCGGCACACAGTCATCTGAAGGTGGTAGCAGTCAACGTGCGCCTCTAAATATTGACTCTCCGAACTCGGATGTAGGGCAAGGTGGTGAATCGTCTACACCTCTCTCCCGTCCACCTGGACGCAACGCAGAAAAAAGAAAGGCTAAAAATGCTGCAGGTAGTTCTGACGATGCTATGCTTGAAGAAACCAAAAGATTTAATTCCTTCTATATTGATACTCAAGAACGTAGAATAAGTGTGACAGAAATGAAACTAGCATTGAAGAAAAAAGATCAAGAAATCCAAGAGCAAACTGAGGAAGATCGAATAATGGGTTTGGACTTGACTCAATATTCTGACGAGCAACGTTACTATTTCCAATGTAGACAACGCCAAATCATGCAAAAAAGAGGTTTCATTAGGGATTGACATGTTAGTCTAGTTATTCTTGTACTAGTTTTAGATTAATTGGAGTGTTCCTTTCAATAGTTATGTATCCATTTCAAAATGTATTGTCTGCTTAATTTTTATTGAATTATAAAACATTGTCTATTTTCATTTGAAATTGCAACTTTGAATAGCACAGTAAAATATAAAAAAATGCGATTTAATTTAAACTTAAAGTTACGAATACCACAGACATAATTTTAACAACCCTTGCAAACATAATTGTTCCACTTAAACATAGTAATAAAAAGTACATCAGAAAAACCACATCTTGAATATCTATTACAATTGTCTGTCGGCTTCTCCAAATTCATTCCAAATATGGTCGACTAAATCTTGACGGAGCATATGATGTTGTTGTCGATCATGTAAAACAACATTGCGTGCCATACGAGCTGTTTGTTCACTTGGATGAGTTGTAGTAGGTGTTACCGCAGTAGTCGACGAGCTTTGTTCGTAGTCATAATCATGTACATCTTCTTCTCGTTCATCTTCAACAATCATATTATGTAAAATAATACAAGTTTTCATTATATAAGATAGACTTTCTGCATCCCACATTCTAGTGGGGCCTTTAACAATTGCAAATCTAGCCTGTAACACCCCGAAAGCACGTTCGACGTCTTTCCGTGCACCTTCTTGCATTTGAGCGAACTTTTTCTTTTTTTGTGTATCTGGTGCAGTATAGGTTTTGACTATAGTGGCTAATGGGGGGTATATTCCGTCTGCCAAATAGTACCCCATAGTGTAATGATGATTGTTGATAATGTAATTAGCGGGTGGTGCACAACCATTCAGAATATCATTAAATAATGTAGAGCGGTTTAGTACGTTCAAATCATTATTGCTACTTGGCATCCCAAAAAAAGAATGCCAAAACCAAAGATCATAGGACGCGACTGCTTCTAGTATGATTGTAGGCTCATGGACATGACCTGTATATTGTCCATGCCAAGCTGCAGGGCAATTTTTCCAAACCCAGTGCATGCAATCTACACTACCCAACATACCAGGAAATCCACGAGATTTATTCTCGTCGAGGAGTCTATTTACATCAACTGCATTGGGTTTTCTTGTATATTGCGGACCAAAAATATTCACAATCGCAATACAAAATTTACGTACCGTGTTTAGCACTGTCGTTTCCCCAATTCTGACATATTCGTCGATTGCATCAGCAGAAGAACCATACGCCAAACAACGCATTGCAGCTGTTACTTTCTGATAACTTGACAATAGCATTTGTCGCATCTACTCGTTGTTGGAAGTATTGATCATACCCAACGCATGCTTCAAGTATCCGATTGAATAGCACCCGTCGCATTCGAAAACGATGACGGAAAATAGTGTCAGGAAAAACAGAATTATCACAAAAATAATCCCGCATCAAGCGGTGGTGACCTTCAACTCTTTCGCGACGAATATAACGACGATGCATTTCTCGTTTTGAAGCAATATTACATAAAGCTCGTTGCTGCATACGTTTGTTGAACATTATTGCTATATCATCTTCTTGATCCCATTCATCATCTGAGTCAGTGGAGGTTGAAGAAGAATCATATTGAGACATTTTTTTTTGGCTAATGTTGCTATATCAGAAGATGACGAATAACTCTTTCATCCCACCATCTCTTAAATAGAGTAGATTGGTTCATTTCTCCCTTCACGTGAATCCACAAAACACCAAAAAATATAAAGTTGTGATGGAAATACATTGGTTCACGAGATTTGACCAAGCTACAAGCCACAAATTTCAAAAGGCAAGATTCCAATCCAAAAACAAACTAGATAAGTCTTTAATTAATAATAATACAATACCCAAAATACCCTCCCAAGTTCATTTGTCCAAATTATTACAAATGAACAACATTAAAACTAATCATATTGGCTATTAGCTACAAATGATGGTGTGGCATCTTCAGAACTAGATAATTGTGCCTGTCGCGATGTAGATACCGATCTCCTTCCTGATACCGATCTCCTTCCTGAAACTGCTATTGGTGGAACCGATTCTCGTAGGACCATTTCATCTGTTATGAATTTTCTTAATAAACAATTATTTCTTGACAATTCCTGGCATTGTCTGTACAACTCCTCCTACAAATGAAGTTGTGATATTAAGATAACATAATTATAAACATAAGTATAAACATCCGTTATGAATTTAAACTTTTAATGTCTTACATATGATTGATTGCCGCGTTGTTCAAACTCAAAAGTTTCCATGCCAAGGTTTCTTGTCACTGTACCGCCCGTGAACAAAGGTGCTTCTACTACAGGCTGACCATAAAATGCCGGTTTCTCAAGAGCCGATTGTGTAGGATATTGCGAGGGCAACCAAAAAGGAGGTGCTGGACATGGCAATTGAGTAGATGGATCACTGCAACTAGCTGCTCCTATGAAATCTATGTTAGCTCCATATGATAGATTCGGCATAATAGAACCAATTGATACCTTAGCCCAATACTGATCATACACCTTCTGCGGAACAATACTGACTAATGTTGAAGCATCAATAGGGCTAGAGAACTCATGTGGTTTCATTCGAGACATAGTAGTAGGAGGTATTTGGGGTATAGCAACTTCCCCAGTTATTTGATGATAACATCGATCGCCAAGATACCAAACCCCCTACATTGAAATAATACTTCACACAATAAATCTCAAGTAAATTAAGCACTGGAACATAATAAATGTTTAAACAATTACCTGACTGCCATATTGTAAGATAAGACGATGGCGGGATAAGATGATCGCACATTGAATATCATACTCTCGCTCGTATGACGATCTATGATATGGTTGCCATATGATAGATGCTGATGACCTCATCTCCAGTTGACTCCTTGCAATGGAGATATTGTAACGAACCAAGTCAGTTCTACTTGGATCCAAATTTATGCGATTCCACCGTGCAATTTTGGGTCGAATATCCGCTTTTTGGAATTGAGTATCAAAATCTATGTTTCTATCACACATTGGTGTACAAATACTTGTGTATTCATATGCCCAGTACTGAAATAAAATGATACAAATTAAAATCTATTATTAACAATCAAAAGATATTAATATTTGGTATTTGAGAAACTACTAAAAATTAACAAATATTTATATTTGTAAGATTACCTCAAGTACTTGCCACGGACCATTAAATGATTTCAGTTTTAGTCTGCTACAAGAATCCAAAGACATATACAGCAATGCCAGTACCGGACTGGACCAGTCATGCGTGCATACTAGATTCAGATCTTCAAATGCGGCAAGAAAACTGCATCTCACTACTGAAGAAGCATTGGGCATGAGAAACTCACCCACAAAGTATAGGAAGAAAGCTCTCGCAACTTTCGTCGCCAATTCCGGATGTTCCCTAGCCTCTTCGATCCATTCACTCTGAAAATACTTCTTTAAGAATGAGCAGCGTATGCCTTGTGATTTCCAATCTTCCGGTTTAATTTCTGCAAAGAACCTAGATTGGACAACATCGAAGGTGTATGCATCATCGTCACACGGCGGCACATCACCGATTCCAATACATAATCCCGTTAACATTGCCCAGTCTAACGGGGTAAATCCTATCTCACAACCTGGAAGATGGAAAGTGTGGGTCGTGTCCCACCATCTCTCAACTAAAGCCTCGACTAGGCGCGCCGAGGACTTCTCTGTATCGATAGAGAAAAAATGTCCCCACCCAGATTTGTCGATCAAATCCTTGATTAGAGGTACACGGGAAACTAGCTTCGAAGCTTTTATCGGCCCTTTCCAATTTCCTCTTAACACAACAAATCCACCGATGGGAGCATCGGTAATCACTTTATGTAGGTGTTGTCCATCATCGACTACGCTGACCCACTCCGTTGGATCGAGCAAATTCTGAGGCGGAGCTGTTTCTTCTTCACTTCTATTTTGTGATTGTGCCGACTCAGACCAACGTTTAGATTTCACTTTGCCAATAAATCTCTTTGTGGATGAAGACATTTTGCTTGGTTGTTGAAGATGACCGAGAACTTGATAAATGATTGAATGGGAGATTTTTTTAAAATGTTGAGAGGTCAGTATGAATGGGGTATAGCAATTTTTTTAGGAACAAGGAATTAAAAGAAGAGAAGGCTAACTCTTTCGGAGTGCCAACCTTCCAATTTATACAACAAAACAAGGGGGGTAAAATGGACATTTGCCATGGAAAGGTGGGAGACATAGGCTTCTCCTTCACTCAAAGTTAAAACAATATTCCCACGCCACCCACTTTAATCCCCTAAAATGAAGCCATCCAATATGGACGGGACATCATGTCCCGTTCTAACTCATTTTTTTTTTTAAATAATTCTTTGCAGACGAGACACCTTGTCTCGGCCCGCTTAAAAAAAATTTGTACCGACGTTACATCATGTATCGTCGCAGGCGATTTTCGAAATTTTTTTAAAGGGACGATACAAGGTGTTTCGTCTTACCCATTTTTTTTAAGTGACGATACATCTTGTATCGTCTCACACAAAAATAAAAAAATTTTGAGAAATGACCATTGCAGACGATGCAATCTGTTCTATTTCTATTCTTTTCATTTTGCCAAAATATAGCAACTGCCATTGTGGATGCTCTAATAGACTAGTATTATACACGTGCTATGCACGTGGGGAAAAATTGGGAGGAAATGAAAAGGGCAAAAAAAAAAATTATCTGCACGTGCGCTGCACGGATTGGGTTATGGACAAAGGCATTCTCCCATTATAGTAGTAGAGATAATATATGTCATTTTAGAAACAAGAAAAAGATTTTCTATAATTATTTTTTTCTTGTTTGCTGGAGACAGATAGATAGAAAATTATCCCCTAAAATACTCATCTTAGGTTTTCATCTGAATAAGTGGGCCACAAAATTCTTTTAAAATGTTCTTTTTATCAGTTTTGTTTCAGTTAAGGGGTTGTCTGATGGAAACCTCCTTTTTTATGCCCAACTTAGTTTCCTTTCTCTGCCGAAGTTATTTTTTATCTTTATTTAAAAGAAAAAATTGACAAAAAAAACTAACATGACACATCAGATTTAAAGGATTGTTTCCTTTTATAAAATGAGAAGAAAACACAAAAAATGATAAAAAGAATATTTTAAACGATTTTGTAACTCACTTATTCCAATGGAACCTAAGGAGACGTTTGGATTGATGTACAAGTTGGAATACTTAGAAAATCTTATGTTAAGAAGATTTTCCAGGAAGAAGAATTATTTTCGCTCATCTTGATTGGTTGCTTCTAGTAAAAAAAAAGATTTTCCTAAAAGAATATTTTTTGGGTGGAAGAAAAGCTTATTAAAAAAAAGTTAAGAAGGAAAGAGAATAGAAAAGATAATAACCAACAATAATTAAATATATATTAAATGAGTTTTCATGAATTTTTCACCGCATTCTGCATTTTTAAAGGAGAAAATGTTTGAATAAAAAAGGGATGCAAGTACATATTGTGGAAGAATTTCATTTTTTTCTTTCCATTCAAACTCATAAACAAATATGAATACTTGGATTCCAAATATTCCCAATATTTCACATCCATCCAAATACCCCCCTTAAGATGAGTATTTTAAGGATGCTTTCTTATCTATCTTTCTCCGCAAAACATGGAAAAATAATTATGGAAAATCATTTTGTAGCTTTTAAAAAAGACATCCAAAACCAAAAAAAAAAAAAATTGAAATTTTGATTGTCTTAATTTTTTCCATGTCAAATAAACATAAAAAATTAAAATCTAAACCTATCGGAAAACTATTTTCTTAGTATCTATAATAACATTATTTACTCTGAATCTCTTAAACACTCGGAATAGACAAAAAAACTAACGGGGTTATGACATAAAATAGGGTGTTGATATGGGTAAATTGGAGCCACACGACCTCAGTGCCCTTCTCAAAGCTTCCAATGACAGTACAGTAATTTCACACCAGTAGCAAGCCAACTAGAAGAACTTGGGCCATCTTTAGGTCCATCAGCTTAACCAGATCCACAATTCTGGCATACGTATGGCCCAAGAAAGATGAATTTCTACCTAATTACAATTGTCATTCAAATCCCCCCAAATTATGAATTAAAAAACTAATTAAATTCCTTCGCTATGGGAATCTCCAACCGAATCTTAAAATATATCTTTTCAGGTCTATCTTCTATAACTGATTCATAGCTTATAAATACCTTCTCCCCTCGTTCAGCCAAAGGTAATATGTAACACCCTGAAACCCAAACACTGGGGACCATGCATTACTTACAAGAACAATACTTCAATTGCATACACAAACCTAATATAACACAGGAAAATATAGAGAATCTAACTATATGTCAAAATCACATGGATTAATAAAGTGACAGGCTCTCAAGATGCTACACTTATACATTATCACCTCAAGAAAACTGATCTGCAAAACCACAATCTGTGGGACCGTCAGCTTGTGAGGTCGAATGTAAAAATCACAACTCTAGCAACTCCCAACTAAGGTGATATTAGATTAAAGATAATTTAACAAGTACTGACAATTTTAAATGAAATAGATATAACATGAAAATGATAATTATTTTATATCATTAAAGATTGTGAGACAAGATACTATTTCATAAGTTCTATATGCACATGTTAACTATGTTTTTCTAATGCACGCTTGTTTGGAATGATTTGCCGTATATACAACATAGTTCCCGAATTACTAGGCGTTACTTCCCATTTGCAATACAATCATGCAAGCCTAAATCCAGTAACTAGTACTCCAATATGTAATCGCATGCAAGCCGACCTACCAGGTTCATAGACTTTTTCGGCCTACCTCTATCCCACACACATGGATTTACCAGACGTATCCTCAGTCGTGAACCCCAGCGAGTCAATTTTTCGTAACTACGAACCTTTTTGGCCTACCCTTATAGCCCACAGACGTGGATTTGTTGGACATATCCTCAATCCCGAACATTCCTAGGAGCCGCAACTCTTTACCAGACATGTCCATCATTGTTTTCGTCATATCTTCTTCTAATGCAAGTTATTAACTAAATGTTGCAAAATATAATCTAGACTTAACGATCCCTATTCCGGACTCATATTTTACATAAACTGGAATCTTGGTTATATCGACCCTATTCCAATCCTTCCTAGGAGTTCTCTAACTTAGCCGGACCCGGACCTCTCTTAAGTCACAACCATTCTCTTGGCTTTGACCAAGTCATACAACTTTCACTTTACATCACTTTGACACCAATGCCCATTGCATTCGGTTCAATTATACAATACATGAAATTTCTTCATTCAAACAATTGAATTACACCTCATATGAAACCCAACTGCACATGATCTAACTCATACCTACAAATTTATATAGTTTTAACTCTCTAACTTCATAGTATTATTAAGGGTACTCAACCCAAATTCAACTTATATTTTGTTCGAGATGTTACAAACTCCGAGTCAAGTTTCAATTCTTTACAAATATACTCTAAAGTTCTTCATAATTCTAACATAAGGGTGCAATGATTAATAAGGGTCATCTAAACAATTCCCAAACTCTGATTAGAGTCAAACATGTCCATTTAACATTAGATCAAAGCAATAGATCGAAGCATAGATCAAAAACCCAAATAAACAGTCAACCTGAACAATGTGCACCTTATGGAAGCTTAGGGTGCTTTCGCAAGCACCTGCAGTAGCAGACGGAGGCTAACGGAAGCTTCTTGTGGAAGCAAATTTGCTTTCGCACACCTGCAAATTCCAATCTCCTTATGTTTTGACTTTGATTTCAATTCTTTTCATTACAACATCGAGCTATACATTTCCACAAGAATTTTTAAACAATCCAGAGAGTTAAACAACTTATTTATATCACATAAATTATGTTATTCTACTCAATTCCTTTCTTTAATTTCTTCTTTTAATTTAACATTCTATATAAACTCTTAATTTAATAAAATCAAACGCATTAGCAATATATTCTGATGTCAATTCCTTCATTGCACTAAGGGCCGCTTTTTAATCATAAACATGAAATTTCTAATCTATCCAAACAACATTCTAATAAAAAACAATTCGTGCACATACTTTATTTAAGCAATTGAAGTCTCAATTTCGATCATGCGAGTTCTATCGATTTATGCTCATTCAATACAACATATATAGCTTCTCTAACATGCATACACCCTACAATATAATAGAAATAAAAGTAGTGAAGTTGTTACCCACATGTTGTTTGATGCGAAAACGAAATCTTCAGGTTCCTTCTACTCCGAACTGCCCTACACTCCAAATTCCTGCACTGACTCTTCGGCTCTGCTCCTCATTCTCAAAACTATCTCAAACTTCCTTTCAAACTATCAGAACAGTATAGGGGAGATTTAGGTCTGTAATAAAGGCAAAAAGGGTGGTCTATTTATAGATGAAAGAGAGGGAGGAGCTGGTTGGGAGAGAGTGGGCAGATTTGAGGGGAGGGTGAGATTAAAATGTGGGAGTGGGCCTGAACTCAAGAAGAAATTGAGGTGAAGCGGGGAGGTGAAGTTGGGAGGTTTGCTGCTATTAGAAATAGAGAATGTGAGGGTGTTTGGGTCGGGTTTTGAAGTAGGGTTTGGTTCAGGTGTTACAGAAACAAAAGCTTTAGGTTCCTTCTTTTCTGAACTGCATTACTCTCCAAATTCCTTCACTGACTCTTCGGCTCTACTACTCCTTCTCAAAACTATCTTAAACTTCCTCTCAAACTATCATAACACTATAGGGGAGATGTAGGTCTATAATAAAGGAAACAAGAGTGATATATAGGTTTATTGATAGATGAAAGAGAGGAAGGAGCTGGTTGGGAGAGAGTTGGCCGGTTTGAGGGGAGAGTGAGACTAAAATGTGGGAGTATGGTTGAACCCAAAAATAAATTGACAAGAAAGTGGGGAGGTGAAGTTGGGAGGTTTGTTGCTATTAGAAATAAAGAAGTTGGAAGGTGAGGGTGTCCGGGTCAGGTTTTGAAGTAGGGTTAGGGTCGGGTGTTATAATATTAATGAAGTTTCCTGTTCTCGGGTTTTTGTGCACAGCTGCAAATGATCTTTTCTAGAGCTAAAAAGGTTTAATTGGGGCATATGAATAGTCATTTCAAATATGACTCGAAAACCTACAAGTTCCGTCCAAAACTAAGTTTACAATTCCTTCGTTTTCATGTCAAAATGTGCACACAATATCTCAGACTGTCTCAGTCCAGATTCAACCAAGATGAGGTGTGGTTAAGAGGGATGCACTAAGTGGGGGAGGTGAGAGTTTTCAGAGGGAAAAGATGGTGCGTGTAACACGATTGAAGGAGAAAATACAAATGTGAGGTATGCACGTAGGGGAGACAAGAAAAGAAAAGGTGAGTAGCACAAACACTCGACAAATACACAAAACAAATAACAAAACAAATAACAGATCCAATAATATATTATGAAGTCTAGCAAATCAGGTAACATACTAATATTGATTGTAACAATTTTATTAATAATGTTATGGATATTACACGCAATGGTACAAATGCACGTGCACAACATGTGCAGGGAAAAAATTGTCATAACTCAATTTTGTGGGGTGTTACATAGTCAGTCTTTCTCTAATAAAAACCATAATCATTATTCTGAGTTGCTGATTTAAGCGTCGGAAGGTATTTCTCCGGATCCACCTCTGATATTAAGACTTTTTGTAGGTTCCAGGATGTTTTGAACCATCCAGATTCAAATCTAGAGGATTCCAACCATCCAAATCGAGAGTCACTAGTAGGGCTGCAAACGAGCCGAGCTGAGCAGAGTACCTTGAGGCTCGAGCTCAGCTCGAATTAGTTTTATCGTACTCGAACTTGGCTCGAGCTCGTTCGAGCTCTAACACTGAAGCTCGAGCTCGTCTCGTATGAGTTCGCTGAAGCTCGAGATCGGCTCGTTGAGCTCGTTTACAAATCGAGCTCGAGTAGTGCTTGAACTTGGCTTGATTTTGCCCAAGCTTGAATCAACTCGTTGAAGCTTATTTACAAATCAAGCTCGATTCGAGCTCGAGTGGAGCTCAAACTCGGCTCGAAAAATGTCAGGCACATTATAATTTATAGATATGAAATGGTGCAATACAAAAATTTCAACATAAATCAGAATTTATCAAATTAGGAGAACAATTCTGCATTCATATTAATCCTTCAAACCCACATAAAATAGCCATAAAATTTTTCAACCAAAAACAACATACAAAGTTCTCCAACCATATAAAGAAAAACTAATATAACGTTGTTGATGGAGCTTATTACGATGCTCCATGAAATCAACAACACATAAACTTCTCCAATCAACATAACATAGTTCTTCAACACAACAAAGTTCAAATCAACATTAAATAGTTCATCAAGGTCAAAATAATTCAAATATTACAACAATGCCATTGATATAACAAAATTCATGTTGTGGAACAAGGGAGTGGTATAAGAAACTCCCTAATTGCATCTTCATCCGTGGCCTGCAACCAAGTATACCAAATAATCAAGTTAAGAATTGATACTAAATGATATATAATTAACATCCTGTTTTTTCTGACTGAAAGAAATATACTAAATGATATAGAATGTGTAATTAACATCCTGTAATTAACTCTCTGTTGCAGACATGCTCTTCTGTTGCTGTTTAGGCCGCCCCTTTTTCGAATAGTGTTAGTTAGGATAACTCAAGTTATCATTTAAGTCAATGTAGAGGTATGCTGCTTTTACTTGAATAAGTTCAATTATCTTTTATGAGTGTTAAGCAATAAGAGAGCAAAGAGAGTGTTCACCATTAAGAAATTATTTAAGTGGGTTGGAGTTATCTGTACTCCAAAAAGGGCGACTAAACTTATGTAAAATTCAAATTTTATGAATTAATATTCCACTTGCAAAATTTTGGTCTTAATCAAAAGTTTAATAGCAGTTATCTCCATGTTTGGAGTATGTCCTTAATTGTTCACATGATTGTATTTGATTTGGGTTATGTTCATCTACAGTTACCAAATCCATGGGAAACAGAGCTCCATATTATGGTTCAGATGAACTTCAGCATCAATTCCCCACCCGACAACCAAGAGTTGAATGGCAAATCTCAGGATGGTTTCCCGATGTAAAATTGGCTTACTTCTACCTAATTCTATTGTTTTTTGCTACTTCCAGTTCAGCCAGAAGTTCAACCTTTTATGAATTATTAGTTGGATTGCAAACTCTCTGGTCTGGATCTTGATTACTCAAAGAATATATGAAGCTCATATACTCGTAGCTCAGTGGTTAGAAATCTGAAGATATGTACAAAGTTTGTTGCATACGAGTTATATAGGAGAACCGTTACTTCTCAGGCATAGGAGGGTTTTCTTTCTTGTTGTATATTGTGTAAAAGCATAATTTGCATAATGTGTAATCAAGTATCAATTCTTAACTTGGTTATTAACATTTAGTATCAATTCTGAAGATATATACTAAATGATATAGAATGTGTAATTAACATCCTGTAATCTATAGAGAAATCTAGTCGGAGCTGCAGAATGTGTAATTTTTTTCATGGATGCTCAAATGATTAATTATCATAACTAAAGCCACCTTGTGTCGGTATAGTTGTAGATCTATGGTTAGGTTAAGCCGTAAGACATGTTTGCGGTAGCAACTAGTGAAAAATTAGGAGCAATAAAGATGATTTTCCCTTCTATTCAGAACTCATGAATAAGATAACACTGAGGGAAAGGATTTATTGAGCAACAATTCCCTTCTATTCAAATTTCTTAAGCTAACATCCAAACCTCTTCTCTACCAGTGTAAATTTATTGAGCAACAATTCCAAACATATGAAATTATATTATGCATGGTAAAAATGTACATTTGATGTAATGAGGGTTAAATCAATGGCAATGCATCATAATATAGCAACATATATACTTATGAAAAGTAATAAGATAAATATATATATATATATATATATATATATATATATATATATATATATATATATATATACACACGCACCCCTCTTTGCGCACTCCTCCTACGCACTCCTCCTCAGCCACTGGATTTTGATCTTCATCATGATCAAAATCCAGTGGCTCTCCTTTCATGTGCTCTCTCAGTTAATATGATGGGGGCACTAAGGTCATTTTCTCATCTCTTTTCTCTATTTTCTCCCTCTTCTCTATCTATATCCTGCTCTCATCTCTCGTTCTCCAATCCCTCTGTTAACCGAAACCCTAGCTTCCTTGAATCCACCTCCACCTCAGTGCCGCTTCAAATCCAGCTCTCAAATCGCTCAAACCCTTTCCTATCTTCTCTCTCCCCGCTCTCAACTTTCCTGATCGAAACCCTAACTCATCGAAACCCACCCAGATCGAAACCCTAACTCCTGCTTTTGAAAGTTCTCGGCGCCCCTTCTCCTGCTTTCGAAATCCCCCCATATCCCCATATTCCCAGAAATCCATAGAAATCCAGAAGCTTGTTAATGGCAGTTCAAATGGTATTTCCACCACCTACAGTTCTTTCTGTTTTTCAATTTGATGAGAATTTAAATCAGTTTATTTATTGATTTTTCGATTGCCCATTAGAGAAAAGTTGAGATTGGAGTGTTTTTTGTGTGCTATAAAACCCAACCATAGTGATGAATTTTGGGAATTACTAGTGATTGGTGAATCTCACAAGCAGAATTGGGTAACCTTTTTGTTTTGGATAAGAAAGATGAAAACCTAAGTCATTAATTATTGGGTAAATTTCCAATTTGGAATTATGGGATGTTGATAAAGCTACCTGTTTTAGAATATGGGTGAGCAAAATGGTCTATGCTGTAGGAGATAGCTGAAGTTACGAAATATTCTTACCAATAAATTACGAATGAATATGATTTGAGATCAACATCTATTACCTCTATCTTACAAGTGTTCTTATTATAGTTCAGCCCATGCTTTCAAACATGATCAATATAGAGTGAGCTGGAATTGAAGAAGACACATCTGATGATATAGATTATTGAGGTATTTTATCATGCATTTATTCATTTACTTACACTATTCAGCATTCATTTGTTCAAACATTTTCTGATGAGTAAGTTTAATGACTTTGCAGGTAATGAAACAGAATGCAGCTGTAATGCCCCGATTTTCATTTATGAAAATTATTCATATTTTGCACGTAGTGTGCACGTGCAATATTTTTGTAGTTTTAAATTTTATAATTATTTTGTTCATGATGAGTATATGTAAGTAAATATGTGATCTTTAATTATTTTTATATAAAGGCTTTTTTCAAATAAACAAAAGCCTTTTCTTTTTAAAGCCCAAATTAATTTTATTTATTATCTTTTTATAAACTATTATTTGGCCCATAAACTAAAGCCCATGAGTATTTTTATTTTAAAAACAACTTGTAATGTAGAACACATTTTAAAGATTATTTTTATGAAAAATAAAATGTACAATTTTTGTTAAATGGAGACAAGTGCATGCACGTGCATTGCACGTACACGTGCAATTGCACATGTGTAGGCCGGTTTTGGCAATGGAGGGAAATGAAAATTTTGAGTGGAGTCATGGGTGGTGGTTGCTTGATCATGGTTGGTTATTGTAACTCCTTGAATCCTAGCCCTTTGTTTCTAACTCCTAGTTTAATCCTAGCCTTCCATTTACCCAAATTTTTAGTATAAATACCACCCCCCTTGCCTAGTTATTTTGTACTAATTATTCCTCAAAACCTATAGTTTAAAATACATTATTAGTAGTATAGCAAGTGAGTAAAAGATTGAGAGTTGTGTGGGGAGTTTGTGCTTGCATCAACAAGGAGAGGCCGGCATCAAGGAGAGGCTCGGGTTTGGCATTTTTGGGAGCTTGTGTGCGCGTCGACGAGGAAGAGGATCACTCTCTTGGCATGGACATTTGTTTAGGAGGTGTTGCAAATTGTAGTCTCTCCAATTAAGGTGGATAATTTTCCGTATTTCTAATTAGGAAGCATGTTAGATTTGAATTGAAATGATGATGCATGAAAAAGATTAATAAGAGTACAGTTTAATTGGAAAATTGGCCTATTAGTTGATTGGAATGTTGATATATAACTTGTATGTGATTTCATCATTAAACTTAAGTTATGTGTAAATAAATTCTAGCTATGGATTACCTAAAGAAAAATTTATTGTTAGCATCAAAGACAATATGCAAATGTTAGTAGGCAAAAAAATGTTATTTCATGCGCTTGCACGTACTTTTGTGATAATGTTGCAATGAATGATTTAAAATATGATTTGTGGGTTGTGGGGTGAATAAAAACATATTATTAATATGGAGATTTTTTATGTTAAAATTTGATAAGAAATGTCGAAAAAGAAACATATTAGTAGTAGCTTGTAATTCGAATTAAGTGTATGGAAAATATGTATTAATTATTGAAAAAATTATTTTTAATATACTGGAGTATAAATTATGATGGGAATAGTCAATCTGGAAATTTACAGCAAGTTTAGTAAGAGTAAAATCAAATGAGAGCCTCTTGAACATCGAAATGTTTTACTAAACAGAGGGGATTAATTTAATTAGAGTTCGAGTTGAACTATGACAACCCGAGCCTATAGCTCGAGTGGTCGGGATGCTTTTAATCGCTACAGTGTATGCGGTGGGTCTCAAAGGTCGGCGGTTCGATTCCCGTTGGCAACGTATACTTTGTTTTGTATTTTTGAAAAATAATAAGGTTGCAGCTGAGAGCATGTATAGCTCTCAGCGCCCCTTTATATCGCCTAGCGCGATTGGCCCAGTGGTCTGTGCTTGCGGCTTGTTTCTCGGGGGTTGTGGGTTCGAATACTGGTCTCGGCCAGTATTAAATTGTGGGGAAAAATATTTTTTTTGGGTGTTTTTGATGATTAAAAAATTATAAAAAAATATGATTATTATCCTAAAAATATGTGGGACTTATGAAAAATAATTTGAGAATTATTTACATGAAATAGAGTATATTTTTGAGAACAAATGTACAAATTAGAACTATAGTTCTACACTTGTATTTTTATGAAAGTTGTACCTTGAAAAAGGACTCGAAATAAAATGTTAGAAAAGAAATACGAATAAGAAAGAAATTATATGATGTGAAGTGATGTGAAGTGATGTGAATTATTCTCATTGGAGAATAGTGTGACAATTATGAATTGTGAATATTCTTTTGACCATATAATTAGTGGTGTGACTTTAATGTGGAAATGACATTTGATGAAATACATGATGAATAATTGAATTCCATGTATGGTTATGGACTCATGAATAATTTAGAAATCATGATTGGAAAAGAGAAATATTATTGAGTATGACAACTCAAATATGTTAATTTATGAATTGAAATTGAAAATTAGAGTGTAGCCAAAACTCACACCAGCAAGTGAAAGTGATGAATAATTATGATTAATGATATTGAAAAGACCAAGTTTGGGTCATTGTGAAATGAAAGAAATAAGACCGGTAGTAGTGAGAGGGCTAACTCTAAAAGATTGATTTTGTTCATGATTTCATTAAACTAAGGATTAGTTACATAGTGAAGATGTGATGAAAGTAAGAGAAAAATATTGAGTATGAGGGCCATTGGATTGGCTGCGAGAGAGTATCCCAGGATGCCCCATGATGAGTCATGATAGGGCGTGGATACTGCTCCAGAGTACTGTCCCGGTGGCGACGCTCGTGGGGTGTTGGACGACTGCGGGTGGTGTCATGTCTATGGTAGGAGCTGAATTACCACAGGATGCCTACATGATGAGTCATGTGTCAGTGCGTTGGAATTCCCTCCAGGGCGCTTAGACATGAGTTCGTATGTCAGAAAACATCTAGGATACTTACCGTAGTTACAGTATTAGATTAAGTCATGACGAGGGATTGAACCCTACAAGATGAAGAACGATTAAGGACTTGCCCTCGGACCTATGTAGTATGGGATGCATAGAATCCGAACAAATGCGCATTAGTGTCATGTAGTATAAGTAATTGCATTAAGGACTAAGTGCATAATCACAACACGACATCAATAGGGTATTCCCTTTAGTTTGATATGTGACAAGTTTGTGTTTGTTAAATATGGAAAATCAGTTATACTGTTTCCGGCATAGATAGGATGGCCGTGTATAATGTTCGTCGGTTGAATAAACTGACGTACCCATAGTTTTGTATGCAGGGTAAATGACATGATAAAGATAGAAGAGGAACAGATGCTTAGAGATTATTCAATGTTGTTGTACCTTTATATAAATGTTGTAAATTTGCTTCCGCTGTACAATGTAAAGTGTAAAGTTTTTCTTATAAACTCTGATGTAAAGTGAAAAGTTTTAATTTTCTTGTAAAATTGTACTAAATGAAGTGTAAAGATCCTGTGGAATCTCGAATTCAGTGTATTTTGAAATTCGGGACGTTACAGCAGCTATTAGACAACTATGTAAATCCTATGATCTTATCAGGGAAGTATTTGACTATATGAATCTTATTTACAAAGTTGGTCCCTTATTTTTGTGTGTGTGAAAATAGGCAGTGATGACAATCTACTAATGAACATCCACTAATATGAATAAGAGTTGTTTCAGTTGCGCACCCCTCTTTGCGTACTCCTCCTCAGCCACTGGATTTTGATCCTCATCATGATCAAAATCCAGTGGCTCTCCTTTCAGGCGCTCTCTCAGTTAATATGATGGGGGGCACTAAGGTCATTTTCCCATCTTTTCTCTCTCTCCTCCCTCTGCTCTCTCTATCTCCCCCTCTCTTTTCTCTTGTTCCCCAATCCCCCTATTATGCATTTTGAAGGGTGTATTTATGCAGTTGAAGTGATGCCTGATTATAAAATTGATGGATGGTGTATCTATGCATTTAAGCTGATGCTTGATTATTTAATTAAGTGATGCTTGATTATTTATGCATTTGAACTAGTTGGCATGGCACTGTAGTTCAGCCCTAGTGTGAATAGTGTGTTCTAGGCCAACTAATATTTTTGACTTTTTAAATAATGTTTGAGTTAGTTTAATTAATCATACTTCAATCTTTTTCTTTTTAATTTTGTTTGGGTTAGTAGGAGAAGTGGCAGCAACTAGGAGTGTAGAAGGTGAACTGTGAGGGGTGGGGGTGCTGTTTTTTTTCATGTTCATGCCACTGTTTCCCAAGTCAGTTTTTTATTATGATAATTTATTCCCTTGATTTTTAAACTTAGAAGAGGTGGGGGTGCTAAATTTCAGCATTTGATACACTTATGCTTGATTCAAAATTACAATTACGCAGCACTTGACTTTATATATTGTTCTGAGCCTACACTATTTTGCCATGTTTAAAATTCCAGTTTTACCATCTTTAGGGTTGGTTATGTGTTGTGTGTGAAAAAGAACCCATCTTATGATGTTGGTTTGTTGTAGGTTAAAAAGAACTCATCTTTATGATGGGTGGTTGTGTGGATGTTGTATGTTGTTAAAACAACTTGATCATAAGCAAATAAATGGCAGTAGTAAATGATCACATAAAGAGTTGAATGGTAGAACTCAACAAAATAACATAAAGATAGAATCTTGAACCTTGCTATGGTTATTGTTGTTGTTATGATTATTTTGAACTACTTAAACTAAGATTTGTACATAAGAATGATTGAAAATCAAGGTGGGGGTTTTTATATTTTATTTGTATTGATTCTTGTTCTCTTTTTGTTTTGTATGTTTCGTTGTATGTTCTAAACATAACTTGGACTAATCCTAAGCATAAACAATGTTGTAGAGATCAAAATGATTCCGTGAAAATATTGATGGTAGAACTTAAATAAATGACATAAAGATTCAGTCTTTAAGACTTGTTGTGCTTATTTTACTAAAATAACAACTTGGACTAAATTGTTTGGGCATATGAGTAGTGTGAGTCAAAAGGACCACATGAAGAATTTTGAATGTAGAACTTGCTAAAAACACATAAAGGTTGAATCTTTAACCTTGTTATGATTATTGTTGTTATTATGGTTATTTTGTTAACACAAATGACAACTTGGACCTAAATCTATAAGCATATAAAGATTAAGTGAAGTGAAAATACTTACACACACCTTTTTGGGGTTGTAGAACTCAACTAGCTATTTAAAGATAAGTCCTTTGTTGTATGTTGCTCTCTACCTTGTTAAAAATCAAGTTTTTTACTAAACCTAGTTCATAAAAGTGGACTTGTTGTATGTTGTTTTCCTATCATGTTATAAATAAAGTCCTTACTAATTCTAGTTCATAAAAGATAAATCTTTTAGTAGTTGTTGTATGTTTACTTTCATACTTGTTAAAAATCAAGTCCTTGGTAAATCTAGTTCATGAAAGATTAAGCTTCTATTTTGCTTCTAGATTGTAAAAGATTAGTTCTTTTGTAGCATGTCTATTTTGCTTTTATGATAGAAATGATTACTTCTTTTCTTATTGTATGTAGGAGCTTGTAGGTGGAAGAAAAGTAGATTTTGTAACATGTAGGACTTGTAGATTAAATAAAAGTAGGTTTTGTAATATGTACGAATTTGTAGATTCAATAATGGTAGTTTTGTATTATGAAGAACTTGTAGATTAAATAAAAGTAAGTTTGTAATATGTAGGAACTTGTAGATTTGATAAAATTAGATTTTTTGTAATAAGTATATGGTTGTAATTCATAAAAGAAGTAGTTCTTGTAATAATTTAGATAAAGTCTTTAGTAGCATGTTCTAAATTATTCTAGGTTGCTAGAAGACCCATGAACCCATGCTTAAGTTGTACATCATGCTTAAGTAGTTGTAGTAAGAAATCCATGCTTAAGTTGTACACCATGCTTAAGTAGTTGTAATAAGAAATTCATGCTTGAGTTGTAGTAAGAAACTCATGCTTAAGTTGTACATCATGCTTGAGTTGTCGTAGTAAGAAACCCATGCTAAGTTGTTGTAGGTTATTGTACTAAAGAAACCCATCATGCTAATTAATGTAGTAAAGAAACCATGCTTAAGTTGTGCAGTAAAGAAACCCATCATGCTTGAGTTGTATATGCTAAAAGAAAACCATGCTTAAGTCGTAGTAAGAAATTCATGCTTGAGTTGTAGTAAGAAATTCATGCTTGAGTCGTTGAAGTAAAAGAACCCATCCATGCTTGAGATTGTATGTGGTAGTGTTCTAATAAAAAAGAACCCATTCATTCTTGTATAAGTGTTTTAGTTTCAAAAAGAAACCATTCATGCTTGTGGTGTATAAATGTTCTAGTTTCAAAAAGAATCCATGAACCATGCTTGAGTATGTGTAGCATTTACTAAAATCTTAAAGGAACCCATGAACCATGCTTGAGTTGTATATGGTAGTATTGTAGTGAAGGATTCGTAAAGAATCCATGCTTGAGTTATGGTAGTTGTTCTACTAAAGAACTCATGCTTGAGACGTTGTAGTAGTTCTAGTAAAGAACCCATGCTTAAGATATGTAGTTGTTTTCGATTCAAAAGAATCCATGCATGTTTAAGTTATATGTTGTACTGGTTTTAATTAAATTCTAAAAGGAACCCATGAGTTTAGCTTGCATGCTAATCCAATTGAACTATTGAAATGAACCCATGTTCCATAGTTGTTCTAGTTCGATTTTTAAGAAGAAACCCATGAAACTAGTTCCATGATAGTTCTAGCTCGAATTGGCGAGGAACCCATGCATTTAGGTTCTAGGTGGTTCTAGCTCAACATTGAGAAAGAACCCATGAACCTAGTCGCATGTCGTCCTAGTTCAAATTTGGGAAAAAGAACCCATGAATTCTAGTCGTGTGTGGTTATAATTGAAATTGGACCATATAATGTGAACATGCTTTCATCTTCAATGTATGGGTAATAATGGTTGGGCAAGTCACTAGTATTGTTAGCTCGATAAAAGCTCGTCTAGGGTCTTATAGTTTACCCTAGGGGTCATCGACCATCAAGACTCGCATCTTACCACATTGGAAATTATGGATAAATCACACCTCGAGCACCGACAGATCTTAACTGATGTGGGTTTATCGCAGGCCAAGAAAGATGACGAGATCCGAGTTAGGGGAAGTGATGAGTGAGGGAGATCCCGTAACCGGTGTCTTGGATTGATAGGCCAGGAGTTGGATCGGGATAATCTTAAGAAAGTTCTTATTGAAAACCCGTGAGATTGTTGGGGTTTAGTGACATCGTTAGGGTAGTAACTTATGGCTATTACTACTTAACCTTACTTATTATCATTTTTCGCCGAAGGAAAAGAGTTGGTGTTAAGGATGATACCTTATGATCCGACCTGTCCTATAGGCCGAGACTAGGCGGTGTTATTGGGTTGTACCCTTCTTGTCAAAGGGATACGGTCTATGCCTTCTCACGAGTTGGGAGCACGGGATCCATATCTCATTTGTTAATTTGTGAAGTGCCTTGATAAGCGGGAGCGATTCTTGTCGGAGCTACGCGGATGGACCTCCGGAACTCCATCTTGTCTTATATCTAAGGGTGAGAAGCCATAGACTACGGTCTGGCTAGGGGGCACAGGGGATGCTTCGAGCTAACCTGCGATTGAGAAAAATCCAAAGATTTATCAGATATTTGAGTGAGGTCCGGCGCGAATGGCAGGATTAGACCGTTTCAGAGCAACCTCATCAGTCACGTCGTATCTTCGGAAATAAGTTGAGTACAGGAGTAGAATTCATGGTGCGGGTTCAAATCCCTATATATGAAGAAACAGCTTGATATGGGACGTATGTAGTATGGGCTGCATACTGTTCCAGAGTCTTGCTTGCATTAGAATAAGAGCATCATTGCATTAGTTAATCCTGCATTAGATTCTAAGTCATAGCATATACTGATACATCAATTATATATACACGTTTCTCTTTTCATCAATCTGTTTGCCTGAAGTGGAGAATCGCTGCTAGTCATCAGCCTTAAAGCGTCAGTATATGTACTAACGTCCCCATTTCAATAGGTACTGGATTGCAGAAGTACAGGT
The DNA here is from genome assembly GCA_017893485.1 of Hemerocallis citrina. Lineage (NCBI taxonomy): Eukaryota > Viridiplantae > Streptophyta > Magnoliopsida > Asparagales > Asphodelaceae > Hemerocallis > Hemerocallis citrina. Next base: position 206,181,728 of record CM030358.1, on the reverse strand, counting down.
ACATGATTCAGGAGGACTCGAGGCGAGAGAAGCAAGAGTTGATTTTATTTCAGCTGTAATATATATTGTTTACTATTGTTCTAATTGTAACAATTGTTGTAATTCATTTATTTGTTGGGAAGCATCCAAGTGAAGTACCAAGTGTTGTTCTTTATTCATTATACTCTGATGTAAATTTGTTGAAAGTTATAACACTTGGGCTTTTAAAGATATTATTGTAACACTGATATAATGTATTGCAGTTTTATAACATTCGGACTTGTAATACAATTGTGTTGAATAAAAAGTTTTAATTTTTTCCTGTTTTCTGTGTATTGTGGATAATTGAAGAAAAGATTCTGTCTTATGTCACGGTTTCCCAGTATATGGAAATCGGGGCATTACAGAGCAGTCCGCACCCTATAACCAACCAAGAAGAAGAGTCCTGCAAGTCAACTCGATCTGAGGGGCGAGAAGATGTTGTTCGTTGCTGCCTCTGCGAGATGGAGAACCACCTTGATCAGACCGATCAAGGGTATCGACACAGAAGAGGAGGATACCGCCACATCCGACCTCCTTTCGCAACAGCTATTTCGAAGCCCCTGTCCCAGAGAACTTCAAACCTCCTACCTATGAATCATCTCACGGCGAATCCAACCTAGTGCATCACATCGAGAGCTTCAAAACTTTCATGATGATCCACAAGACCTCCGATGTGCTCCTCTGCAGAAGCTTCCCAGCCACCTTAAAGGGATCAGCGGGGGAGTGGTTAGTCCTGTCTTCCTATAAGGTTCATCTCCTCTTTTGATCAGTTCGAAGAGCTCTTTCTCACGCACTTTGTTAGCAGCCGCAAATTCGAGAAGACGAGTCCTCCCGACTCGAATTGAAGTAAAAGGTGAGGGAACCTCTCAAAGACTTCGTCTAACGCTTCACGTGTGAATATAGGTCTATCCCCACCCTTGACCTGATAATAGCAGCAACTGCGTTTCGACACCTTTCTCAAAACATCTCTTGCCAAAAAGCCTCCTCGGGACTTCTCCGAGATATTGCAGAGATGTAAGAAGTACATCCAAGCTGACGAAGTTCTTCATCCCCGTGACCGAAATGAGCTCTCGTCTGGATACAAAAGAAGAAGTGTGGAAGAGGAGGGGCCTAAGAAAACCCAGAGGTACAAGTCCGAACAACTTCATCCTCCTTCGGTCACTCGCTTCGACAAATTCACCTCGCTCAACACTAATATATCGACAGTCTTCATGGAAATTGAAGGAGACAGACTACTCCGTCCCCCTCCTAGGATGAACCCTACAAACATAAGAAGATAAAAGAGTCGACGATGTCAATTCCATAAGGATGACGACCATGACACGGACGAGTATCGATACCTTAAAGATGAGATCGAAACTTTCATCTACCACAGTTACATGTCCAAATACACCCAGAAGGACAAAGTTGAGCCGCACTGACTCGAGGAACCAACAAGCGAATAGAGAAAAATCCCAAGACCCAAGACTACAGACCCCTGGTCACTTTTTGTTCCATACATGGAGGTCCTATGGGCGGGGAGACCAAATTTATTGTATGAAGTCAACTCAGTGCACAACGTCTCCTCCACCAAGAGCTGGGGAGTCCAAGTAACTTTCTCCAGCCAAGGTCTCGAAAGCATCCGAACCCCTCACGATGATGCCCTAATGATCAACCTCTCCCTGGCGAACCTTGAAGTGCACCTCATCCTAGTAGATAGTGGTAGCTCGGTGAACATCCTCTTCTTAGAAGTGTTGGTGTATGCCGTAGAAGCCAGTTGTGTATTGACATTACTAGTTTACATTATATCATAATATTTATTTCATTTATGAGGCATTTTATTTATTGTGTTATTTATTGTGTTTAAATGAACATAATAAATTCCTTAGAATGGTAGGTTCAATAACTTGGGATATCAAGTGCATGACTTGATTGTGAGATCCTATTGATTGTAATTAGAACACTAGTCTTAAATGTCCCTAGTGAAGTATTATTGTGAATTAGGAAAATAATAATACATAAAGACTAGTATGTGCATAGATTGATGATCATATCTCATGGGTCATGGATATGAGATATCAAGTCTTCACATTGGTACATATTAGAGTAATAATGTACTGGACGGACCCACCGTGAAAATGCTGCATGGATCGTTATGTGAGTGTCATAAGCAGTTCTCACAGTGACCATGGTGTATGTAGTCCGTTGACTTGAAGTCACTACGGTTCCCTACATGAGAAGTTATATGTTTTAATGTTGTCAAATGTTGCATGTAATAAGGTGATTATAAAGTCGATTATTGGATATACTACAAATCATGTGGAGGGATGTGAGTAACTTAGATAGGATTTATCCCTCTTACATAACATGAGCGATATCTACGGGCCCCTTGATTGAGTAAGACTACAAAATACATGGTCGTGCTCAAATGAGTTAATATGAGATAATGAGCTCATGTGTCTTAGTAAGTCTACTCGGACACCAAGAAACCAAAGATTAAACTACAAAAGGGTGACACGCTTTATGCCTTGTGGTCAATTAGATATCTGAACAAAATGTCTAGACTACCAGGTAATATTAGTAACAGATAGGTTATGTCAAATCACTGATATTCTCATTACTTAAGTAGCAGTGATGTATTGTTGGATACTGCTCACTATTTGTAACACTAATTATGGTTTTAGTATTACTATCAACATAATGGAAACCTACAAGGTCACACTACAAAATAAATTATCAATTTCGGCATTTTTATATAGGCATTTACGTGAAACACCGCGTTAGACCCCTGCAAAATTCAAGGGGTCTACTATGCCATTTTGTAACGGCGTTTTGGGAAAACTCCGCAATAGCTATAAGCTCTCCTGCTGGTTTTCATGAAAACGCCGCAATATCTATTAGCTATACCGGCGTTTGTTATGGAAATGCCAGGATTGTTATAGAAATGCCGGGATAGTCTATCTCCACTGTTAAAATCCATCTGACCCCAAATCTCTCCAATCTCTCAAAAATGTTGTCGTCGCCATCGATGTCGCCATCGTTGCTATCAAAATTGTCGTCGCCATCGATGTCGCCATCGTCGTCATCGTCGATTGGTTTTGGGGATCTTTGAAGTGGATTTTTGTGTCTGCTTTTGAAGTTGGTAAGTGGGTTTTTAAGCACTTTCCGATTTGTTGTATGAGACGAGGTTTAGGCTAATTGGGTTTGGTTGGTAGATTTGTGGGCATTGGGTAGAAATGGGAATGTAGATCTATGTTGGTTGGTTTCTATTTTGGGTGAGATTTCAAGAACTGGGTCTTAGTTTAAATGTAGAAGAAGCAATTGGTTTGTTTGAGTGTGACCCAACTGTGTTGTTACGTTTAGTTCCTCATTCATGTTTGTTTGTGTATTTAGTTGTTGAAGAATGATACAGTTCCTCCATCGAACTGTATCTGAAAGCATCCAAAAGATACTCTTATGTATCAGTCTTAAAGTATTAGATATCAGTCCCTCGAGTATTATATTTCTTTTGAGGGTTTTTTTCTGCATAATGATCAGCCAAAGTGCAATAAAACCCCCTGCTTTAGTGCTCACGGGCGACACACGTGCCGACGTGGCTGCCTATGAGTGGAGCACTGAGTGAATGGGGACCACAGAGTACTGTGCAAATGGTTAGTAGTTGTAGGGTTAAAGTAAGTAGGGGAATCCCATAGGCACGTGTCTTAGGCGTGTCTTCTCCATCCCTATAACCCAGATCAATTGTAAGGGCAGGGTTTTTATGAATGAATATATGAAGTTTAATTATTAGTTAGCTATAGTTTTGTGTTCTTGGTGTATTCTGTTTCTCTTGTCCTTGTTGTTCTTTTACAGGATAGTCATGGTAGATACTCGATCGGGGCGTGCACCACCCCCTCTGCCACCGCCTCATGGCCGACCTCAATTTGGGTCCATAACAATGGTATCAGAGCACGGCGAGGTCGAGCGCTCACTGATCCTTGACTCTGGAAATCATTCTGGAGTCGGATCCCCGAGCCATTCAACCCGGGTGTCCACCCCCAGCGGTGTTGATACCCACAAGTTGAACGATCTCGAACCGAGGATGGAAGGCGTCGAGATCTTGATGGGGGATATCCAGACCCAGCTAGCAAGGATGACGAATCACCATGATGAGATGTGTGGTATGATGCGAAGTTTAATGGAGAGAGGAGGTGACGCAGTGTTTAGAGGTCACTCCCAGATCTCTCAACCCCCCTTTTCCCATAGACGTGATCATTCACCCCCAAGGCAGTGGGTTCACAATGATGATCGACGATGGACCAGAGGCGAGGAAGAGGAGTATGCCAGATCTAGCTACATTTATCCGAAACACACCAAGCTTGAGATCCCCACCTTCAATGGAACAGGCGATGTCAGCAACTGATTTGTCCACCTCAAACACCATTTTGAAACTCAAAAGGTCGAGCGGCGATACCAAGTAGACTTTTGCGTCTACTATCTCAGGCACGAGGTTCTGTTGTGGTGGCATTGGTTTAAGGGTCAGTATGGAGTGGAGATCGGGTGGGAAGCTTTGAAACATGAAATGTTGCTTTGGTTTGGGCCTGCGGAGCTCCATAACCCTACCACTACCCTCTTAAAGCTCCAACAAACGGGCAACGTCCAAGATTACTACCGCGAGTTTATCAAATACAGTCATCTCAGCAAACCCATGACCATGCCGGTGCTAGTCGACTGCTTCATCTCAGGGTTAAAGGAAGAAATCCAACAGGAAGTTTATCTCAAAAGACCTCTCACCATTACTAATGCCTACCGGGAAGCCCAATCTCGTGAAACCATACTCCTCTGCCAACGTAAGTCAAACAGATTTCATGGATCTAGTCCAAAACCAACTTACTCCCCTGCGGTCTCAACTGCAAGAAGCCACCAAATTCCAAGTCTTCCCAGCACCAAGCCTATGGTTAATGAGAATAAAACTTCCTCTGCATCTCATGAGACTCAGTTTGATAAAATGATTGCAGATAGAAAGCCTCATGGGTTGTGTTTCAGGTGTGACGAGAAATGGGTGAAGGGGCATAGGTGCAAGGGGAGGTCACTCATGTTAATCGAAGGGGATAGCGCCACAGATGAGCCCAATAAGGCTACTCACGAAGAGCACCCAGAAGGAGCAATCACCAGCAATCATGAGCCAAAGTTTATATGGGATGAGGAAGGTTCAAGTCTTCAACCCACCATTTCCCTCACAGCCATCACAGGATCATCAGATCCCCAAACTCTTCGACTGAAGGGAACTATTGGCAAGAGTGAAGTTTATGCACTCTTGGATACAAACTCTACTCACAACTTTATTGATGCCCAACTTGTGAAGAAGATCAAGCTGCCAGTCACTAAGGGAAAACCCTTTGAAGTCATGGTAGCGTCAGGTGAGAAGTTGCAGAGTGCAGGGACATGTGAGCAAATCACTTTCTGTTGCCAAGGAGTGGAGATTGTTTCTGATTTCCATATCTTAGCACTGGGTACAAACCAAATGATTTTGGGAGCTCAGTGGCTAAGAACTCTAGAGGGGATGTGGATGAGTTTTAGGGATTACTCTATTCACTTTGAGATTAACGGGGAGATCAAGACCTTGATAGGTGTGGATAGCAAAGGGGTAGAGGTGTCCACAACCAAGAGCATGAGCAAAATTCTGCAGTATTTGAAGAAGGGGTTATTACTACAGATCTCCATGAAGCAAACCGATACCAAACCTGCACATGAATACCCCAGAGAGCTCTCGCAGCTGCTTATTGACTATGATGAACTCTTTCAGGAGAAGACTTCCCTTCCTCCCGTCAGGGCTTACGACCACCAAATTCCCCTCCATTCCAATGCCCAACCTGTGAGTTTAAGGCCCTAAAAACACCCTTGGCATCAAAAGAATGAGATCGAGAGGTTGATAAGGGAAATGCTGCAAGCAGGGTTGATTCGACCCAGAACAAGCTCCTTTGCTTCGTCAATTGTCATGGTGAAGAAGCACGATGGCTCATGGAGAATGTGCGTCGATTATAGGGCCTTGAACAAAATGACAATTAAGGATAAATTTCTTATCCCCGTTATTGATGAACTCCTCGATGAACTTCACGGAGCCAACTTCTACAGCAAGCTAGACCTGCGAAGTGGGTATCACCAGATAAGAATGGCAGAGGCGGATGTGTTCAAAATCGCATTCAAAACTCATGGGGGCACTATGAGTACTTAGTAATGCCATTTGGGTTAACTAACGCACCCTCTACATTCCAATCTTTGATGAATGAGATTTTTAAGGCATATATGAGGAAGTATGTTCTTGTATTCTTTGACGACATTTTGATCTATAGCAAGACATGGGGGGAACACCTGAGTCACTTGAAACTGGTGCTACAGCTCTTGAAGGACCACTCACTTGTAGCTAAGATGAGCAAATGTACCTTTGGGGTGAAAGAGATTGCCTACTCGGGCCATGTGGTATCTTCGAAGGGGGTGGCAGTTGATCCTGAAAAAGTAAGTGCAGTTCAATAGTGGCCTACACCCAAATCATTGAAGGCACTTAGAGGATTTTTGGGACTCACGAGGTACTATCGCAAATTAATCTCGAAGTATGCCACAGTTGCAACGCCCATGGTAGCGCTAACCAAGAAGGGTGCATTTAAATGGTCGACAGAAGCTCAAAAGTCCTTTGAAGACCTGAAGAAAGCACTAACAACACCCCCTGTGCTCAGGATGCCCAATTTCGATAAGACATTTGTCTTGGAATGTGACGCCGTAGGCTCAGGGAATGGGGCTATCCTCACTCAGCAAAAACACCCTATAGCATATCTCAGTTTGGAGCTTAAGGGGAAGAACAAACACATCTCAACCTATGCGAAGGAAATGCTCGCCATCCTCCTCGCAGTTAAGAATTGGAGGCACTACCTCCTTGGTAAGGAATTCATTATAAGAACAGATCACAAACCATTGAAACACATCTTGGAGCAGCGCTTGGACACCGAAGCTCAACATACGTGGCTTTGGAAGCTTCATGGGTATCACTACGTTGTGGAGTACAAAAGGGGAGTCAAAAAAATCGGAGCAGATAGTCTCTCCAGGATGCATGAGGAATCCCAGTTGCAAGCTATCACAATTGTACACTCCCAATGGTTGGAGGATCTCAGGCTTGAGGTCAAGCAAGATCCCTATTATCAGGAGTTGTCGCAGAAATTGGTTGCAGGAGAGCCATCAGTCGCCAAGTACACCTCGCAGCATGGGTTGATTTATTATAAGGGGAGAGTGCACCTCAAGCCTTCATCTCCAATCACACTGCAGCTCTTACATCTTCACCATAATTCCCTACAAGGAGGACACTCAGGATTCGAGCAAACTTGGTATAAGCTCAAGTAGGTGGCCCATTGGGTAGGCATGAAGAATAAGGTTAAGCAACATATCAAGGAATGCGATACTTGCCAAAGAAACAAGCACATCAACCAGTCTCTCGCAGGCTTGCTCCAACCTCTCCCAATCCCTTTGGCAGTTTGGGAAGATCTCAGCATGGATTTCATCGATGGCCTCCCCAAAAGCTTAGGTAAGACCACTATTCTTGTCATTGTTGATAGGCTCTCCAAATACAGCCACTTTGTTGCTGTTAGCCATCCCTACACTGCAAAATAGATAGCTAAGATATTTGTGAGGAATGTTACTAAGATGTATGGTGTGCCCAAGTCGATTGTCAGCGACCGTGATGCCATTTTCATGAGAACTGTTTGGAAGGAGTTGTTTTTGATGCAGGGGACTCAATTATGCCTTAGCACTTCATTTCACCCTCAATCCGACGGCCAGACTGAGGTCACTAATCGAACCTTGGAGGTGTACCTCAGATGCTTTTGCGTATATAAGCCAATGAGCTGGGTTGACATGCTGCCGTGGGCGGAGTATTGGCACAATACCAACATTAATGGCTCCGCAAGGTTGTCTCCTTACCAATTGCTCTATGGTAAACACCCACCCACTCTGTTAACCTACACTCCTTGTACTGCGAAGTCACAGGAGGTTGAAGACTGCCTAATTGAGAAGGATAACATTCTGCAAATACTTAGGGACAACTTGATCAAGGCCCAGGCTCGTATGAAATCAGTGGCTGATCGTCATCAAAGTGAAAAGGTTCTCAGCATTGGGGATCATGCTTATTTGAAGCTCCAACCCTATAAACAGACTTCAGTTGGGGGAAAAAGGGTGACAAATTGTCAAATCTGTACTACAGTCCCTACATGGTGGTGGAAAGGGTGGGACCTGTGGCATATCGCCTGAGGTTACCACCGACGGCCAAGATTCACGATGTGTTTCACATATCCCAACTCAAGCAACACATAGGAGACCTCACCAAGCTGCAACTTACAGATCCAGTCTACTTCCAGTCGGAGCAACTTGAAACTGCTCAAGTTCTTAACCGTAGGATGGTGAACAAGCGTGGGAGGGCAGTAATAGAGATCTTCGTCCAATGGCGGGGAGGAGGGATTGAGGATGCTACGTGGGAGGAGTACTTGGACATCCACAACTGCTTCCCCAATTTTCAAAAAATTCTAGAAGCTCCATTTCAAGGAATAGGGATTGATATAGTTCCTCCATCGAACTATATCTGAAAGCATCCAAAAGATACTCTTATGTATCAGTCCTAAAGTATTAGATATCAGTCCCTCGAGTATTATATTTCTTTTGAGGGTTTTTTCTGCATAATGATCAGCCAAAGTGCAATAAAACCCCCTGCTTTACTGCTCACGGGCGACACATGTGCCGGCATGGCTGCCTATGAGTGGAGCGCTGAGTGAGTTGGGACCACAGGGTACTGTGCAAACGGTTAGTAGTTGTCAGGTTAAAGTAAGTAGGGGAATCCCATAGGCACGCGTCTTAGGCGTGTCTTCTCCATCCCTATAACCTAGATTAATTGTAAGGGAAGGGTTTTTATGAATGAATATATGAAGTTTAATTAGTAGTTAGCTGTAGTTTTGTGTTCTTGGTGTATTCTGTTTCTCTTGTCCTTGTTGTTCTCTTACAGGATAGTCGTGGTAGATACTCGATCGGGGCGTGCACCTCCCCCTCCACCACCGCCTCATGGCCGACCTCAGTTTGGGTCCGTAACAAAGAACTATTGAGTAACTTTGGATTTGATACTTAGGGGATAGTTTGCAGTAGTCTATATTGTTTTTAGAAATGGTTAGATTGTTAGTTCTGAAATGAAACTGTAGTTCTAATAAAATGGTTAGTTTGTTAGTTTGTATATACTTTTATTTTATACGCTTCCACATCACCTCGAAACTGCCATGCCAAATCTTGATCTTGATAGATTTTTGGAGCTGTTGAAGCCAAGCTACTTCTGATGCAGTGAAGGAGATGAAATCATTTTGCGACTCTTCGAGCTTGTCTCATTCATAGTTGCAAGTAGCAACTGAAGCTTTTGAGTTATTTTTACCTATTATTCAGAGTATCAATTTTACGTATTCTTCAGAGTATCAATTTTAAGGATTGCGTGCATTAGGTAGATTAATAACTTTTTCCTCGTTGACCAAGATATCAACTTGACTGCTGCCCAAATTGTGCAACATTTCCTTATCTTGTCAAATCCCATGTAAAATCCTGTTGCTTAGGAGACTCATTTTGTGGAGGCCTATCTATGTTTTGTCATAGAGCTAAAGTCTTAATGCAAATGGACGTGTTGGATCTTTCATTATGAACACTCTTGATTAGGGCTGCAAACGAGCCGAGTCGAGACAAATTCCTTGAGGCTCGAGCTCGACACGAGCCGAGTTTTGACCGAGCTTTGACCGAGTTCGAGCCGAATACTCGCGAGCTTCTAACTAAAACCCACGTACCTTCATGATCGAGCTCGGCTCGTTTATGTATCGAGCACGCTTTTGAGCTCGAGCTCGGCTCGAGCTCGACACGAGCCGAGCTTTAACCGAGCTCGAGCCGGGTAGCTCGCAAATAGCTCGATTCGTTTGCAGCCCTACTCTTGATCAACCTACTTATTTTGAACATTTTTCGATGATGATAATGTTTTAGGAAGAATAGAGTGAATCTATTATGGAACTGGCCCTTGACTCGTGTTCATCTGGTGTCCTTGTCATTTTGTTCACATACTATTGGAAACAGATTTGGGGAAAATCTTTGTTATTCTTCTTGTTTTTTATTCTTTACAGTACACATCTATATATAAGGATTACAATCTTGGATAAGAAGAAAGGAGATTGAAAGAAGATTGAGGGGTGAGAGATTTGGGGAATCTGTTTCCTATATATTAGGAAACAGAATATACATATTAGTACTTACTATATTTCAAAACTCTCCCTCAAGTTGGTGCATAGATATTGAACATGCCCAACTTGTCAACAATTTTCAAGAAGAGCCGACTCGAAACTGCCTTGGTCAGGATATCTGCGAGTTGATCTTCTGACTTCACTTTAGATGTCTCAATGACTTTTTCATCCAATTTCTCCTTGATGAAGAATCTATCCACCTCTGCATATTTCGTCCTATCATGTTGAACTGGATTGGCGGCAATATCACATGCTGTTTGACTATCGCAATACACCTTCATAGGTTCATTCGGACCACAGCCTAAGTCCTGCAACAAGAGTTTCAACCATAAAGCTTTTGTTATACATAGAGCTACTCCGTGATACCCAGCCTCTGCACTAGAGCGTGCAATAACATTCTGCTTCTTGCTTCTCCATGTAACTATATTTCCTCCAACAAAGGTGAAGTATCCTGAAGTGGAGCGCCTATCAATTATAGATCCTGCTCAATCAATATCAGTATATGTCTCAACCTTCAAGTGACCATGTTTCGCAAATAGAACCCCTTTTCCAGGAGCAGACTTAATATATCTCAGAATTCTGATCACTGAATCCATGTGATGTTCCTGAGGTGCATGCATAAACTGACTTACCACACTTAAAGCATATGATAAATCTGGCCGTGTATGCGCAAGATACATCAGTCATCCAACCAATCTCTGATATCTTTCCTTATCACAAGGCACATGATCTGATTCGTTGCAAAGTTTTAGTCCTTCTTCTAATGGTGTACCATTCGGCTGACAAGGAGACATTCCAATTTCCTTCAATAAATCGAGAGCGTACTTTCTTTGAGACAGAAATATACCATTTCTCGAGCGAGATACTTCAATACCAAGAAAATATCTCAAAGATCCAAGATCCTTCAATTCGAACTCTTGTAACAAGTAGCTCTTCAATGTCATTCTCTCCTCAGGATCATTCCCAGTTACTATCATGTCATCCACATATATAATGAGAGCAGTAATCTTACCTTCTTTCCTTTTCAGGAATAACGTATGATCTGAATTACTCTGACAATATCCGAATATCCTTATTGATTTTGTAAACCTCCTAAACCAAGCTCTTGGAGACTGTTTGAGACCATCCAGCACCTTCCTCAATCGATGCACTTTATTACAGTGTTGGACTGGTCTATTCGATCCTGGTGGACGATCCATATAAACCTCCTCTGTCATTTCCCCCTGCAAAAATGCATTCTTCACATCAAATTGCTCCAACGACCAATCAAGATTTGCAGTAAGTGACAGTAGGTTTCGAACAGTATTGAATTTTGCCACAGGTGCGAATGTATCTTCATAATCAATTTCATACGTTTGAGTGTATCCTTTGGCAACCAGCCTTGCTTTGTATCTATTGAACCATCAGACTTATATTTCACCGTATAAATCCATCTGCATCCTACTGGCTTCATCCCTGCTGGCAGCTCGACTATCTCCCAAGTCTCATTCTTTTTCAAGGACTTCACCTCCTCATCCATAGCTGCTTTCCACCTTGGATCAGTAAGGGCTTCCTGCACACTATTAGGAATGGATACAGTAGTTAATTGATTTATAAATGACTTATTTGATTCCGACAAGCGGTAAGTGGATACATAATTACTCATGGGATATTTGACGTTACTAGTAGGATCAGGTTCATAAGTGGGTTTTTGAATAGCTCTATTAGTACGGTGCGGAAGTTCTCTTCTAGGAGCTTCGGACAACGATGACGATTGGTTTTGGGGTTCTGAAGGTTCACTCTCACTGAAATTCGGTACTGGTTGCAATTCTTCAAGAGGGTCTTCTTCCCTTCGTTGTACTTCTTCATGAGAGTCTTTCTCCCTTGCTAGGTCTTCATTCAAGTGTTCGCCATTATTTGTATCCAGTTGTTCATTCTGGTTGGTAATCACTTCATCATACCCAAGAGTCTGAACTTCACTAACCCCTTTATCATACCCAAGAGTCTGAACTTCACTTCGGTACTCCCCCTGAAGTTTAGTCGTAGAAGAAGAAAAATACATTTCATCTTCATGGAACACAACATCCATAGTCACAAACATCCTTTGAGTTAGTGGGTGATAGCACCGATACCATTTCTTATTCTGTGCATATCCCACGAAAACACAGTAGATAGCTCGAGGAGTTAACTTATTGCGTTCATGTTGATGAAAATGAACAAATGCAACACACCCAAACACATGAGGTGGCAAGTTGACGACTTTTGGTGCATTCACAGCTTCAGTTAACGCCTGAAATGGTGTGAGGAAGTTTAGGATACTAGAGGGAACTCGGTTGATTAAGTATGCAGCAGAAGCAAGGGCTTCCTCCCAATAAATGAGTGGCATATTTCCATGGATAAGAGAAGCACGGATCACCTCGAGCAAGTGTTTATTTTTTCTTTCTGCAACCCCATTCTGTTGAGGTGTATATGAGCATGTAGTCTGGTGAACAATGCCGTGTTCCTTCAAATATTGTTGCAGATTCGAACTCAGTTACTCTCCGCCATTATCACTCCTAAGAACTTGAATCTGTGATTTATACTGAATCATAACATGCTTGTGAAATTTCTGAAACAAGCCACTACCTTCACTTTTTGACTTCATTAAACAAATTCAGGTCATACGAGTACAGTCATCAATAAATGTCACAAACCATTTGGCTCCTCCAAATGTAGTGATTTTGGATGGACCTCAAATATCAGAATGAATAATCATAAATGGAAGAGAGAATCTACTTGGATTTGGGGGAAAAGAGACATGGTGACCTTTTGCGAGTTCACGCACATCACACCGAAAGGCAGAAATATCCAACTTCAAAAATAAACATGGAAATAATTTCTTCAAATAACCAAAAGAAGCATGCCCTAGACGTCGATACCATAGCCAAATATCTGATTTCTTCTTCTCATCTTCGGATCCTTCCACACTTAGAGCTTGAGTCAACTTGCTTGAACTTTCAGATTCTAAATCCAGGTAATAGAGATTCCCGTGTCTAACCCCATAACCAATCGTCTTGCGAGTTCGAATATCCTTAAATACACAATGTGAAGGCCAAAAACTACAATAAAATATAAGGAGGTAGTTATTTGAGCAACAGATAATTGGTTAAAATTCAAGGATGGCACAACTAGGGCAGTATCTAAGGTTAGATTATTTGTTAGAGGTATGGTACCCTCGCCAGTAACAGTGGTAGGGTACCATTGGCAGTGGACACAGCTGATTTGGTGGATGGTTGATATTTTTTAACTTGTCTAGAATCAAAAATCAGATGGTCGGTAGCACCTGAATCAATTATCCATGCATTATTCATAACAGAGTTAGAAATATTAAATACCTTACCATCATTACTAATAGAGCTAATGTAATTAATGTAGAGGCAAGTCCAATTCTCTTCTCAGCTCCATCAGTTTGTCCCATGGTAGCGGCACAAGGAAAAAAACAACAGATCTGATCTTCAGCAACCAATAACAAGCAACATAACTTGGCCAAGAACAACTCCAAGTCTTCAACAAACAGCAAAACAGCAACAATCCAATATCCAAACAGCAACTCCACAGTGGATCAAAACACCAAACACAAGATCACTTCTCAGATCAGCAAACATACAAACCAACGGATCCCCTCTCTTCTTTTCAATAGCAACGGAGAGAGAGAAAGAGAGCGGCTTGACGGCGGTGGCCGGTGTCACAGGCGGCGGTGCGACGGGACGCGGAGACTGGGTGGTCGTGGCATCGAGAGGAACAGAGGGGCGGCAGCGCTCAGGGGGCAGCGTCAATTGGGAAGAGGAGCAGATAGGATTTCGAACTGGCGTTGCCGCGTTGGGGTGTGGCTGATGGTGGTGCAAGGGTGAGCGGCGGCCTGGTCGAGAGAGGAGGACGGGGCGGAGGGGGATGGCGACGGGGTTTGATTACCCGAGGGGGGGGTGCCGGAGATTGGTCGGAGAAGAAGGTGAGGGATTTTGGGTGGGAAAGGTCAGACGGGGAGAGACGAGGCTCGGGTCGACGAGGAGGTTCGGGGATCGGAGTTTGGTCGGGATCGGATCGGGATGGAGGCATCAGATCCGATTGCCTCCGTCTCTTCTTCTTCTTCAACTAGCCTAGATCCTGTTAGGCTCTGATACCATGTTGGAAACAGATTTGGGAAAAATCTTTATTATTCTTCTTGTTTTTTATTCTTTACAGTATACATCTGTATATAAGGATTACAATCTTGGAGGAGAAGAAAGGAGATTGAGAGACGATTGAGGGGTGAGAGATTTGGGAAATCTGTTTCCTATAGATTAAGAAACAGAATATACATATTAGTACTTAGTACATTTCAACACATACACCTCATGGGATTGAATCGTCGCATCATTTTCTGGCATTTGCTAGTATGTACTTTTTGTGATCCTTTCAGTTTTTTATACACAGACATACTTGTATGGTAATTAGTTCAAAAGAGATGTTTATGCTTGGTTGAAGTAGCTTACAATTTTCTAGCCACTTGCTAAATAAGTACATTTGCATATGTCCCCTCTACTGAAGATCGAAAATATCTATTTTGTAAATAAGCCACGGAGGAAACACCAGTGAAGGTCATAGACAACAGCTCATGTTTGAATGATCTGACCTAATCCTAATTGAGACATCCAAATTCATAGGTACAAAAGGATACAACAGGGAAATTTGACTATATGTAATTTGTTAGCTAAAGCTTGAGTTCTCGAGAAAATCAAAATTAGCTTTGACAAATTCAATGATCCTGACCATACAAGGGAATTCGTTATAATGAAGATATCAGTGCTTTTCAATGGTTTCAGACCTGGTTCCAATCTTATTTCTACTTCATGCTTAATGTTTTTTGTTTTTTTTTTATTTCTTTAGTCGCTCTACAGTATCAGAAGATCCTAAAGCTACAAAGCGCATCTCACAGGTAGAACTATATCACTTCACCTTCAACAGTTGAGATCATCTATCTACTATTGGCACAGTATCAGAAGATCCTAAATAAGTTCCATTTCTGTTCCTAGAGTGGATTGGGATTAATGCTATGCTTGTGTTTGTATTGGCAGCACAAGGCATCCATGCTTGTGTTTGTTTCATGGCCATACAGCCTTGTAAGCATTTCCTTTTAAATCTCTTCTGCTATTTGTATATGAAATTACTCTTAAATGAAAACTGATGTTTTTTGGCTCTTTGTTGCAGGAATGTGGTGACGATTTTGATTGCCATTTTTGCTTTACTTGGTGAGTTAACCGTTTTTATTCTAGGCAGAGACATCAAAGGTTCCAACCATAATATCGATACAAAGCATTATTTCTCAGTAGTAACTTAACTCATAATTCTTATTGCAGCATCCAGGCCTTTCCTAAAGCTTCACAGGGTTTTCGATATGTAAGTTATACTGCCAACTCTTCTATTTTGACTCCAAATCTTTTAGAGAACTCATTTTCAGGATATTTTGGTCTATTTCTCCTACATGCTTATCATTCTTTGCTGGGTTTTGACAGCCCTATTATGGCTATTCTTTGGCATGTTCTATTTTCTGAACAAATAAGCAGTTTTATTTATTTAGTTTAGTTTATTTTGATTTACATTATTTTAACTTATTTCATGATGAAAGGAAGTCCTCATTCCATCTAACATCAAGTTTAAATTAATGATACTGTTAGTTGCATTTTTCCATTACATTTTCCGGGGATGCATGTGCAGCTCTTCATGAGTACCAACAGAATCCTGGAAACAGCACGCTGAGCTCGATTCTCCATGTAATGACCGGGGTTCGTCAAAGACAACTTTGCAAGATGTTGGATCAGGAATGTACAATGTAATTGACCAGGCAAATTCAAAAATATCAAGTTGATTCAATTGGTTGCATTGAATGGGATTGAGGAGTTATATATTGTTTTATAACATATATATATGAATTTTATTTCATGTAGGGTAATTTTTTATTTAAAAAATGCTTTAAATTCAAAAAAAATAATTTAAAAATACTTATCTATCCTGGCGTTTTTAGACAAAAACGCTGGAATATAGTGTTTTTTCAACAAAAAAAAAATTAATAACCTATCCCGATGTTTGTGGTCACAAACGCCGGTACGGATTACATTTTCATTTTTCCTCAGCAAAAGCTCTATACCGGCATTTTTTCAAACAAACGTCAGGATAGATATAGGCCATAGCGGCGTTTCTCAAAAATGCCAAAATAGGCCCTATATCTGTCCCGATGTTTGCTTCAGAAACACCGCTACGGTCTATCCCGGCGTTTATAAACGCCGGGATAGCCAAAAAAAACGTCGGAAAAGCCTTTTTGATTTGTAGTGTCACACACTTAGAATGGACCGAAGTTGAATTTAAAGTCATGAGATAAATTTAATTGGGAATCCTAGTAAGACTTGGACTCCTGACATGGTTGGGTAATTAATTAGATTAAATGGGAACTAAAGTTCAAAGACTCACACACGAATCTGACACAGGTCAGATTGTGAGTCTAACAGCCTCATTACTCTCTTAGGGTTGATTTCTGCATCTATATATATGATATGTATCTGTGAATAAGAAATATTTGAGGAAAAAAATAGCCGTCACAGAAATTGTGAGAGTGAGAGATCATGGGGAACATCCCCTTCCCGCAGCTAGCACCGCGGCGTGAGGAAAAGCTTGATTTGATCAGTTTATGTGGATACCGTAGAGGCACCGCAATATTGCAGTGCTATGATCGGCTGTGGAAACAGCAGATCCATCTTTAAGGTATAACTTCTAAACATGATTTATGGTTTTTGCATGGATCCATGGCTATGGTTTTTTTTTTATATATATATTTTTTATAACTTTTCCGATGTGTATTTAATCTGAGATTACCCTTGAAACCTAACAAGAAGATTTCAAAGGCCTCATGCTCTTGTTTCCATGGACCGTCTGGAACTCACCGGGTACACCTTCCATGGGTTTACCAGGGTTCCAGTCCGGATTGAAGGAATAGTCACTCTAAACTTGACTACTAGAAATGCCCCAACTACCTAGACTGAAGCCATGGATTACATGTGTAACGCCCCGCCCTAATACTCAGACAATTTTAATATTTTTAGAAGACAAATTAGATACTATGTAGTACAACTGCCCAAGATGAGAAAATACGGAATTGTATCAAGAACTATGCACAAAAAATAAAAAAATATCCACAGGCTGCCTCTCAAAAGGTGGTTAACCAATTAGGTGACTCTTGATCATAGGCAATTATATTTATACTCAAATTATTTTTGTATATTTCCCATGTGGGACTATATTTCTCAAATCCTTCACAATTTCCCGTACACATCCCGTACGAATCCAAACCGGAGCATTCAAATGCCAAATTCCAAATCATATCTTTAACAAATCTCAACACATCCATAGCATACAATCCCGCATGCTGCTTTTTCTTTCCTTCCAAACCGGTAGGGTCCCCACCTCAATCAAACCGGATTCTATTGAATCCTTTTCAAATCCAAACATTTTTATATAAATCCCCCTATAGAAATCTCTATAGGCAACCCCAAATTCTTTTTATATATATATTTATTTCAGAAATACGGGGTATTACAACATGGTTGTTAACGTTAAGGCCGCCTACAATGTCATCCTCAGCCGCCCCGGCCTAGCGACTCTCCAAGCCGTAGCTCGTAGCTTCGGCCTTCGATATGAAGATGAAGTTCCCCATGCTAGCTGTGATAGGAGGAGTCAAGGAAAGTCAAAAGGTGGCCTAGGCATGTTACACAACTACAATGGGGGGGCTTTTTCCTTCCTGCTCGAAGCCTTGGTGCATCCTCATGAGAATGAAATTGAGGACTTGGTTCTTCCACTCGAAGCCTTACAGCTCTCTCAAGAACGGAGCCAGGTGGTGCCCGAACCAATTGATGGACTAGAAGGAATCCTAATTAACTCCAAACAATAAGTTCGGTGCTCAGATCCTCTCCTGAACTACACTAACAACTCATTAGCTCCATGTAATGAGTTTGGTGCTCGGCTCCTCTCCCGAGCTACAGCAATAACTCATTAGCTCGGTACTCCGCTTATCTCTCAAGCTACACCAAGAACTCATAAGCTCGGTACTCTACTCCTCTCCTGAGCTGCCCCCAGCAACTTATCGACTATATACAATGAGTTCGGTGTTCTACTCGTCGCCCGAGCTACACCAATAACTCATTCACTCCAAACAATGAGTTTGGTGTTCCGCTCGTCGTTCGAGCTACTCCAACAACTCATTAACTCCATACAAAGAGTTCGGTGCTTCACTCGTCCTCAAGATCCTCCAACAACACAACAACTCATACAATGAGTTTGGTGCTTCACTTGTCGCTCAAGCTCCTCTAGCAACTCAGCTCCGCTTGTCGCTTAAGCTCCTCCAACAGCTCAATGACTCCATACAATAAATTTGGTGCTCTGCTCATCGCTTGAGCTACTCTATCAACTCATTAACTCTATATAATGAGTTTGGTGATCCGCTCATCGCTCAAGCTCCTCCAAATAACTCATTAACTCCATACAATGAGTTTGGTGATCCGCTCGTTGCTTGAGCTCCTCCAAATGACTCAATAACTTTATACAATGAGTTCGGTGCTCAGCTCGTCGCCCGAGCTATTTCAACTACTCAATAGCTCCAAACAATGAATTTGGTATTCCACTCGTCGCCCGAACTATACCAACTACTAATTAGCTCCAAACAGTGAGTCTGAATGTTCTGCTCGTCGCCCAAGCTACTCCAGCAGCTCATTAACTTTATACAATAATTTCAGTGCTCCGCTCATCCATAGAGCTCCTCTAACAACTCATTAACTTCATAGAATAAGTTCAATGCCCCTCTCATCGCTTGAGCTCCTCAAACAACTCGTTAATTCCAAACAATGAGTCTGGTACTCCGCTCATCCCTCGAGCAACTCCACCAACTCATACAATGAGTTCGGTGCTCCGCTCGTCGTACTTGCTCCTCCAAACTCCATACAATAAATTCGGTGCTCCGCTTGTCACTTAAACTACTGTAACAACTCCATACAATGAGTTCAGAGTTCAATTCTTCCCTAGAGATGCTCCTTGCTAGCTCTCAAACTACAAGTTCGAAGTCCAACTCATGACTCAAGCTACTCCTACTTCGGAGCTCAGCTCGTTACTCGACTGCTCCCCCAGCTCTTTAACTTTCAAATAACAAGTTTGGAGTCCAACTCGTGACTCGAGCTACTCCCAATTAGAATCTCCACTGGTCACTCAAGCTGCTCCAACAACTTGGTAACTCTCAAATAACAAGTTCATATTCCAACTCGTGACTCGAGCTACTCCCGCTTCGGATCTTGGCTCGTCACTCGAGTTGCTCTTGCAACTTGCTAACTCTCAAACAACAAGTTTGCAGTCCAACTCGTGACTCGAGCTACTCTGAGTTTGAAGCTAGGTTTGTTACTCGAGTTGCTCCCGCAACTCGCTAACTCTCAAACAACAAGTTCGGAGTCCAACTTGTGACTCGAGCTACTCCCAATTCGAACCTCGGCTCGACACACGAGGTGCTCCCGTAACTCGCTAATTCTCAAACACCAAGTTTGGAATCCATTTTGTGACTCGAACTACTCCCACTTCAGACCTTGGTTCGTCACTCAAGTTGTTTCTACAACTCGCTAACTCTCAAACAGCAAGTTCAGAGTCCAACTCGTGACTTGAGCTACTCTCGCTTCAGAGCTCGGCTCATTACTCGTGTTGCTCCTAACAACTTGCTAACTCTCAAACAGCAAGTTCAGAGTCTAACTTGCCATGACTCGATTTCTCAACGCAGTGGATGGAAACACAAAGAAAGCACTTAGATGATCTTTATTCCACCTCAATATTCTAGTACAAGTTTGAAAGCTAAGTGCATTAGAACTCCTCAGCACCACTAAGCTCCTTGACACACAAAATGACAATAA
Organism: Hemerocallis citrina; assembly: GCA_017893485.1. Taxonomy (NCBI): domain Eukaryota; kingdom Viridiplantae; phylum Streptophyta; class Magnoliopsida; order Asparagales; family Asphodelaceae; genus Hemerocallis; species Hemerocallis citrina. The sequence continues at coordinate 206,161,525 of CM030358.1, read as the reverse complement.
CTGATCTCCGAGGAGCTCAACATTTTTGCTCAATTTAGACCTTTTGATTGCCTTGTAATTCACTCACACTGATCTCAATCATCTGATCCACTTTAACTTTCGTGCCCACCTCCTCGGTACAAAATGACAAAAAATGTCGTCCTAGGAGCTTGATGTTTTTGTTCAGTCTGGTTCGTCTAATCGCCTCGTCGTTCACGCCCACCGATCTCAGTCGTTCAATCTGCTTCAAAAACTCACGCCCACCTCATTGGCACACATGATTACAAGTAGATGACATCAGCAACCACCTCGGTGCACAAACGACAAAAAATATTTTTTCTGAATTTGCGTCATCCGATTGCCTCGTGATTTGTGCCCACCGATCTCAGCCATCTGATCTGTTTCAATTTTTGCACCCACATCCTCTGTGCAAAACAAAAAAAAGGCCGTCCGAGGAGCTCGGCATTTTTGTTTAATCTGGGCCATCTAATCGCCTCATGATTCTCACCCAATCTCAGCCATTCGATCAGCTTCAAAATTTGCGCCCACCTTGTCAGCATACAAGATGAGAAGAAGTTGTTGTCAGCAAGCTCCTTGGTGCAAAAAACAATAAAAAATGTCATCGGAGAAGGTAAGCATTTATGCTCAATCTAAGCCACCCGATTGCCTCGTGACCCACCAATCTCAGCCATCCATTCTGCTTCAATTTTCTTACCCACTTCCTTGGCGCAAACCAAAAAAAAAAATTGTATGAGGTGCTCGATGTTTTTGTTCAATCTGCACTGTCTAATCGCCTTGTGATTCGCGCCCACCGATCTCAGCCGTTCAATCTGCTTTAAAAATTTGCGCCCACCTCCTCGACGTATATGATGACAAGAAGTTGATGCCAACAGGATCCTCGGCGAATAAAACGACAAAAGTAGCCGTAGGAGGAGCTCAACATTTTTGCTCAATCTAGGCCGTCTAATTGCCTCATTTTTTGTGCCCATCAATTTGGGCCTTCCGATCTACTTCAATTTTCGTGCCCACCACCTTGGCTTAAAATGACCAAAAATTTCATCCGAGTAGCACATCATTTTTGTTCCATCACGGCCATCTGAACTCCTCATGATTCGCGCCCACCGATCTTAGTCATTCGATCTACTTTAAAATTCTTGCCCCCTCCACGTCACACAAGACGATAAGAAGCAGACATCAACAAGATCCTCAGCGAACAAAACAACAAAAAATTGTCGTCCGAGAAGCTCAGCATTTTTGCTCCATCTCAGCCATCTGATTGCCTCATGATTCACGCCCACTGATCTCTGCCGTCCAATCTGCTTCAATTCTCACACCCACCTCCTCGGTGCAAAATGAAAAAAAATTGTCGTACGAAGAGCTGGTTGTTTTTGTTCAATATGGGCCATCTGATCGCCATGTGGCTCCTACGCATAGATCTCAGCTATTCGATCTGCTTCAAAATTCATGCCCACCCCCTCTTCGCACAAGACAAAAAGAATCTAACGCAAGCAAGCTCCTCGGCCCACAAAATGACAAAAATTATCGTCCGAGGAGCTTAGAAATTTCTCCCGAACTAGGTCATCTGATTGCCTCATGATTCACGCCCATCGATCTTAGCCGTCTGATCTACTTCAATTTTCATGCCCACCTCCTCTGCGCAAAATGACAAAATTTTCGTTCCGAGGAACTCAGCATTTTTGTTCAATCTGGGAATTCCTATCGTTTTGTGATTGCAAATTCGTGCCCTCCTCCTCTGCTCACAAGACGAAAAGAAGCTAACGTCAGCAAGTTCCTTAGTGCACAAAACAAAAAAAATTATTGTCCGAGGAGCTTAGATTACCTCTTGATTTGCACACACCAATCTCAGCCATTCAATCTACTTCAAAATTCGTGCCCACCTCCTCGGCTCACAAGATGACAAGAAGTTGACGTCAGCAAGATCCTCAATGCTCAAAACAATAAAAATTATCATCCGATGAGCTTAATTTATCTGGTTATTCATGTCTACTAATGTCAACATTTTGATCTGTTTCAAAATTCGTGCCCATTTTCTTAGCGCACAAGAAGACAGAGCTGAAACCATCATGCTCCTCGGCACATCAAACGAAAAAAATTATCATCCGATGAGCTCCTTAATTTTGCAAATTTTCAGCCGTCAGATCACCCCAAAAAATGCTCTCATGATCTGATCATCAGAATAAGGGGGGGACCGAGCTCCACAGCAGTCTAATCGTCCAAAAATTCATGTCGATGATCTGATCATCACAATAACTTCAGTGAAGGTGGGGTCCATGCTCCACAACCATCTGTTCGTTCCACAAATCGTGCTCATGATCTGATCATCCCATTAACTTAAGTGGAAGTGGGACCAGAACACCAGTATTGTCCAATCAAATCCCTATTCATGCCATGATTTGAACATCATAAAACTCTGTAGCCATATGATCTACTCAAAAAGTGCGCCTGCCTGATCCGAACGGTTCCTCAGTGCACAAAACGACAAAAACTTGTCATTATAGGAGCTTGGCGCATTCGGCGAATTCTGATTGTCTGATTGAATCAAAATTTGGGCTCCGCTAACCCGCCTGCGCAGTCTGCTAATTCTATTGTCTGATTGCCTCAAATGTTGTGCAGCTCTGATCCAACCACTCAAAGGCCTCAAAATTTGTGCCCTTCTAATTTTTTGATTAAAATTTTTAAAAATTAATTAAAATTTTGAAAATTTTAATTAAAAAATCTTTAAATGATGATAAATTCAGAAAACTCATTAAAAATTCTGAAAAATAATTATGAATTTATAAAGTTTAATTAAACAATCCAAAAAAGGAAATATAATTTTGGAAAAATTAATTAAAATTTCTAAAAATCTTGAAAAATAAATTTGAAGTCCTAAAAGAAATTTATTATCCATAGAAGCTCTAAACAAGACTCCGTAGAAGCCTAAAGCAAAATGAACTACTCATCGAATGCTGCAATACTCAACCTTCAAGAGTGCGGGGCTTATGATATGGGTAACATCAGAGCCACACAATCTCAGCACGTATCTCAAAGCTTCCAAGGGCCGTATAGTAATTTTACTTCCACAGTAGGCCAACTAGAAGAACATGGGCTGTCTTCAGGCCCATCATCTTAACCAGATCCACAATTCTGGCTCACTTATGACCCAAGAAAGATGGATTTCTAGCTAATTATAGTTGTCATTTAAATTCACCCAAATTAGGAATTAAATAACTAATTATATTCCTTCACTATAGGAATCTCCAACTCAATCTTAAATGATATCTTTTCAGGTCTATCTTCTATAAATGATTCCTAGCCTATAAATATCATCTCCCCTCATTTAGCCAAAGGTAATCAATCTTTCTCCACTAAAAACTCTAATCTTTATTCTAGGTTGCTGATTTGAGCGTCGGAGGGTCTTTTGTCGGAGTCACCTCCAGTGCTAGGACTTCTTGTAGGTTCCAGGACATTTTTAGCCGTCCAGATTCAAATCCAAACAATTCCATCAATTCATATCAAGATCCAGGCGATCATAAGCCAACCAAACTTAGATCACAATCGACGATCTAGATCAGAGCTTTCCTCCTTAAGCAAAGAACTCATCATCTGATTGCTCTCAACCCAAAAAAAGCAGCAACATGTGTGAAACATAAGTTAAGCTATATGTGGGTGGAGTGTCACTGAAAATTCCTCAAGGAGGTGGAGTGCCACCACCCAAAGGGGGGGGGGGGGGGGGGGGGGGGGGGGGTTTAGTGAAATTTATTCTTACAAAACGCAGACCTCACTCTGAATCTCTCATACACTGAACTGTTTATCTCAATTTCTCTCCCCTAAATTGATTCTCAAAGCAACACATATGCCTTTCTAAAAAATCAGTTAACACATTTGATCTTCTTTTTCTTTCTTTCTTTCCCTATTTATTTTTTTTTCCTTTTTTTTTGGAGGGGGGGGGGGGGGGGAGTATGTTGTCAATTATAAAACAATCCAACACAACTGCACAAAAAGTGGATTTGAAGCCAAAGCCATTTAAGCAATCAGATAGGCCACTAAACCCAACAGCTCACATTTACATATACGATTGGGTTTAATGGGACTTAGATAGAACCCAAATTTGTCGTCATTATCATGGTTATGTTGAAGTTCTAAAGTAAAGACTACTTTAGTCCCCCATTGTTCAAAACAAGAGATAGCTAGCAATGATATACATAAGCATATAAACAGAGTTTGTCCCTCAAAGCATTTACGGAAAGGGACAAAAATGAGGCTCCTACCCAACTCCCTCGTACATCTCGCAGGCTACTTCCCCATTCCTCCCTAACCACCACCACCACCCCCCCCCACACACACACACACACACAGATCACCGATACAAAGATTATGAAAGGAGGGAAGGCTATGTTCATGACAGTAAGAAGGAGGCTGCAGGAAGGTCTTATCGGTCCCACCACCGAACTGACACCAAATTCAGAACCTCACCACAACAACAACATGACCCCCATCACCATCATCACCCACTACATTCTCCCTATACCAACCATCATACAACCCAACCACCATCACATTATCACCTCCAACATCATTTAATCCCCCCTTTATTGAACAATAACCTAACACTTCAGAAACAACACCATGCACATCACCCCCAAGCCAACAAATACCATCATCAACTACCACAACAATAAACCCTTCTCAAAGGCACCACTGATCACAAAAAACCAATCTCTCCGAATTCCGATCAACTTCATCACTCCCCCCAACCCATGAGTCCCAATCAAGAACTAACTAGGGCTCCAGAGGGAGTCCAATTAACCTTAATGGGACTCAAGAACAAGGAAAGGAGGACAGGGGATCAGAGATGGGAAAAGAAGAGCCATGGGTGGAGGTGGTGAGCTAAACAACTAAGAGGATACCAGTAACATCTAATACGAATACAAAAAACAAAACTGCATATGAAAGAAAAAGCTATCACCATGCTTCAATTGCGGCAATATGGGACACTTTCGAGTGGACTGTACCAAGAAGGTCAGATGCTTGAAGTGTATGAAGTGGGGATATATGTCTTATGTATGCACAAACGTTACCATTAACACAGCAGAGGAGCAGACAGTGGTTCATCGAGGGAGATACCCAGATAATCCATCAATATTTGTCCTAGGAGCAGCCTCACTGTTATCAAACATGAGGAAAGTTATTTAAAACAATGGTGCGCAACAGCAAGAATTCAATCGGGAAGACCATCGGAAAACTACTTCGTAGATGCGCTCAATGAATGGTGGCCCATGAGGGGACATCAAGATTGGGTGGTAAAGAAAATTTGTCACCTATAGTTTCTAGTTTCCTTCACCTTGCCAAAAAAGTTCATCAACGTCACCTCAATGGGGGTGGTCGATTTCGAGTACTTCACTACATATTTCATCAGATGGTCACCACAATTAGAAGCGGAACAACCTCAGGGAAAAAATTTTTGGATTTGGATACACAACGTTCTCCTTCACTGTTGGAAGGAGGCTTTACAAGAGATTTTCTCCAATTTTGGAACCATGATCAAAATCGATCCTAAAACAGTAAGGAAATCAGAAGTGGTCTCAGCAAGAGTACAAACCTGAAATCCAGATACCTCTTCGGTGCCAGTATTTGCAAGATGCTACACGTACGATGAGACATACCTAATTTGATTCATCTAGGATACTAAGGTGGAGCTACAGGCGGTGCTGAGCGCACCAAGCCCAAAATCAGAATCATCAACATTGGCCAAGAGAGATGAGTGTACTTACAAATATGTGGCATGTCCGATTTTGGATTTGACTTTCAACGATGCGCACGAGGTGGAGGTAGCTCATCGTGAGTTGATTAAAGCTACTAAAGAATAGAATGAGCGTCGACGATAGCCTCCACTAGAACCACCACTCCAAGATCCAATCAAAATCAACGATTAAGATCAAAGGGTTAGTCTTGGCTGAATTCTACGATCATCGGCTCAAACTGGGTAGACTTAATTATGTAGAAGTGGTTCTCACTCCCAAAAAAAGAAGACTCCTCCTGGGTGGAGAACTTCTAGCCCATAAGCCTCATGAACTGTATAGTCAAGATTATTACCAAGATTCTTGCTAACATATTAGGGGGGTAATGGAAAGATTAATTAGTAGTGAGCATACCAATTTTATTAAGGTTCGTTGCATTCTTGATTGTATTGTGATGGCGAAAGAAACCATCCACCAGTGTCACATTTCCAATGACAGTAGCTACCTACTAAAACTGGACTTCAAGAAAGCCTAAGATTCAGTTGAATGGGTTTGCCTATTAGAAGCCCTTAAGGGCTGAGAGTTCGGTGATAGGTGGACCAAGTGGATATGCCACTGTCTCACCACCAGCAAAATGGCTATCATGGTTAACAAATGCGCAGGTCAACCATTCTCCTATAGAAGAGGACTATGGCAAGGGGACCCCATGTCCCCACTTTTGTTCACCATTATCATGGATGTTCTCAAATCCATGAGGGAAAACTACAAACTTGAGGGTTGGATCAGACTTGTAGCCCGTGGTAGAAATCACCTCGGTTGTAAAATCTTACAATATGCGAATGATACTTTACTTTTTGGAATTGGAGACCCAGGGAAGACAATCACGTTCAAATGAGTGTTCTTCAATTTTGAAGCCTAGTCCGTACTCTGGGTAAACTTCCATAAAAGTGTTCTTACTCCAATAGCTTTGTCTACTATGGAAGAGTAGGAACGTGTCCTCATCCTTAACTGTAAAATGGAAACTTTTCTCATCAAGTACATTGTGCTTCTAGTTAGACCAGGAAAGCTTAAGAAAGCATATTGGTTTCCCATCATCGACCGAGTGGAGAACAGACTAGCTGGGTGGAAAGGCAAGTATTTATCTCTAGGAGGGCGAGTCAAACTGGTCTATTCTGTTCTTTACAACCTTCCAACATACTATCTATCCTTCTTTGAAATGCTCAAATAGGTTGTCCAGACAATCTATCAAGTTCAGAAATGGTTCCTTTGGAAAGGAGCAGACACAAATGGGAGGGGGTTACCATCTTATCAAATGGAAAAAAATTTGCATGAAGAAGATGCATGGAGGTCTAGGCATCAGTGATCTTAGATACATGAACTTGGCCATACAGAGAAAATGATGGTGGACAGTGTTCCAGCCTAATGGGGAAGGGTGGAAAAATTTTATCCAAGCCTACCTACAAGGGAAAGGTACACGAAACCTGTGATTCAGAGTTGGCCATAAATTTTTTTGGTTATGGGGAGGAGTCTCTAAAGCTTATAATAAGTTCAAAAATTGCGTAGCATATTTCATCGGCAATGGCAGGTTGACTAAATTTTGGTTGGAAAAATGGTGCGGATCCTAGAACTATTCTCAGACTAATATGAACAACTCATGCAACCACACTGTATGGTGGCCAAGGCCTAGAAAAAGGGGTTCGTGGAAACCAACTTTCAAGCATCGCCTTAGTCAGGGATCCCAACTTATATTAGAGGAGCTTCAAGAACATCTAAGCCAAACGGGAGTGAAATGCTTATATGGCCCAGACCGAAAAGCTTGGGATCCCCAAAAAGGCGGTACCTTCACGGTCTGCTTGCTTTACAACGTCATTCATTTTAGGGGATGCATACCGAAATGGTCAACTATAATCTGTAAGGCAAAAATTTCCCTAAAATTTAAGGTGTTTTTATGGTTAGTCCTCGTTGATGCGATCTTGATGAGCAAGAACCTTATCAAGAGGCAACACAATATTGTGACCACCTACAGTTTCTACAATGCAACCACTGAGAGTAGAGACCACCCATTTATTGAGTGTCAGAGGAGCAAATCAGTTATGGATGAGGTATTAAGGATCCTAGACACAAATGTTTACCCAAATTTCTATGAGGACATTTGGATAGGTCTCAAGATTTTAACTGAGAGACAGTAGATGAAAGAAACTAGGTAAATCGCAGCTGCCGATACAATCGGGGTTTTGTGGTTAGATAGGAATCACTTTTACTTTCGTGGAACTTGTAATAATCTTTCTGGTAATCTAACTCATATTATACACATCATCTCTTTTTGGGCCATAGCTGCTGTGTCGGGGCCTAGAGGGCGGATAACCAGAGCCTTTGATATCGATGAGTACGACGATGAGGATGTTGTGATCGGTCCTACACTTAATTGATAGAGGCAGTACCAGATAGATTCCCACCCCCCAGGGTTGTGTTAGGGGGATCTACTTTTTATGATTGTATTTCAAGGACTGCTTATGTTTTATTTTGTCCCACCCTCCTATATATGATGGAGGAACTATGTTTTATTTCATGATTTTTAGTCTTTAGTACACGGTTCAGTACTCTGGGTTTGTTTTGTTAGTTCCTTATTAATAAAACAAGGTGGTTATACTCCACATTTTCTTTAAATAATTTTTTTTTTAAAAAAAACCAAAGTTTGTCCATTTGAGGATATCCGACGAAATTGGAACGATAAAGAGAAGATTAGCTTGGCCCCTACAGAAGATTGACACACACAAATTGAGAAATTGTCTCAATTTGTATTGTGCCCTAATTTTCTGGATTCTTAGAACTTTTTTCGATTGCAATTGCTAGTTGAATATGACAATTACTAAACATTTATTAACCATGATATGGTCATAAGATTCGTCAGTCACGATCAACTCTTCACCTTTCGGCAATCTATGACGCTCACATTCTCGTGAATACAGAAAGTGAATCTACAACATTATTCTACTTGTTTATTCGATCACTAGTTTAATGTAGTTTATAGAGCTGCTATCGGGTCCTATCGGTTCGGGTCCTACACTATCCGTTCTGGGTCCTACTTAAAAAAATATACAGGTCGGGTCCGGTAGCGGGAAATACATATTTGCACTAATTATATTTGCACTCGATACCCTACGGTTTCTACAATTTTTGAATTTAAGTAAATGAATAAATATTATATTTACACATCTTTTTTCAGCAATTACTATTTACATGTATATCTCTGTAACTCTATTATTCAAATTTCAAATTTTTGGAGTGTTTTTGAATGAGTCCAGATCCGGAAGTGTAACGGATCTTATTTTAGGATCCGGATCCATATAGATCGGGTCGGTTCCGGTCCAATGCCAAATTGGCGTCGGATCCAAATATCGGGAATTTATACCAGTACCAGTAGTTTAGCTCTCGATCATAAAATTCCAACCTAAGTGCTCTCCAACCACTAACCCACACAGATTCAATTCAAGCGTACAGCTGAATCCACCTTCCATACCCCATTGCCCACATAAATACAACCAGCTTGACTAGACACTGTCCCATCCCAAACAATATCAACATTTTCTCAAATGTATGAGCAAGGCAATCATAACCCTTTGGTCGACTTTCGGGCTTGGATCCTCAATAATTGAACAATTTAATGGATCCAAATTAAAATGTATCTTCATTAACACAGGAACGTTACTACATTAATTTTGTATCTAAAAGCCACGGGTAAAAAAATGGTTGAGTCTAAGTTAATTCTGATACCAAACAGAGGAAGTTTTATATATCATAATTGAGGTTTATATTTATATTAAATACAAAATATTTATGGATCAAGAGATCAGGTCTATCTCAAAAGGTGACTAATAATTATAGGAAAAAGAATAAGTAGCAACAATATATCCAGAATGCAGCACGCCCCACTGCGTGACCATCATTTGGTGCTTGCATGCCAACTCAATCCAACCCGCGAGGCATGAGAGAGGGAGGGAGCGAAAAGAACGAAAGAACAACCACTAGCCAATCAATTAATTGGATATTTTGTTTTTAAACTCTCACCGATCACCTCAATTTTCTACTATTGACGCATAGTACAGAGAAAGAAAGAATACTTTATTGAGTAATTATAAGTGAGTACAATGCATCCTATACATAGAAGATGAACAAAAATTAGAGTAGTACAATTTTCAATATGAGACTAAACTAAATATTATTTCAACACTCCCCCTCAAGCTGATGAATAGATATTTTCGAAGCGAACCTCGCTCAAGAATGACTGAAAAAGCTTAGGAGATGAGTACAATGCATCCTATATATAGGAGAGGAACAAATATTGAAGTAATACAATTTTAGATAGGGGACTAAACTAAATACTACTTCAACACTCCCTCTCAAGCTGGTGTATAGATATTGTCGAAGTGAAGCTTGCTCAAGAATGTCTCAAAAAACTTAGGAGTTAGTGCTTTAATTAGAATATCAACAAGTTGCTCATCAGACCGGACATATGAAAATAAGATCGTGCAAATATTGAACTCGACGGGGAGGCAAAGACTCGCTTTTCGTGCCCTTTTGCTTTCTTCTCCCACTCATTACGAACGAAGTGATAATCAACCTCGATCTGTTTTGTGCGCTCATGAAACACTGGATTTTCAAAAATATGCATAGCAGCTTGGTTATCACAATACACTGGAACTGGAGATGATACTGGGATTGCCAAGTCTCGAAGAAAAGATTTGAGTTATAAAACTTCATAGACCAAATGTCTGATGGGTCGATATTCAAATTATACACTTGATTTAGCTACAACAAGTTGCTTTTTGCTTTTTCACGATGCCAGATTTCCTCCAAAGAATACAAAGTATCCATTAGTAGAACGTCTATCATTAATTGACTCTGCCTAGTCAGTATCAGAATAACCTTGTAAAGAAAGTGATTCACCAGGCTTGAAGAGAAGTCTCTGTCCTGGAGCCTTCTTAAGGTAGCAAAGAATGTGAACCACTGCTTACCAATGAGTGGTGATTGGTGTATGAATAAACTGGCTAACTCGACCAACTGTAAAGGCAATATCTAGTCTAGTTACTGAGAGATATATGAATTTGTCAACCAGCCTATGATATCGTCCTTGATCAAGAAACAAGGCATCATTGGAGAAGGAGGAGAGCTATATTAGGATCTATATGTGTGTCACTGGGGCGACATCCCAAAATTTTGTCTCAGTAAGAATATCAAAAACATACTTTCTTTGTGAAAGAAAGATGTCATTCTTCGTGTGTGCAACCTCAATGCCAAGAAAATATCGGAGAGGACCAAGATTTTTTATTTGAAAGGTTTGTGCTAACTGCTGTTTGATGTCTGCAATACCTTGTGAGTCACTGTCTGTGATAATGGTATCATCAACATAGATTAATAGGATAACAATATCTATGCTTCCTTTCTTTATGAAAAAAGAATGGTTTGTCTTGCTTCTAGAGAATACATAAAAGCATACGGCTTTGCCGAACATTTCAAACCAAACTTGATGAGACTGTTTGAGACAATAAAAAAACTTTTTGAGCCAACATACAAGATTCTCCCACTGCCGCTCAAAACCAGGAGGCTTCTGCATATACACCACCTCTTTCAAGTCTCTATTGAGAAATACATTCTTGACATCACGCTAATGAAGGGGCCAAGAACAATTGATGCAAGAGAGATAAAAATAAGAACATACATGAGTTTTGCAACTACAGAAAAAAGTCTCTTCATAGTCGACCTCAAATTTATGTGTATATCCTTTAGTGACAATACGAGCTTTGAGTCGGTCAACTGTGCCATCAGGATTATATTTTACAGTGAATACACATTTACAACCAATTGTCTTACCATCCACAGAGAGTCAAACAAACTGCCAAGTACCATTATACTGATGAGCTTGCATTTTCTCGTTCATGGTTGTTGTCCGATCATGGTGCTTGAGTGCATACTAAACATTGTTATGAATATAAATGGATCCCAAAGAAGAGGTAAAAGCTCAAAAAGATCTAATCAGTTTAGAAGAAGAAACAAACTTGACAATAGGATAATGAGCACAAGAATGTTTAGTCTTACATTGACAGATAGGTAAATCATCTGTGTTAGGGATATTACCAATAAAAGTGGTTCGCACTGGTTGAATAACAGAGGGTACCGCTTAAATGGTCGAGCCTGAATAAGTCATTCGTCTTCTGACATAATCCTGAACTGGCGGTGGTGGCGGTGGTGGTAGTGATGGTGTTGTTGTTGGTGGTGGTGGTGGTGGTTGTTGTTGTTGGTTTTTTGTTGGGAAATCAAGGCTCTACAACAGCCCATGGTAAATGAGGATTGTGTGAAGGAATTTGTTCAAAAAAGAGTTTGTGTTTAAAAAATAAAACACCCGTTGAGGTAAACATTTTTTCCCGTGAAGGGCAATATCCAATATAACCTTTCGAAAAATGTAAATACTCAAAAAATACATATTTAGTATCACGCGGGTCAAGTTTATCAGTGCCTGAGTGGAGATTCTGAACAAAATAAGTACAACCAAAAATACGGTGTGGTACTGAAAATGGATTTTTAGATGAAAATACCAGTTTGAATGGGGATTGATTTTAAAGAATAGGAGTAGGCATACAGTTAATAGGAAAACATGCAGTAAAAACTGCAAAACTCTGATAAAATTTTGGAACCTTCATTTCAAACATCAGAGAGCGAGCATTGCTAAATGTTGATTTTTGCATTATGCCACTCTATTTTATTGAGGAGTGTAGGCTCAAGTAGTTTGGTGTATTATGCCATGTCGAGAAAAAATTTGTTGAAAATGTATTATCAGAATGGAAACATTTAAGAGTTGTGCCAAATTATGTTTATATCTCAAAGAAAAATTGTTGAAAAACTTTAAATACTTCATAATGTTCTTTCAAAAGAAACAACCACGTCATTCGAGAAAAATCCTCAATAAATGTAACAAAATAATGATAGTTATTAAACGTGGAAAAAGTAATAGGGCCCCAAATATCAGAATGCACTCAATCAAATAAATGTTCATTACGTGCATCTTGGGTAGGAAACTCTATGATGTTTACCTAACTCACATGATTCACAAATACCTTAAAGGAAGGCTCACAACTGAAAACTAAGTGCATGAGAGTAGTAGAAAAAGGATGCCACAGTCGTCGGTGCCACAATTCAGGATCAGGAGAAGAACTAAAAATCAAGACTGGAGAATCCAAGATATATAACCCATGTTGTTCATGACCAGTTCCAATCACCCTTCACATCGTAATATCCTGAAACACACAATGAGAAAGAAAAAATGTCACTAGACAGTTTAAATCTTTGTAAAGTTTAGAAACTGATAATGCTATTAGGAAAGTTAGGAATACACAAAACCAATTTAAGAGGAACGTCCGGAAAAAGAGCAATATCCCTCACCCCTTCAACAGGAACAGGTGAGCCATCAGCAATACGCACATGATAATTTGGACGCCAAAAATATTAAGAACGCGATAAAGGGGACATATATTCATAAGCATATAAATCAGTTATCCATTAATGTGAGGAAACATAAAAATATGACAAGCATTACCCAAGTGAATACAGTGACCAAAAGGAGGGGCAACATGTTGCGGAAGTTCTGATACTCTTCAGCATAAATGATAGATTGGAAGGATGATGACTCATCCGTAGGAGAAACAGTGGAATGAGAATGTTCCCCATTTGGAGAAGATGATGTCGCCATTGGAGCAGATATAAATTAAATCTGAAGGAGAAGGCGAGTATGAGAGAGAAATGGTGATTGAAGAGGAAATCAAATATTATCACGCATTACGGAGCATTGTGTATCACGAGACATCTTTTTTTTCCTTTTTTTGTGGGATCGGGAGGAAGAGGGCTACGGTGGTCAGGTGTTGGAACGGCGTCGACTAGAGGGCGATCAGGCAATGGGAGCGGGAGGGAAGAGGAACGGAGAGTCGGTGTTGGGCTTGGAGTGGACATAAAAGTCGGGTCGGATCGGGAGTGGATCTAGAGGTAGCGGGTGGATGGCGATGGGAGGAGGACGGTGTCGGGAGATGTTGGGTTTAATGGAGAGGGGAGGTAGAAGAAGGGGAGATAAAAAATTTTAACAGAATTAAGATAATCCTAATTTATTTTTGTGGAACTTTGTGTGTATAATTTATCTGCTCTAATACCATATTGACGTATAGTATAGAGAAAGAGAATACTTTATTAAATTATTATAACTGAGTGTTGGGGTTTGTGGATCCAATACACGATAATGAGTTGAAGAAGATAGATGGGAAGGAGATTTGAAGTGGGAGCAACAGGTCAAGAGTAGCAAGTGGCTACAGCAGAGTTGTGGTCGACCGAACCTCCCGACCGCCTAGGCAAGACAACTGGTCGACCACGCAGTCGACTGTCCCGCTCTCTGACTCAATTCTGTACCTTGAAGGAATGACCGGTCGACTAACCCGATCTCTATTGGATTTTGTGCAGTCGAGGGAGAAGACCGGTCGACCGTAAAGATGGTCCGGTCGACCGTCCCGAATCTGAATAGATGAACGCCTGAGATTAAAGTTCTGGAATCCTATATATATTGTATTGTGTACGATTCTAGGGTTAAGTGAAAAGAAAAGAGAGATCTACCAGCCATCATTAAGAGAGAGGGAGATAGAGAGAAACTCTATACCTTGGTGGTGAGTTCTTGAGAGATTTGTAAAAACCTAATCTTCATATTTCTAGTGAAATCGCAGGAGTGCCTCTGCGTGGGGAAGTAGCCATTGTTTGGGTGAACCTCGATAAAAATCTTGTGTGTTCTTGTGTGTTGTTTTTTGTTTTTCTTTGTTCTCTTGTTTTGATTTTATAGTTCTTGCATCTCGTCGTCGTTGTTGAGTTTATTCCACAGTTAGAATTCAAAAAAGTGGTATCAGAGCTACAGGTTGGTAGTCTTAATTGAAATGGGGGACAAGAGTAGAGTCAAGGAGTTCGATAGAACGGATTTCACAATGTAGAAGATCCAAATGATTGCATATCTCTGACAGAAGGATCTAGATGATCCGTTGTTTGGTGTGAAGCCAGAAGGGGCGGAGGTTAATCCGGTTGCAATGGCAGCCTAGAATAGATTGGATCAGAAAGCGGTTGGGCAGATTCAGTTATCGCTGAGCAGGAAGGCACTATTTCATATTATGAAGGCAAGAATGGTAAAGGAGGCAATGGAGATATTAACAGATATGTTTGAGAAACCGAATGCAGCGAATCAGATCCTACATCTAAAGAAGTTGGTTAACTGGAAGTTGTCAGAAAGGGGTTCAGTTGCTAAGCACATCAACAATTTCTGTATGGTTTACAATCAGATGGAATCGTCGGGTTTAAAGTTTGCGGAGAGGGCACAATCATTGTTGTTGCTATCCAGTCTTTCTGACAGTTACGACATAGTAGAGCAGACTATTACTAGTACCATGACTGATACGACTATCCTAAAGGATGTTATAAGCAGCATTATGAATGAGGATGCAAGGAGGAAGAGACATGGAGAGACTCTGGTGTCATATCCTAGCAATACCGCGCTGTCAGTTGAGAACTATGATAGAAGTAACAACAGAGGAAGGTCGCAAAACAGGAATCACAGGTCCAAGTCAAGAACAGGACATCGCAAAGGTGAGTGTTGGTACTGCAAGAAGCCAGAACACAGGAGAGACCAATGCGAGGAGTATAAGAAAGTACAAGCAGGGTCACAGGTAGCCGATGTGGTAAGTATTGTACCCTGTCTAGATGAATTGTGTTTATCTGCTGCATTTAATATTTTGCAAGATGATTGGTGTATAGACTCGGGTGCGTCTTATCACTGTACCCCCATGAGGGATGTTTTTTAGGATTACAGGATAGGTGATTTTGGTGCAGTTTCAGTTGGTAATAGGCAGATATGTCCAGTTGTGGATAGAGGCACTGTGAGAGTGAAGGCTCGCAATGGTGGGCAATTGGTCTTGTATGATACAAGACATATTCCGAGTTTGAAGAAAAACTTGATCTCAACTAGAAAACTAGACAAAGAAGTGTTTACAACAACTTTTGGGCATGGAGAATGGAAGGTGACTACAGGTGCTAGGTTGGTGGCGAAAGAAAAGCGTGGTGACACGTTGTACTTACTCAGGGGAGGTGGTTCAGATGATATCTTTGCTACAACATCAGTAGGTAGTTCCTCTTCAATTCTATGGCATGTCAGGTCGGAACACCTTAGTGAAAAAGGTGTCAAGTAGCTTTGTTCTAGGGATCTTTTGCGGGGGGCTGAAGAAGGTTGAGTGGATTTTTGTGCGAATTGCGTGATGGGCAAACAGAACATAGTTAGCTTTCAGTTGGGTGGACGTGAGAAGAAACTTGCGAAGCTAGAGTTGGTACATACAGATGTGTGGGGTCCAGCTCAGGAATTCTCTTATGGTGGTAAAAGATACTTCGTCACATTCATAGATGATGCTACAAGAAAGGTTTGGGTTTATGTAATTCGCGAGAAATCAGAAGTTTTTGAGGCATTCAGAGCTTGGAAGGCCAAGATTGAGAATAAGACGGGTTGCAAGGTAAAAGTAATCAAGTCAGATAACGGAGGTGAGTACACAAGCAAAGAGTTTGTTAACTATCTGGCAAATGAAGGTATCAGAGGAATCAAGACAGTTCCTAAGACTCCACAGGAGAATGGTGTAGCAGAAAGGATGAACCGCACGATACTCGAAAGGCGAGATGCATGAGACTTCATGCGGGTCTTCCGGTCCATCTTTGGGCTGCTACAGTTGATACAGTAGTGTACTTAATTAACCATTGCCCGTCTAGTGTCCTTGATGGGGCCATTCCAGAAGAACTATGGTCAGGTAAAACTGTTAATTATTTGCATTTGAAAGTTTATGGTGGTATGGCATCTGCACTAATTGACAGGGAAGAAAGAAATAAGATGGACTCTAAGTTTAGGAGGTGTTTTCATTGGCTATGGTGGTCATGAGTATGGTTACAGGCTTTGAGATTTTGTGGATAACAAGTCATTTGCAGCAGGAATATAGTGTTCAATGAAGAGGTCATATACAAGGACAGGCACACAGGACAAGAAAGTACAACTAGTTCAGAGTCAGATTGGGGTTCAGACTCAGACTCAGATTCAGATTATGAAGGTTGCCCTAGTGGTGGGGGTCCTACAGTGCAGCAGTTGGTACAGGTACCACAGACAGCACAGGAGGTTCATGGTGAGCCTATTGGGAATGAGCATGTTATCCAAGACGAACAGGTACAGCCAGAACAGTTCGGGGAACCTGAACCGATCAGTGAATCGGTACCCACATTGAAGAGATCGACACGAGAGAGGAGGCCAACCAGGATATTTGATTTATCAGCTAGTGTTGTTCACGAGCATATTCTGTACACGGATTCGGGGGAACTAGAGACTCATGAGGAGGCTTTGAGGGATGAGGCTCGAATTCAGTGGGAGTTTAGCCATGAAGGACGAGATGAGCTCCTTGGAATAGAACCAAACTTGGGAGTTGACCAAGTTACCTGCAGGAAAGCGCGCTCTTATAAACAAATGAGTTTTCAGAGTTAAAGATGAGGCAGATGACAGTAAGAGATACAAGGCGAGGCTTGTAGTGAAAGGATTCTCTCAAAGAGAATGTGTTGATTATAGTGAGATCTTTGTATCGGTTGTGAACATGGCTTCTATTAGGGTTCTGCTCAGTGTTGTGGCAGTTGAAGACTTGCACTTAGAGGAGTTGGATGTGAAGATAGCATTTCTCCATGGTGATATCAAAGAAGAGCTGTACATGAGACAACCCACATGTTTTGAAGCTGAAGAAAAGGAAGACATGGTGTGTCGATTGAAGAAGAGTCTTTATGGGCTCAAACAAGCACCGCGGCAATGGTACTTGAAGTTTGATTGCTTCATAAGGAGAAAAGGTTTCGATAGGTGCGAAATGGATCATTGTGTGTATATTCGTAGATATGAGGACAATGATACAGTTACCTTGGCGTTGTATGTGGACGACATGCTGTTAGCGGGTTCATGTATGGAGAAGATCAAGGAAGTGAAAAAGATACTAGCTTCGGAGTTTTCAATGAAGGACTTGGGTGAAGCAAAGTAAGTCATCGGCATGAAGATCAGTAGAGACACGAGTAGCAAGAAGCTTTGGTTATCTCAAGCGGACTATGTAAGGAAGGTTTTGAAGAGATTTAATATGGATGGCGCGAGGCCAGTCACTTATCCCTTGGCTACTCATTTCAAGTTATCAATGGATTTGTGTCCTAAGACGGAGGCGGAGATGGAGGAAATGGCTGCTATTCCTTATGCCTCAGCTATTGGAAGTTTGATTTATGTGATGGTGTCTACAAGACCGGATATCGCACAAGCAGTGGGAGTTGTCATCCGTTACATGAAGAATCCAGGTAAACAGCATTAGCATGCAGTAAGGTGGATTCTTAGATATCTAGTAGGTACTTCAGATCACTCTCTTTGTTTTGGGAGAAATTCTTTGCATATACATGGTTATGTAGATACGGATTTTTTGGGCGATCGTGATGGTTGCAGAAGTACTACAGGGTATGTATTTACAGTTGGTGGAACAGCTGTTGGTTGGGCTTCGCAGTTACAGAAGGTTGTAGCGCAGTCAACCACGGAGTCAGAGTATATATCACTTACGGAAGCAACGAAAGACATATTGTGGATTTCGGAGCTTATGAAACAGTTGGGCAGGAAGCAACCCGTAGGTGAACTATAGTGTGACAATCAAAGTGCAGTTTTCTTGGCGAAAAACTCGGCATATCACTCTAGGACTCAGCACATTCAAATGAGATATCATTTTGTCAGAATGGAAGAAATGGTTGAAGCTAACTAAGATTCTTGGGACTAAGAATCCGGCGGACATGCTCACTAAGGTGGTGGATAGCAAGAAACATCAGTTTTGCTATACCACTATCGGATTGTCTCCAAGATAATTGTTGAGGAGACTCGCAGAGGCACGGGCCTAAACTAGGCCAATGGAAAAATGAAGAACAGGTTAGAGACTTCATGTATATGTCTCCATGTGGGAGATTGTTGGGGTTTGTGGATCCAATACATGATAATGAGTTGAAGAAGATAGATGGGAAAGAGAGTCGAAGTGGAAGCAACAAGTCAAGAGTAGCAAGTGGCTACAGCAGAGTTGCGGTCGACCGCACCTCCCGACCGCCTAAGCAAGACGACCGGTCGACCGCGCAGTCGACCGTCCCGCTCTTTGACTCAATTCTGTACCTTGAAGGAATGACCGGTCGATCGCGCAGTCGACCGACCCGCTCTCTGTTGGATTTCGTGCAGTCGAGGGAGAAGACCGGTCGACCGTCCCGACGATGAATAGATGAACGGCTGAGATTAAAGTTTTGGAATCCTATATATATTGTATTGTGTACGATTTTAGGGTTAAGTAAAAATAAAAGAGAGATCTACCAGCCGTCATTAAGAGAGAGGGAGATAGAGAGAAACCCTATACCTTGGTGGTGAGTTCTTGAGAGATTTGTAAAAACCTAATCTTCATATTTCTAGTGGAAATCGCAGGAGTGCCTCTGCGCGGAGAATTAGCCATTGTTTGGGTAAACCTCGATAAAAAACTTTTGTGTTCTTGTGTGTTGCTTTTGGTTATTCTATGTTCTCTTATTTTGATTCTATAGTTCTTGCATCTCGTCGTCGTTGTTGAGTTTATTCCGCAGTTAGAATTCAACACTGAGTATAATACATTCCATATATATATCGTCGAGGACAACAATACAATTTTCGATGTGAGTAAACTAAATACTACTTCAACATCTACAAATAAATTCATATCCACATTCAGGTAACCTCGAAGCACACTGGTGTCACTAGAGTCTAGTGATAAGTCTGGAAGAAAGAGGTCAAGAAACTGACTTCTGCAACTTCTAACTGTGGGTGAGCGAGCGGCTACAGTCTAGTTTCGAGAAAAAACTACTACTTTGGAGTATCAAAAGAAGAGTTGTAAACAGATTTTTGCTTAATTAATATCATCATTAAGAAAAGGTTATTAATGGTCTTTGTTTCATCCCCATCCTAAAAAGTACAACAACGAGCTAGCAACAGTCTTCATTCCCTACACTTTAATCCATACATTGCCAGCTCAAGTTCACAGAAGTTCCAGCCCAGTTACAGCCATGCAATTGGTCCTGGTCTTCCACTCTTTTTTTTTCTGACAGTCAAACTGACTCCCAAATCAACATACTCATAATATACTCTGTATTCTACAGTACTATACTGTATTGTAATGTAACAGTTCTCCATGTTGCAACCACTATTCGTGGAATATTTGTACTGGTTTCCCAAAAATAATTAAAATATATTTAAGGTCCACTAAACATCCCTTAATAAGATTTTTCGTTGAATGAAAAGTAATCGTATGTAAATAGTCTACTAGTAAAACTCTTGACTGGTGAGCAAAATTTCTTTTTTTGATGAAAAAAAAAGAAATTTCTTTTCAAAAATTTAAATTTTACTTGCATAAAAAAAATCTCCAATTAATATATATGTTTAGGGATAAACTATAAAATGTTTTTTTTTTTTGAGGTAAAAGGTGGAATAACGCCACCCTGTTTCATTAATAAGAAATTAATAAACAATCCCGGCATGCCGGAAAAACGAAACTACAATGCAGAAAATAAAACATAAGCCCCCCAACAGCACCCTGGGGGGTGGGTTACATCATCCAAACCTCATACAACCCAAAAGTACAAAATAGTGAAACAAGATACAAAAGGTAGCAGTGGCCGCTGGTGGCTGCCTAAAAAGCATGGGAGGTGTCCACTCCTCTGTCCAATGTCGGTCCGAACTCTACCTCCTCGTCATCAAATTCTTCCACCTGGAAGATCCTTGCAATCCGCCCTCTCGCTCCTGTAGCAGCAGCTGTGGCCCAGAAAGAAATCAGATGCATGATGAAAGTAAGGTTACCAGAAATAGAATTACATGAAGCACGGAAATAAAAATTGTTCCTATCTAGCCATAACACCCATGTGGTTGCCGCAATGGCAATATACCACGCATCCTTCATGTCATGTCGGATTGAAGCGAATCTGGGACCAACCCACAGTTCCTCATAGTCGCTTGGGTAGTCACTTGTTCCTAGGGCTCGTAGAACATCTATCATGACAGCCTTACTTCTTGCGCAGTGAATAAATAGGTGGTTCACATTTTCCGTGTGCAAGTTGCAGAATCCACAGTTAGACGCAATGTGGGGTTGCCTCTTGGCCAGGTTCTCTCTGGTAAGGATCGCATTATTGAGCACTAGCCAGAGGAAGACTCGCACTTTAAGGGGCGTCTTTGCCTTCCATAACACCGTTGCCCAGCTGGGTCTGCATCCTCGGTAGTGGATACGTTGGTAAAGTGATCTTACCGAGAACCTCCCCTTATTCTCGAGTCCCTAACGCATCTGGTCTGGGCCTTGGGTGCACAATACCCCAGATTGGGAGATGTGCAATTGTAGTTTACGCAGTTGCTGATGCAATCCTGGGGAGAGAGTACCCTGGAGTGGCGGTTTCCAAACCCCCCTTTTCCATGTTTCAGCTACGGAGATATTTGGCCGATTCGTTATTTCATTCAGCTCCGGGAAACTTTCCTTTAAAGTATGGGGACCACACCATTTATCCCACTAAAATCTGGTGGATCGTCCATTGCCGATAGTGGACTTAACTACTGAGTTGAACGGTTCGCTGGCTTTGGCAATTCCTTTCCAGAATCGCGAGGCTTTAGGTCCAACTCGGAAGCCTAAACTTCTCGTCCCTTTTCCCCGAAGGTATGGCTGAATAAAATCCTGCCACCCTTCCCCGCAGTGGTGAAAAACTTTCCACCACCATTTTCCAAGGAGGGCAAGGTTCATATCTCGGAGGTCAATGATGCCTAGCCCTCCATGTCTCCTCTTTATGCAGGCGATACTCCATTTGATAAGGTGGTACCCTCCCTTATTCGAATCTGCCCCTTTCCAAAGGAATCTCTTACGGATTCGGTAGATCCTTTGGATCACCCACTTTGGGAGTTCAAAAAAGGACATGTAGTAGATGGGCAGATTAGACAACACTGAGTTGATTAGTACCACTCTCCCCCCGATAGAGAGCGACTTACCTTTCCATCCCGCCAGTCTGTCCTCCACCCTGTCAATTATAGGTAACCAGTCAGCCTTCGTCAGTCTCCCTGGTCTAAGAGGTAGCCCCAAATATTTGATTGGGAATTCCTCCGTCAGACAGTTAAGAATGGTGGCATGTTCCCGTACTTCTCCCTCTGAAAGTGAAATGGGAACCAGTGCACTCTTGTGGAAGTTAATCCTGAGCCCTGACCAGGCTTCGAAACAGTAAAGGACCCCTTTAAAGCAGATTGTTTCTGATCTAATTCCGTTTCCGAAAAGTAGGGTGTCATCCGCATACTGAAGAATCGTGCACCCCTGATTAGAATTGTTCCTGGCCACCGGGGTGATCCAGCCCTTCCTTTGACAGTTCTCAAGCATGCCTCTCAGCACATCAGCTACTATAGTAAATAGTAGTGGGGATAGTGGATCACCCTGTCGAAGTCCCTTTTTGCAAGGAAACGATGGACCGGGTTTCCCATTCACTGAGATCGCCGTTTTACTAGATTGCAAACACTGTTTGATCCATCTTATCCATCTGTCCCCGAAACCTCTTCCTCTGAGAGCTTCTAGCAGACATTCCCAATCTACGGAGTCGTATGCCTTCTCAAAATCCAGCTTAAGGAGGAAGTTCTTGGAATTACTCTTGTGGCAGTGGTGGATTACTTGTTCAGCAGTGGCCACACAGTCTAGAATACATCTGCCCTTGATAAAGCCTGTCTGGGTCTTACTGATAAGACTGTCCATAAGACTTCCTAAGCGGATGGCTAGTACCTTAGTGATGATCTTAGCCGAGCAGTTTATCAAACTAATTGGCCTAAAATCTCCCACACCCTTGGATTCCTCTCGTTTGGGGATCAGCACAACTTCTGCAAAGTTGAACATACCTAGCCTCAGCTTGTTGTGATAAAATTCCTCCATTAACTCCATAAATTCTCCTTTAATTTCCTCCCAGAACACTTGAAAAAACATCATTGGAAAGCCGTCTGGCCCAAGCGACTTGTCGGCTCCCATTTGGTTGATGGCCACCTTAACTTCCATTTCCGAGAAAGGTGCCTCCAAGGACGATACATTTGTCCCTGATTCATTTTGAAAAGCCTACCAGTAGTTGTCGCTCATTGGGATCCTAAAATCATTCTTCCTCCCGAATAGGCCCTTATAGTAAGATTGAAAGGTTGCAGAAATCATCTCCTCGTCCTGCGTCGTTCCTGTATCCGTTTGAACTGATAGAATTAGATTGGATCTCCTTCTTGCACTTGCCACACGGTGGAAGTAGGCCGTGTTCGCGTCTCCCTCTTTGAGCCACGAAATTCTAGACCTTTGTTGCCATTTGATCTCCTCCAGCCTATAAAGGTTGGCGATGTTGTCTCGGAGCTCCAGTAGTCTGTTTCGCTCTTCCTGCGACAGGATTCTAATTTCTTCCGCCCTTTCTAGCTCATCAATTTCTTTCAGAAAGGATTCTTTCGCAAGCCAGATGGTCGAGAATCTAGACCGGTTCCATCTACACAGTCTCTTTCTCAGTCTTCTAATCTTTCCACACCATCGTGATGCCGCGTCCCTGCCAGCAATTGGGAGCGCCCAATTTTCCATAACCAGATGATGGAAACCTTGAATTTCCAATCAGGCTTTCTCAAATCTGAATTTTCGTTGCCTGTGGGCTCCATGTGTCCCCACTTCGAGGAGAATGGGGGTGTGATCGGACGTTGGTCTAGGTATCGATCTGGCTGAGGCAAGTGGAAATTTCCCTTCCCATTCCATGGAAACAAGAATCCTATCCAACTTGGCCAAAACCGGAGTCGCTTGCATATTAGACTAAGTGAATAGTCTGTCATTGATTGGAATATCAATCAGCTCTAGTTCCGTGATCACTCTATTAAACTCCTCTCTGTGTCTGTCGCTGGAGCCTCGACCTTTGTGCTCAAAAGTAAATCTAGTAATGTTGAAATCCCCACCCACAATCCAGGCTCCTGACCAGCGCTGTCGAATGTCGCAAAGTTCTTGCCAGAAGGCATCTCGGTCTGTGGCCACATTCAGTCCGTAGACAACAGTCACTGTCTGTATCCAATCATCGGAACGGCGTTTGAGTCGGGTTGTAAGGGAGAATTGTCCACTATACTCCTCAACGCAGGAGAGAATATCTGAGTTGAACCCTATAGCAATCCCTCCTGAGGCTCCTGCCGACGGGCGTAACACCCACTCCTTAATCCTGTTACCTCCAACTCTTTTTAGTTTGAGGCCGTTATGGAGCTTAGTTTCCTGTAACCCTACCACATCTGCTTTGGCGTTGCTGATGACATCCCTCACCATATCCCTTTTCCCTCTATTCCCCAGCCCCCTAACATTCCAAAATAGTGTATTCATTGAGGAACAGTATCTACAGAGATCGTTGGAGTGGGTGTGGGGCCGGCCACATCCTCGTGGGTATCAGTCGGCCCCGAGCAATTTTTAAGGGCATTGTCATGGCTAGTCTTAACCCTATCGAATTCCCAACCCCTGATTTTATTAAGTAGTAACGCGCTACGATCTGTGTCCCAAACCTCTAACCCACATGTTTCGGCTAGTAAAAAAACATCGGAGTCTGACATGAAATTTAAAATAGAAGCTAAAAAGTGAGTCGTACCTCCTTTGTCGAATTTGGCAGCTTTGGCTGCCGCTGCTACCTCGTGGTAGTCATCCAAGGACTCCACATGAGCCCTCTTTGGTGAACGGTGAACTCTGTACCCACCTGCCCTCAGGGGCAATCCAGAGTTGCCAACTTGAGCTGAATCTGGGAATGTGGATAGTACCATCTCTGGGGAAGGCTCCCTCTGGGTGTTAGCAATGAACTCAAGATCTTCTGATTCCTCATCTGTGAATGAGAATTCTTCATCAAGATTGAGTCTCCCTTCTAGGTCGTCCTCACTATCTGTAGGAACCTTCAGTGCGGACTCCACATTGAGCCCGCATCTAGGTGCATCATTAATAATAGCTGCATTTTCCAAAACGGTCCCCTCGGTGGGCCCGATCCAAATCTGATATTGTGTCTTAGAGCATGAAACAGTAGTGTAAGATGGTCCTGATACAATAGCCGGCGCTATGGACCCCTCTTTGGGCCCATCACTTTCTATAAAAGGCCCATCCACACTCAAATCTTCAGTCTGGCCCACATTAAAGTTGGAGTTGTATCCGCGGTACAACTTACCCTCTCCTTTGAAAAGCGTGTGAGGAGTCTTTTGGCAGTGAGCGGTGAGCTCACCCTCACTGCCAGCTGGCGCCACACCAATGGGTGACAGCGTGGCAGGCTCAGTGGTGAGCTTACCCCCCCCCCCTGTGTGTTGGCGTGATTACATTGGGTGGCACAACGGCTGGCTCAGAAGTCGCTTCGTCCAAAGCGTCCCTTGTCTCTTTTCCCCATCCCCTCGTTCTCAACGAAGAGGGCTCTTCAACTTCGTCTTCTTGCCTCTTTTTGCCAAGTTCCAACTCTGGAGCTCCCCTGTCTTCTTTCCCAAACTTGCCATCTTCTAAAAGCCTGGGTATGACCTTATTCCAAAATCAAACAAACAAAATCATGTCAGGCCTGATACCTGGCTACCTGCAAGGCACGCGGAAGCCGGGGGAGGTTATGGACTCTCCATTAGGAATTTTTTACAAAAATGATCCATTTTTTGAAAGTATGTACCAAACTGACCCACGTTCGTAACTAATTACAAAACTGATCCACTCGCTATCTCAGATAGAGAGTTTGGTTAAAACCTCATCGCTATCTGAGATAGCAAGTGTATAGTCATGTGTTTGAAAGCAAAACGTCAAGTGTAGACTCGCTATCTCAGATAGTGTGTGTATTTGTACAACACTCGCTAACTGAGATAGCGAGTGTAGGGTCATGAAGAAAAAGTTTCTAATCTACACTCGCTATCTCACCACACACGTTAACTGGGATAGAGAGTATATTGTTTTGAAGAAAAATTTCCAATGACACCCGCCATCTCAGTTAGCAAGTGTGTTTACACCACACTCGTTAACTGAGATAGCGAGTGTCGATTGGGAATTTTAAAGTCATTGTTTCGCTTTCTCTCACTTTTCTCTCTCCATTCTCTCTCTCAACTCCGAAAGAAACCCAAAATGCCAAAACCCTAGCCTCCCAAATTCGTTATTTCACCTAAAAAATCTGAATCAAATCTATTGAGATCCAATTCATCACTCACAACTCTCTCTATTCCCACTCTCAAAACCTCAAACTCATCATCAAAGATCCCGAATTGCTCAATATTCTCGATCATTGATCAAAGGTATAATTTGTATAACCTTTTATCGTGTACATTTGGGTAGATTAGATAATGTGTCTCATATTTGTATAAATATGTACAGGTATGGATTACGATATTCCTATATGATTTATTTTGGTGGTGAAATTATTCGTGATGCAAAGCTAGGTTGTTGTTATAGTGTTGTTAATCTTGAAATAATTTGGGCACCCCATACAATTACAATGGCAGAATTAGTCGAGAAAATTTATGAGGTTACTAATTGGGCTAGAGATCAATGGAATTTTAAAATTTTAGTTTGATATGCAGCGAAAAAATGTGAAGGTCGATATTTTATGACTGTGCCCTTAGCAAATGACAACGCACTGAAGTCCATTATTGCTAGGACAGTTGATCCAAATTATAGTTGATGCGCATTGAAATTATATATTAAGAAAATCCAAATTAATAATGCCCAGTCACATGCTAATCCTAGTTCAAGCTTCGTACGAGAAGTACCAACACATGGAATGAGTTCTAACCTAGTTCAAACACCACATGCAATCCCACTGTCCCCACAAGAAGACACGTTCACAAATACAACAAGCCCGGATCCTACTGAAGTTGCGTTGCCATGTCAACCTAGTTTGGTTCAAGATTATGTTTAATCAGCTAATATCTATGGAATATATCAAAATGCTACTGTCAACAATGAAATATTAGATGATGAAGAAGAAGAGGAAGAAACCGACGATGAAATTGATGACAGTGTAGAGAATGATGACGAAGTGGAAGAAGATGGATATGTGAATGTTAATCTAAATGAGAGGAACGATAATGACGTGAATTTTAATGATGCCTTTAATAATGTTAATGTTCATGTTATCGAGGAGATGTCACAAAGTGCGAGAGTAAATTAAGTTCCACAAGAGTCGTCCGGTTCATCGAACGTCAACGAATTGTACATTGGGCAGGAGTTCCAAAGTAAAGAATTGATCAAGCATGCGGTGAAGCTATACTCCATCAAGAAACATAAGGAATTTGTCACACTGAAATCTACACCGACCTGATATACTGTGAAATGTAAATTGGCACCTAGAAAACGTACCATTGAGGAGATGGTGCAAATCCTACTAGTCATAAGTGAGGGTGGTTGCCTGTAGAGATTACATGTAATCGTTCCAAAGGGTGGGACAAATTTTGTGTTGAAGAAAATTGTAGGGCCACATACAGTCGTTATCATAGATAGCGGCCCTAGTTGAACCAGGGTCGGACTCTGAGATAGTGACTGTGAGAATTTCTAACTTCCAGAGACTTTGAAGTATCTGGAAAATTTGAAACAACCATAGTTGCTATCTCAGATAGCAACCCTAGTTGAACCAGGGTCGCTATCTGGGATAGCGACTGTGCGGAATATCAATTTCCAGAAACTTTGAAGTCTATGGAAAATTTGAAACAACCACAATCGCTATCTGAGATAGCGAGCCTAGTTATCTTCATAAACCAGTTTGTGAACTTCTCAAACTCTTCTCTGTATACATATATTTTCACACATATCATCTCAGACGTACACATTCTCAACACAGGTTTTCAAATTCTCAATCAGCAAAGTTTCATATCTTCTCAAACACTAACAAACCTAGGTTTTCAACTTCTGAATCTCAAACTTTCATATCATCTCAAACACATACAAACCCAGCTTTTCTCAATCTCAATCTCAAACTCAAACTTGCACATTCTCAATATCAATCTCAAACCCAGGTTCTTCTCAAACTTCAACATTCTCAAACAAAGACAAAAAAAAAAACAAACACAACCATAAACCTAAATATATACAAACACATACATAATGCTAAACAAAGACAGACATAAAGCTAAATATATACAAAGAGAGACATAAAGCTAAACAAACAAAGCAAACAAAATAAACAAACATAGAAAAGAAAGAAAAAAAATGGAAAGTTCTTATAGTCCCAAATTTATACAATTTAACAAAGATAACAAAATAAATATAACTTATGCAATAAATATTCAATAGTTCATGGATTGGGGGTGAATAAGTCTGAGGGTCTCCTCATTCATTTAGGACGCCTTGGAGTTGCTTGAGTAAGTCTGGAAAGAGGAATGTTATCATCATCTTCTTCTTCTGGACTAGCGACGTGCTCCTCCTCTCCTCGTTCTTGTAATACTCTTTGACGATACAGAGGTTTTGTGGCCATTGTCTTTCGATGACCCTTTCGGTGCACCGGACTCGACAATATAGCTTCCATTCTATTTCCTTCGCCAACAAGGTCAGCTTGTGCCCGATAAGACTGAACCATTTTCCTTGCAAACTCCTTTACTGATTCGACACAATTGCTCTTTAACACCTTCGTGCATTATTTTGCCTGAATCCATGTTTGGGCCATCTACACTCAATCAAAAGACAAGTTGTCACGCCCCGCTTCCCAAAAGAGGATACAGAATACGGATACGCGACAAAAGCCCAACGAATGATTTTTATCATCCATAAGCTATTCAAGAATCTTTACCACATTCACAAGAATCATCAGAGTCGGAAGCAAAAGTATCAACCAACATGCACATATGAACCAAAATACCAACAAGAATACTTGAAATAAAATATATTAATCTCAAATAGTCATGATCTGAATAAGACAAATATCCTGAGTCATATTGCCCAAATACAAGAATAATTCTAAGTCTCAAAATACAATATTGTTCAAGCGAGCTACAAGAAATAATAATAATAAAATCCAGCACTAATACTTCATGTCACTAATACCGTCTGGAACCTATTCTCCAAAATCTGTAATTTAATAATTGCGGGAAAGAGAAAAAGAGAAAACAAGTACCCGTCAATTGCAAGTTACGGGCCGCTTGAAATGCAGGATACAAGTACATGGGAAAACTAACTAACAACATGGAATAAGCATGATATCAAAATAAACAACTAGCATGGCAAAGTGAACAAGTGTAAATGGCATGAATCAAGTGCAAGGTAATCAAGTATCATGTAAACATGCATCAAGTGTCGAGTATCATGTAATCATGTATCAAGTATTAAGTAAGCATGTATCATGTTCAGGTGTCATGTATCAAGTCTTGTAATTATTACTATCTAGGTAGCACTTCATGCACCCCATATTATAACACATGGTTGCTACAACAAAAAAATTTCGCTTTAGATTTCATAATGGACCATAGAGGGCGGTGTACTCAAAGATCAGAACAGAAACAGGTTCATGAAGCAACAAGTACACGAATCATCTGATTCATGCAGTAACAAGTTCATGAAGCAACAGGTACATGACCAACAGGTTCGTGTAGCAACAGGTAACAGGTACATGAACTAACAGGTCCATGCAGCAACATGTAACAGGTACATGAACCAACAGGTCCATGCAGCAACGGGTTCATGTATCAACATGAATTAAAATGGAAAATACAGGCCCCCTTCCGAGTACACGTTTCTGAATTATCCACTATTCGGTCTTTTCCTTAAACCCCGGCTTGATTATTTATTATTAGTGTCAAACAAGCATGTAGGTGTGCAAAATATATCAAGAATAACATGGAATGATCATGTTACAAGTTCAGGTTGCAAGATAAACATGTGCGGGTGCAAGATAACACATAACAGGGTAAAACAACTAGATTTCTAATTCAGGACAGCAAGACAGTGCTGCACTAAAACAGGAATACTCGTTGCTACAAACATGCAAATTTAGATCCGTCAAAGAATCTGGAAAATAGACTCCCAACCGAATCCAGTGAATATATATAAGCCAGATAGTAATTCACAACATCATAACTCAAAACATGTTTGAATCTAGAAAACACGTTCAGTCAGAAATTAGTAAAACAAATTCTCAGTCAGAAAAACCGCATTTAAACTCCTCAAATAAATCCACGAAAAATCTGGGGTATTCCCCTATCTGTCTAGTATCAAAATATAAGTCTTCATAATTTTCCAGTGAAATTAGAACAGTCATCAAAAATCAGAAAACATCAAGAAACAATAGTTTGGCAAATCTGGAATTCCCAACACAGTTGTACGAAAATTGTAATATCTCGCAAACCGTGAAACAAAATCCAAATCCGCCAAAGGGAGATGAAAATAGACAATATAAAATAACTTTGATATTTCACAAATATTTTTCATACAGTCAAAGGAATCAGGGTGAAAATACGATTCTTTTACAGAACAGCGAGTAAAATACAGCAAGTACAGTCTTTATAAACAAGCATGAAGGAATATAAAACACATCAATAAAATCTGCCCAAATTCTGGGTAATTCCTAAATAGATAAAGAAATACTGAATAAAGTTTTGGAACAAGATAATATATATAGCACAAGTATCAAAATAACTTAGTCATCAAAATCATTGAGAAACGAAATCTGGAAATGATCTACACCTCTGTAGTAAAATAGTCATATCTCACACATACAAAAACGAAATTGGGTAAGGTCAGAGGGGTTGGAAAGAAGACGAATTCCTCTAAAACTCATGTTTTATACTGAAATTAAAATTCTAACCTTAATGTGGTCTAAATTACTGATCAAGGCAGAATAGCGGCAAAATACAGATTTTACTCAAAAACAAAAATCAATATAGATCCAACGAAACTTGATCCAAACGCAACCAAACATGAAATCGGGTCTACCAAGTGTCCAAACATCATGAAATAGGGTAATTAGCACATCTAAAACAAGTCTATTACATGATTCTCAACAAATACCCAAATTCTCACAAGAAGTCTCACATACATAATCAAATAAAGAACGGGCAAAATCCAAGTTAATTCATGTCATATGTGTCGTGAGGCAACTATGGTCAAATTACTATAGAGACAATATCAATAAGGGGTTTCACACACGAATTGTCTCTAGAACCCAACTACACCACAAGCGATATTTTTGACTTGTATCATACAAAGGAATTTGAGTACAAGTTACTTGCTTGGAAGACGACGAATCCAACGGGGCAAAAAGCAAGAATAATGGGAATATATTTCCAGGCACGAACACAAAATCATGAATAAGAAAACACGAACAAGATCACGAATCTAAAGAACAAATAACCCACGAACACGATCGGACAGCTGAGATCATGAGATCAAGAGATCAAGGCGATCGGATCAAATCGGACGACTCTGATCAAAGATCAAGATCAAGATCGAGATGTGATCAGTATCTTGATGATGAGGATGATGATCAGATCAGATCGACGATCGAACGGGCACCAATCAAAGCAATCAAAGAACTCCAAGATGATGATAATGCGATCCAACGGTCCATATTCAAAAGATCAAGACCCCATGATGATTGAGATGTGATGATGATGATGATGAAGATCCGATGGACGGCCAAGATCAAGAGGTCAAGAATCAAGATCATGAACAAGATCAAACAGACAGCTAACACTCAATCAATCAAGATCAAGATGATCAAGTCGATCGACGGCTCATAATCAACTTGATCAAAACACATATACCCAGCAACTCAGAGGCAATGGGGAGTGCACTGGCTGTCGACGGTAGGCAGGTGGCGGCCAGGGGACACGGCGGAACACGGCGCGCTGCAGGCGATGCCGGGAGGGACCATGCGGGGATGTCGAGGTTGGGGATGTTGCTGTCGCAGCACTGGGGTCAGGGCATCGGGGAGAGGCACAGCGTGACGGGGAGCTTGCTGGCGTCGAAGTGATGGCGCTCTAGGGAGGGGCTGAGGCGATAGGCGAGAGCGAGAGGAGGAGGCAGGGGCTGCAAGGCGGCGCTCTAGCATTGCCACAGGAGGAGGAGCACGGGGGGATGAGTCAGAGATCGGGGGAAAGAGCGGGAGGGGAAGAGGCACAGGGTTGAAGAAGAGGAAACGACCGAGAAGAGGGGAATAGGAAGTGGCGCTGCATGGGTTAGATGAAGAGACAGGGTATTAAATCGGGGTAGGGTTAGATGGGGTGTAATGGGTTGGGTTGTTATCGAGTGCGGGTTTGGGGGTGGTGTTTATAACATGGTAATAAGGTTAGGCTGAGTTGGGTTTGAGTATTATCACGGTCTGAGGTGAAATGGGTTTCGGGTAAAGGATGCAAATGGGTTTAGGTAAAAAAGTAATTGGGTTGTAGGGTTTAAGGAAATTACCCAATAAGGAAAATAGGGTTTTAAATCACAATAAAATAACAAACAAATATTGTTTACAATAAAATGTAATTTGTAATCCAAAAATAAAATTTATTTAAAATACTACAATACAATTAGTAGATAAAAATGGGTTTTTAATAACCAGTCAAAAATAACAAAAATAATAATAGTACAAATAATAATAGTAATAATAATAATAAGAGTAATAATAATAAAAATAAGAATTGTATTACAATATAAAAATCATATAAAATAGTCACAAATAAAATTTCTGATCGGAAGAAAATTTTAATAGATCTAAAAAAACATTTTGACAAAAGAATTTGAAAATCGAAAAAATAATCTGCGAAAATTTTAAATACAGAAAATATACAAAAATACATTTTTGGGAAAACAGGGGTTACACAGGTATTTAATGTAGAATGTATAATGTACATGTATATGTGTAATGTAAAATGAATAGACACAAAATAAAACTTACGAGATCCCGAATCAATGTTGACTTCAGTTGAAACATTGGTAAATGAACGGAATTGTTGTCAGCTGGATCAGCAGCTTGTCACCGAGTTGGTACTTGCATACCCGCAGACATTTGAGATGTAGGAGGTATATAAAGTCGAGTCATTCCTCGATACCACATTATATACGGTCCATGTAAATCGGTATCAAATGGTGGAATATTAACAATCTCCTGATCAAAATAGTGATTGTTCCATATATCTACGTCGGTATGCAAACTAGTGGCCCAATCGTAATCAGGCTGTCGACCCATATCAGTAATACCATACAAATCCGCATTAAAAGGTTCTGCAACCAGAATATTTTGACGGCCACCAAATTGTCAAAGTACTCTATCGACATTATAGGACTCTATTGTGCAGAAGTTGACAAGAGATGCTTTTATCAACCACAACACAGGAGTCGCCGTGCACAGAGGTGGCAATCTCGCTAAACGTTCCTCTGTATAAGGCTTCCACTTGACACACTCATCCGTCAACGTATCAAACTCGTCCCTATAGTATGTCAAGCAGTAATTTGGGTTAGCCTTCTATGTTAGGGATCTGGTCCAGTATACACCCTGTGGTGGCTTCATGTGCGGGTCATTGGGAACATGCAACCACTTTGATGATTGCGTACCAACTACAGGTCTACCGATATGTATGCGTTCTCAACTCCATACTTGTAACAAAAATATCGGTCTATTCATCTGACTAGCACCAAGAGCGCATTTGCACAACTCCAATATAATGTAGCCAATGCTGCACTACCCCAATTGTACACCACAACGGTTCCGAGATCAACGATTAGAGGTAAGTGCATAAAGGGAACAGAAATACTGGTGGAGTTCGGGAACATTACACCTTCAGAAAATGACATATTATACGCTTTGCATTAGCACTGGACTTTGAAGTCACTCGAATCTTTATTCAACTTATCGGTGAAAGTATCCTTCAACCATTTTAATCGAAGAGACTTCCCAATAATAGCCCTAAGATCCGGCTCAACCCCATGATACTCTGTGATAAAAAACTGTGGATCGAAGTCCATCGTTCCTGTTACGACCTGTCCATTGACGGGAAGACTTATGATCAATGCAACATCCTATTGTGTGACAGTTATCTCCCCTACCAGCAAATGAAAACTTTGTGTTTTTGGGCGCCAACGTTCTATAAGGGCAGTTAGAAGAGGACGATCAGCCTTAATTGAACTCATGAGGCCGATGTCGTACAACCCGCAATCCCTTAACAGCTCATGGATATGTGGATGCATTTGCAAAGTTGCATGCCCCCGAAAAGTACACTCCCTCAATTTTCCACACACCCTTCGAACGATGTTGCCCCTGCAATATGAATAGCCTTGGGTCGAGAGGACTGGGACCCACCGGTGGAACATAAGATGATGAAAAAGGGCCCGGCTCATTTGGCAAAGAAGATGGGCCCGATTGATTGGGCGAAGTAGACGGACCCTGCTCAACCTATACAACAAATAACAATAAACATCAATTTCACATTATAGTATTTTATTAAAGCAAAATCAAATTAAACGAAAAAAGACAATCATCTTACATTTGTGTGTCTTTGTCCACCACCGCGACCACTACTTGGGGTCGTCCATAACAAGTTCGTGGTCCCCTGCGGCCTCGGTTACTTGGGGGTCTACTACTCGTTTCTTCTTCATGGATATTCTGCGTTCGTGCCATATCCTACAATTTTATATGTATTTCGGTATAGTATAATTACATACTCTAAAAACAAAAAATATACCTCTAATAAAATTTAACACCAATACAATACACACATATAATTTAAGAATTCAACAATAATATGGACAACTGTTGGTCCGTGAGGAGCTCAACTATGAAAAAAAAGACGTAATAATCATATTCATAACAAAAGCTCTCAACATGCTAGTTCAAAGTTCAATTATTTGTCGATAATCCTATGTACATCAAAATTAAATTATATCTCAAAGTAGTATTTCGTTAAATTTAACGCACAATGAATAAAACCTACACATTCCGTTAAATTATATCACAAAGTAGCATTTCGTTAAATTATATATCATGAGCTCTCAATATTCCGTTCAATTAAACGCACAATCAAAATTAATCCAAAACTTTAACACCAATATCACAACTCCTTATCAACAATTTAACATCAATAAAACCTACACATCTAATTTACCAATTAATAGTGGATAGAAGAATGAAGAACTCATTATGAACAACTTACTCATATAATTAATCAACATTGCGTTCTAAATTTCTTAACCCCAATCAACAATTCGGACTACACTAATCATCACACAAATCACCATTGCTCAATAGTACGTTCTAATTGCAAAATCTAATTGCGAACAAAATTAATGCACAAACAAAATTAACCAAAAATCTAATTGTAAACGTATGAAGACTTACCGAACGATGATATGAGATGAATGTAGGAGGTAGATAATGAGATTGAGATGAATGCACCTGCTTCTGCCACAATCCTCTTCATCGTTCACGAAATCAACCAAATTCGGGATCTACGGTGTTGGGTTTAGTGTTTTGAGAGTGTGAGTAGAGAGGGTTAAGAGCAATGAAGTGGATTTCAATAGATTTTGGACGGATTTTGTTAGGAAAATCACGAATTTGGGAGGCTAGGGTTTTGGATTTCTTTCGGATTTGGGAGAGAAGAGAGAGCAAGTTTCAAGTGAAGTGAGAGAGATCTGAGATAGCGACTCTTTAAAAACTTTCCCAATCAACACTCACTATCTCAGTTAACGAGTGTGGTATAAACACACTCGCTATCTGAGACAGCGAGTCTAAGCCCAATAGTTTTTAACTTCATTCCCAATCTACACTCGCGATCTCAATTAGCAAGTGTGGTACAAAAGCACACTCTATCTGAGATAGCGAGTATAAACTTGCTATTTTTCTTCAATGTCACACTCGTTATCTCAGTTAGCGAGTGTGGTACAAATGACATAGCGAGTATGAACTTAATATTTTTCTTCAATTTTTCTCCAAAATGTGGAGAAACACATGACCATACACTCGCTGTCTCTGATAGCGATGAGGTTTTAACCAAACTCGCTATTGAGATAGCGAGTAAGTCGTTTTGGTAATTAGTTTCGAAAGTGGGTCAGACATACTTTCAAAAAGTTGGTCATTTTGGTAAAAAATTCCTCCATTAGCTGGAAAATAATTGGAGAAAAGCCAAGTTTATAGGCTTTCCTATAAATTCTGAATTGATTAACATGAGTGGTTAAACCTGTCAAGATTGAGGTTCCATCACCCACGGCCTCCATCAGTGTAGTGCAATTCTGAAGAGAAGTTGGAAGAATTGGTGGTTATCGATGTAGGCTAGATCTTTCTGTTGATGTTTTGGGCCACTTTCATCTTTCATTTGTGTGTAAAAAAACCACATATATTTTTCATTTGTGTTTAAAAAAATCACATTCATCTTTTATTTGTTTTTAAAAAAACATCACTTAACTAATCAGATGTTTAAATAAATCCCTCCGAACTAACCCTAACCCTAACTAATCCAGTGGAGTTTTTTGAAAATTTGTGTCATTTTTTTATACAAAAAAGTCTTAGTGTACTTTTTTTAAACTGGCCCAAAACTTTGTGTAATTTTTTTATATTTAGCCCTCAAATTTATGATGTGAGCCAATTTCTTAAACCTGTCTTGAAAGAGAAACGTGCAGTACATCTCTACTATTTTAATGGGAGAGTTGGGGTTGTAAACAAACAAATCCTAATTTTTTAACTGAGCAAACACGTACAATATACGGCCAAACTACATCCACTAAACATCCCCGTGTCATGCACGTCAAACCAAAAAACCCCTCATCTTCTTTGTTAGCAAAAAAAATCCGAAATCCAAAACCTTAACTCATCTTCTCCCGTTTCAACTCCTCTCTGCCCTATCCCTCGCACTCCCGTCGCCATCACACAGTCGTGTCACCGCAGTTCGCCGTCGTCACCACAGTTTGCCGCCGACCTAGGCGTACCCATCCAATCCCCACCGTTTTGCCTCCGTTTCACCGCCAAACCAATGGTCACTGTCGAAATTCGACAACTACGCTGCAAATCTGCCATCGATTCATTGATTCCCAAAGGGGGTCGTCGTTTCTCCGTAGAACCAAGGTACCTGTCGAAACTCGACCGTTTCTTTGCTTTTGATAATTTTTAATACTTTGCTTTTGTGATCTTTTTAATACTTTGCTTCAGCATCTAAAGGCAAGACTCTCCATTTCTCACACCTCTATGTTCCTTTCGTTGTTATGAATCCGAAATTTGGTTCCTTTTTTCTCGAATTCTTTCAGGGTTTTGTCTGAATTTGGCATCAGTTGGAATTCAGTCAAGTTTGAGGTATAAGAAAATTTGGATTAGACCCAATTTCGTGAATTTTTTTTCAAATGGGAGTTTGGAAAGTGGGAGGAAACGAAAAGTTGAGTTTTTAGTGGATAAGAAGATAGTCCCACTTTCTAATCCGCCAAGTTTGAGGGATTTGGAGCTTTTGAATCGGTTCTTTAAGCAAAGGTAGTGAATTTTGTAATGTGGGTTTATTGCTAAATGCTTAATTGAGTGATTGGTGTTGTGTTTGTTGGTTGGTTGGTTCCAGTCGTAGGGTTGTCATGTTGACTGGGGCTGGGCTGAGCACGGAGTCCGGGATTCCAGAGTATAGGAGGTATGATAGTTGAATTCGTTGTTTATGCTTCTTTATTGTTGGGTAAGAATTGAAAGGAAATTCGATAACTACGCCGCAAATCTGCTGTCGATTCGTAGAATCCCGAAGGGCATCACCGTTTCGCCGTAGAACCAAGGTACCTATCGAAACTCGACCGTTTCTTTGCTTTTGATAATTTTTAATACTTTGCTTTTTATATCTTTTTAAAAAGCCAGAACAGTTGACAATTTTTCTTATTTTTGTTTTATGGGTTTTCAGATTAGGGGAAATCAGATTATTGGAAGAAAAATTAAGTTACAAATTTGATTTGAGAAGCTTT
This sequence comes from Hemerocallis citrina, assembly GCA_017893485.1. Lineage (NCBI taxonomy): Eukaryota > Viridiplantae > Streptophyta > Magnoliopsida > Asparagales > Asphodelaceae > Hemerocallis > Hemerocallis citrina. The sequence goes on along the minus strand of CM030358.1, from coordinate 206,123,820 downwards.
CAATTTCATTGATCACTAAGGTAAGTGTTTTGCTTCTTGGTTTGTTTCGGGTTTTCAGATTTAAAAAAAGACTTTAGTAAACCTAACGTCGTTTATAAACACACTCTTCAGTAATGGTTATGAGTAACAGCTTATGTAATTTGAATCTTAAATATAAATAAAAAGTAAATCATACACATATAATTGTGTCCTTGCATCCTCTTTATGTGAAAAGTCATGTCTCTGCAATGTCGAATTCATATAATGTAGTTTCTCTGTCGAAATTCGAGAGCTACACCGCAAATCTACCTTGATTCGTAGAATCCCAAAGGGCATCGCCGTTTCGCCATAGAACCAAGGTACCTGTCGAAACTCGACCGTTTCTTTGCTTTTGATAATTTTTAATACTTTTCTTTTGTGATCTTTTAAAAAGTCAGAACAGTTGACAATTTTTCTTATTTTTGTTTCATGGGTTTTCAGGTTAGGGGAAATCAGATTATTAGAAGAAAAATTAAGTTGCAAATTTGATTTGATAAGCTTTCAATTTCATTGCTCACCAAGGTAAGTGTTTTGCTTCTTGGTTTGTTTCATTGGTTTTCAGATTAAAAATAGGACTTTAGTAAACCTAACGTTGTTTATAAACACACTCTTCAGTAATGGATATGGGTAACAGCTTATGTAATTTGAATCTTAATTATAAATAAAAAGTAAATCATACACATATAATTGTGTCCTTGCATCCCATTAATGAGAAAAGTCATGTCTTTGTAATGTCGAATTCATGTAATGTAGTTTCCATATCCGTGCAGCATAAGTTGTGATCACAGATGGGTGTTTATATATATATATGCAACCTGCAAAAACTATTAAATAATATTGTATTGTCTTTTTCAACAACACAAGCTATATATGCTTAAAAGAAACAACTTTCTGTTACCATATGAAAAAAGGACATACTAATGCATGTAACAAACTAACCTCTTCTATTACATCAAAATTGAGAGGGGACCCTGAAGGGACAACAACATGAAGGAATTCTAAATATCAGAGAAAGAGAGGAAAGACAGAAAGAGGGAGAGAGGAGAGAGAGAGAGAGATAGAGGAAGTCTTATTTTGGAAGCCAACTAAAGTTTACTCCATTACTTGAGAGAAAATTAGCAAGGTTCGTCATAGTTTAGATAAATTTGGTGCCAGTGGAGGTAAGATAACCACACTTATCGCAATTTGTAGTTATCTCCTAAGTAATTAAAATTTATTTTCGAAACTAATCGGTCTAGGTCCGATTACCAATTAATCACCGATTAATCGGTGATTATTCCGACAATGTTGTAAAAGCCATAGGCAGTAGTCGGGAGGCTGATGGAAGCCTAGTGTCCAGGCCTTGCAAGCGGGGCCCAAGTATCTAGGCGCTAGACGGTTTTGTTTATATTTTTAAATATATTTATAAGAAAATATGATATTACATAAAATACATGATATATATAATACTTAAAAAAAATAACTCAAAAAATCTTGGGAATTAGCTTAATGGTAGAGCGTTTTTTTGTGCGTTTTTGCCAATTATCAAGATTGCAATGAGATTGGTGTTTGATTTGAGATTTCGACGATTTAAGATTATGAGGATTTGGGGGAAAGCAAGCTCTAAGTAAACATTAAACCCTTCACAAGAAGTGATGTAACATGATAACATTCAAGTAACCCTTCGAAATTATCACATTTCCAATATAATGATAAGTGAGGTGGAAACAAAGAGTATTTGTAAAATTGTTAAACAAACTACGATGTACTAATGAGAACTTGATCACATATGCGGTTAATCTTTCTTTTTGATAAAATTGGGTGGCCATAAAAGTTTCAAAAAATTGTTTCGGTAAACATTAAACTCATCACAAGAAGTGATGTAACTTGATGACATTCAAGTAACCATTCGAAATTATCACATTTCCAATTGTGAAACTTTTATGGCCACCCAATTTTATCCAAAAATAAATAAAATTATATTATGAGTCTGAATGTTTTTGCTTTTACAATTTTAATTACGAGGAATTTGTCACAAACAATAACACTCTTTTTGTCTCGGTTCATGTTGTCTATAATGAATCATTTTATGTTGTAAAATGACTTACCCAATTGTAATGTTTCTGGTTTTGTTAATTTTTTTATATTGGTAATTACTGCCCGCACTTGCAAATAATGCTTCTGGTTTTATTAATTTATGCTTGCCTATGATTTCAATAGCTAACCTTTAAGTTCACACTATTTTCATCAAGGTAAATGGATAGCATATATCCAACGAACAATCAACAGGACAATGATGTAGATATAATAAACGAAAGAGAAAATGTCAACAAGAAATACTTAAAAGTAGGGAGAGGCTTAGGCAGTATCACAAAAATAGAAGAGCTAATATGATTGCATCACAGTTGGAAGAACAAAGGCAAAGACAACGTCAATATATGAGAAATCGACGATCGTTGATGTCTGAAGATCAACGAGCTGAAGAAAGAGAGCGACGTCGGCTGTATCAAAGAAATCGACGCTCTAATATGAATGCAAATAATGAACCAAGTAATGACAGAGAAATAGCAGACGAAGGAAAATTACAGTATCAACAAGAAATTGCAGCAACAACTGAAATACCTCAACTCTCAGAATCTCAACAGCTTGCTAAACGCAGAAAGTACCTTTGACAATATCACGTAAATAGAAGAGCTAATATGACTGCATCACAATTGGATGAGCTTAGACAGAGACAACGTCAATATGCGAGAAATCGACAATTGTCAATGTCTGAAGATCAACTCGATGAAGAAAGAGAGAGGCATAAGGAGTATCAAAGAAATCGTCACTCTAATACGATTGAAGGTATGATTTTATAACGTCAATTATATCCTTATCATTCCTGATTTTTCTTCTACTTATTTCCATGATCTTTCTTAAATTTAACGTAGGAACAACTGGAGATAATCAAGTGGTAAAAAGAGTTCAAACTATTGTGAGACATCATAATTCTGCAAGAAATCATGTGGACACATCTCCCTGCCAACGATTTCATCTACCACCTACAAGAAGGTGCACACATTGTGGGGGGAAACTATTTTTCCAAGAATCCAATGATTTGTGTTGTCAAGCAGGTAGAGTACAATTGCCAAGAATATCAGTTTCTCCTGAATTGATGAGCCTTTATATTGATCAGTCTAGAGAAGGAAAAACTTTTAGGCAACATATACGCACTTATAACCATGTGTTTGCATTTACTTCCATTGGGGTGCACCTTGATGACAGATTTTCTAATAGTAGAATGGGTATTTACACTTTTCGTGCTCAAGGTGCTATATATCATAAGATTGATAGTCTTATTCTACATAATAATTCTAGACCTCGATATATGCAACTGTATATATATGATACCGAGCATGAACTCGATAATAGATTAATGGAAAGTGATTTGGTGAGTAGGCCAGTTGTGGAAAAGCTTCAACAAATTCTCCATGCGCACAATCCCTATATTCATAATTTGCGGTGTCTTTCAAGACACTATAATCTTGACAATTGCAAGCTAATACTTAAGTAAAGACCGAATCATGAAGGACAATATCATTTGCCTACTTCTTTACAAGTTGTTGCAGTGTAGGTTCCCAGGGATAATCCATAAAGTTGTTGATTTTGATTCTGGATTGAAAGTTTTTTGTGATGATTTGATTTTACAATGGAATATCTTGAACAATACTTGCATAAAACTTGCCCAAATGATCGATGAATGGTTTTGTTTACAGAGGCTTTTTAAAGATGAGGCGACCGAGGAGAAGGGAGTGCGAGTCCGAATGGTAAAAACACGAATTTTTTACTGTTTTGGATAATCAGGGTTTATATATGTTTGTGGAGTTTGAATAGATGTTTTCTTAATTGTGTAGGTCTTTGATTTGTTATTGTGTGGATTAGTTTGCGAGTGAGTGTAGATTGAATGCAAGAAAGAACTAATTTTTAAAAATTGTAGACATTGTATGATTATTGGGTTTATTTATTAAGTAAATCTGGGGGGTCTTAAAGTGATTAGAGGTTAAACTTGAAGGGTCTAATTATTGGCTGAAACATAATCACAAACTCTTAATCAACCTTCCACCATTTCTACAGTAGTTAGTTGTAGTTGATCATATTGAGAAGCTCAAGTGACTGGGTTTTCAGAATAGTAGGAAATGCAAGAATTGTTAGGTTTATCTATGAGTTGATGTATTGAATATTGGAAAGGAGATGAGAAAGTGCTGGATCATGGTTTTTAAGGTTTTTAAGACATAACCTTTGTTTAGTTTTTTTTTATCACCAAGGGTGCATAAAAATTAAAGAATCAGATGAATGGTTTTCTAAATCTTTCTTATTATAACCAAATTTTGTTAACGAATTGATACAGGGTACTGTGTAATTTATTGAATTCAAAATAAATTATGGTGAATTGATGAATTATATTTAAAGTAGTTGAGAGAAACTGTATTTAATTGAATTTGAAATGGCACTATATTTTTGATAATTTTCGAATGTTATGTATAATCCCATATGTTCCATAGAAACAAATGTATGATTTTAAAGATAATTTGGATAAAGAGCGATGGAGTGAACAACTTCTATTAGTTTGGAGTAGAAGAGTAGAAACTAAAATCCGAGTACCAGTGCTCATCTTATCCAATACCTTATGTGTTATTTAAGTTCTTCACCACATGAGCAACAACATGATAATAACTTCAAATGTTAGTGAAGGCATCCGAGTTCTCTGGTTCAAAATAGATTAAGAGCAAAATCATAGGTACAATTCCATATTTCTAGATTTGTTTCTGAGCTGTGTTATCAGTTGATTTGATTTTTTAATACGGTGAATTTATCAGAGTTCTAACTATGACATAATCTTTTTGGGCCCCTTTTAGTGGCTGGAGTCTTGCAAGTGCAAGCGAAGTCATGATTTGATTTAGACTTGGTTCTGTTGATATGGTTCCAATTCAAATCTTCCTCTTCTGTGGATATGGACTGAGCTATTCTTTTACCTTATTAATGAGAAGAAATAAAAGTTGTACTACAGAAGATACTAAGTGGAGCTATGTGATTAAATATAACTTGAAGTAAAAGACGAAGCCTGTTTATTTAACTTGAATGGGCATATATTACCCCAGAAAAAGAAGACTTTGGAAGTGAACTCTACTTTTCAAACTGTCCATTTTGTTGCATTACTCTTCCTTGCATAATAACCTACTTTTCATGTTTCAGGACGGAAGAAATAACTACAATGAGTTTGCAGCCATGATGAGAAAAAACAACCAATAGATTGTTCCAATCCGAAGGCTTGAATAACAGTTAAATCAGAGATGCAAATATATGTAAACAGCATTTTTGTGTGTGTGAAAAGCTTCATTGTTAATTACTCTTATCTCTTTTAGTCTAATATAGATTAAACAATGCTTTAGATTATTGACCATGAGGTCTAACTCAGTTTTTGGCCTTAGAATGTAACATATTCTTAATTACGTTGTGAGTATTTGGATTTTCTTTTTCCTACAACATTGTTGAAGAGAGCACTCTCTGCAATGCAGATTATATATACGTCAATGCTAAATTTATAGCAAATGCATACTGACCTCAGTAAATGTTCATATATATATATTGAGCTAAGTATGTTGTTCATATTTATTCAGTCTTTGGTTAAAAATCATTCGTATGAATCGACCAAAGAATAGTGGTAACATAATAATTTTGATTTTTCTCCTTTATGTATTATTGAAGTTTGATTCTATAATCGTTCACACTTATTCTATTATTGAAGCCTGCTATTTTGCAAGTTAAATGTTTTACTATTTCTTGTCTTATACGATATACAAATTCATTTAATTTAATGACTAAACTTTTTTATAAACGTGCATCGCACGTGCACTATACTAGTAAATAAAGTCAAGCTACAATGTGGAAGAAGTCCAATAATACCTCTGTCCACGCGTATTATACAATTTTATAATACTCCATTGGTTTCAAAATATAAGTCATTCTAATTATTATTTTTAAATATAAGTTATTTTAGGTTCTCAATATAGATGTCTTGTCATTTTTAAATGTTCATCAATTTATTTTTTATGCAATTTTTAATTTACCCTTATATTTTCATTTACTCCTGCTCCATATTTTTATGGAGGATGGCAAATATGACATTTTACAATTGATAGCTCATTTATGAGCTTCAAAAATTAAAATTGTCTAGCGCCTTTTTTCTAATAGTCGTGTAGAAATTTAGAATGACTTATAATTTGAAACGGAGGAAGTAGGATAGATAGAATATTATCATTACCAAAACTTAGACCAAATAACAACCACTTACATTAAATTAACTAATAATATGACTTGAAAGATGCAAAATAGGCCAATATACAAAAATACATATACTGCAATGAATTCTTTACATGTGGCATACTTTATGTTGGACTTCATGCTTTAATGTTCTGCTCGATGCCATCTATTTGGATTCTTGGACTTTAGACTCCTTTCACTTCAGTGCTTTTAAAATGGAAAACATTACAGAAATTGACTTCACATTCTTCATGTTTATTTGTTCTATTTTGCGTAGCTTAACAAAAGTATGTCTTATATATTTGTATTACAGAGAGAGGAGCTCTTCGTCCTATTATGTTTTCATGGCTATTAGGGTTAGGGTTTATTCATTTGGACATTTTGCACGTGGAGAGGAAGGACCACTTAATCCAAGATCGTCCCTAAAATAGATTCCTATGGACCCTCTTGTCTTCTTTGATTAAATGGATTGATTTTCGTTTTATTTATGTTTGTTCAATTGTTTAGATCAATTGTATCAGTAGGAGTAGGCTCGTGCAAGTGCCACTCTAATCTAGTGAGCAAGTGACAAGAGTTACTACAAACCGCACAGGATATACCGGCGTTTATTTTGGGCTATCCCGGCGTTTATAAACGTCGGGATAGATCGTAGCAGCGTTTCTGAAAACGCCATCAGGAACGCCGTTGTAGCGAGCGTCGGGACAGATATAGGGGCTATCCCGGCGTTTTCCAACAACGCCGCTATAGCCTATATCTATCCCGGCGTTTATTTAAAAACACGCCGGTATAGAGTTTTTGCTAGAAAAGGGAAAAAGTAATCTATCCTGGCGTTTTTGGTCAACAACGCTGGGGTAGGTTGTTAATTAGTTTTTTTAAAAATCACCCTATCCCTGCATTTTTGTCTAAAAAAACGCCGGGATAGGTAGGTAATTTAAGAAAAAAATTGAATTTTAAAACATTTTTTAATAAAAAAAATCCTACATGAAATAAAATTGTATACATATGTTATAAAACAACATAGACCTACTCAATCTCATTCAATACAATCAATTGAATCAACATGAACAAGTGGTTAGTTAAGCCTTAGGAACAAGTAGTTAGTTATAAAACAACATAGACCCTCAAGAAGTCCTTGTGCTCTGCCTCTTCTACATCTCTGTCCAGCACACCGCCTGGAGTCGCACTATGACCAATCAAAAAAATTCCTTTTTCCCTGCCCCTAAATTCACATCAATATTCCTTTCTCTTTCTCCAGTCTCTTGTAGAACCTAAATAAACACACATACAAAATTTCAAAACTAATTTTTTTGTGTAAATTTATTAATTCTACTCCAAATAGATGACTCGTTTGTTTCGATTCGGTCATTAGATAAGTCATGTATTTGATACAAAGAAATGAACTTTGAAAGTATGTTACTACAAGCTACCAGATCACAGCTTTAATTTTCCATTTTTGGCACATCAACCATCCATTTTACTCAATAAAATTAATTCAAGAAGGGAACGTTAACTCACTCACTTGTGCTCACAATCTTGTACTGCAGCTGGTAGAAACAAAGCCGCTCTTGGATGTTGTCTTAGATGCAGATGGACGGACCACCTAAAGGCGACCAGTGAACAGCAACCCAATAATTAAGAATAGAGAGATATATATATATATACCATTAATGTAGCATGGTTTAACTTCTGGTTGGAGGGGTATAGGAATGGACTATTTCGGTTCAAAGAAAAAGACCTTGTGAGTATATATATAATTAATGAATGGATTATTGCAAAGGAAATCAATTCAAGAAAAGGGAATATACTTAACAAAACAAGGAATAAGCAGCTGTAATTAATAGCCACAATGAAGTTTTAATAATCAGTTGTCCTTACCTTTAGATACAGAACAATTTTTCTTGCTTTTCTCTTTGGTTTCAGCTGAATTGTTATTAACAAAACTGACAAATAACTCCAACCTTCTAAAGAACAGAATCAACATACCATCAAATGCATCTTTCAGGTGTAGTCCAAACCTTTGATCTTTTTGAACATCAGAATCATCTGAATCATTTTCTACTGGAAAGGCAGCACGGCTAGGAGATGCATAGACGGTCTTTACAACCTACTCATAATAATAGCCATTATTAATATAAACATCAAGATATCTGAAAGTATTGAGCAAAGGAGCTTTTGCCTCACATTATCTTTAAACCTAAAACTCATAGTACTTCAAAAACAAGTCTTAGGCCTTCCCAGTCTCGAAATCGGCTTTCCCAGTCTGTGTTTTAAGAAAAAAAGGGAATAAGCAAAAGAGATGGTTTTATTATTTTGTTTATCATGTATTGCAGCAAAAGAATAAGCAATACCTCAATATGTTGTTGTTCAATGTTGTTGTTAGTGATGCACCATAGAGTCCAGTATATCAACATTTCAACCATTTCAACAACTCAGATATACTACACTTTTGACACAGGCACAATAAATGTTTTTGCTCACTAGTATTATGTTTTCAATTGAGGACAAATGTAGTTAGTGAAGGACAGTGTAATGTACCAAAGCATATCTAGTGTTCCTAATAATTCCATTTACCATAATGAATAACTCTTTGGAAGCCTCATTCACTTCCTCCTAAGATAACAATGTTCAGTAAATCCCTCTAGTGCACTGAAGCATGAATCAACAGAAATATACGCAATGGACAAAAGTCTACCCTGACCCCAATCCTACGCTAATAAAATCAAATCGACCACAATCCTTATCATGTTAAACAATAAACGAATAACAAATATAAACACCAATACAACTTCAGCATCAAAACTTTCTTCACCACTAATTTACTGAACATAGAATGTTGTCAATCGATCTTCCGTTCTCCCAACAAAATTTACTACCACAAAACACATGAAACAAAATCCTCTACTTTAAACAAGCACAACAATTGACCTCTTACCAGAGCATTGAAACATGTAAGATTGCAGCGAAACACATACTAATTTGCAGTTTCAAGATTGCTAGTGGGCTCAGGCGGAATGCAATTGTAATGGAAAAACTGACGAGTTGAGCAAGCTACTACACAATGTAATAGAAAACTTATGCAACTAATCTCATGGAAGTTGGTGATAATAAATATCTATAATTTATTCAGTACATAGTTTTGACAGGTTTCCCTTCTGATGCACAAAACTTGCATGTCCAAGCCGATGACACGACGCAGTCCTCTCGGGAAAATTGCAGAAATACATCAACATAAAAGAACGAAAAATGATCCCAAAATTAGAAGAAGAAATCAGAGAATGGTAAGAAAGGGGAGGCTCAGATTCGGCGTTAATCCATCACAAAAGTGAGAAATCCCCACTCTCCTTCTCTCTGCTCTGCTCTCACCTTTCTATTCACGAGTGGCTGTAGCTGTTATAGCTACCTCGCCATCGCCGCGGAAGAGATTGATGCTAGATAAGAGAAGAGAGGAAGAAGAAAAGAAAAAAAATTAGAGTTTTCTCACTACATCATCATTGCCTCTTGCAGAAATGGACAGAAGAAAGAAGGCGGGAATCATTGGCGAAGAAGAAGAAGAAGAAGAGTACAAGAAGAAGGGGTTTGCCTATTTTTGGCAGTCATAACCCTTCTCTGCTACTTCCTCACTCCACTCCCAAAATAGCCTCACACTTAAACTAATGAGAAATGAAACCCTAAAGACGACGACGATAGCGAAGAAGGAGAATGAAGCGAACATGATGTCATTAGTTGGAAACCCATCCTCTCCAACTATTTCACTATCTCAACCCTAATAATTATTCTCACAAACCCAAATTCTCAAATTCTCAAATTCATACCTAGGGTTTGAGAGATGGAGGAAGATGATAGTGATCGGAGTGACGACGAGATAACGGCGACGGCGACGGTGACTGCAATGGAGAGGATAGGAGACATGACATAGGGTCGACGGGCGACAGCGATGAGGCTAGGGCTAGCGACGAAGATGGTGGTTAAGCCAAAGATGGCGTTTGGCGTTGGGCTAGAGACGAAGACGGCAGTTGGATTTTGAGTTGAACTAGGGTTGGGGATTTGAGAAATGAGATCAGGGGAAATGCCCAAGATTGGGGTTTGGATATTTAGGGGATAGGATGTTGATATGTCTAAAAGTGGGATTAAATCGGGACCGTTCAAAGCAGGCACAAATCTTAAAGCTCTCAGGGATAAAACGATAATTTCACATACAAATGAGTCTGAAATGGGAGCTGGATCTTTCTTCAAAGCCCAATAACCCATAAACGGATCTGTCCTACTGGGAATGGGTAACAACTCGTTACAAACCAACCCAGGTGGATAAAGAGTAATTCAAATTCATATTTATCTCTATGAAACGATTTAAACTCTAAAACTTATCCATCCACACCGGGAAGTAGAGATTTTTCCTTATCTCGAAACGGATCCCTAAGGCGACTATAAATACCCATTTCCCTCCATTGTTACAAGGTAATCAATCTTTTTCCACATAAAGATTTTTCATAATCTTCCTGATTACTGACAAGAGCGTCGGAAGGTTCGTCGTCGGGATCCATCCGGGTGTATCAAACTTTTTTGCAGGTCAACGACATCGGCAAGAAACCAGTCAAAACACCGGTTAAAGTCAACAGGTTTGCTTTTATTGTTTCCAAAATAATCCACAAATTCATTTGTTTGCTCCCACACAAAAATTAGCAGCGACAGATTGGCAGCGTCTGTGGAAAACAAAAAAGCAATTCAACCTAACTTCATCAGCGAGAATAGTTTCAAGCCATGCATCCGAAAGAGAAGGGGAAGGCAGCAGTCTCCAGCCGAAGAGCCACTCCTCTTCCTCCTCCACCTCCTCCTCTAGTTCAAGATGTTCTTCCTCAACAGCCTCCTCCTCAACAGGCCCCTCTAGGGTCTCGGGGGACTGCCCAAGGAAGGATCTCGTCCGAGTCTTCCAAAGTAATATCCTCTTCATGACCATGTCGCAGTCCATAATCCTTCAGTTGACTCTATGGCTTCTCAAAGCCCTCCCAAGCAGGATCTCCGTTAAGTGATTGTCAACCGCCAAATGGGGGTCGACCTCTGAACTCGCCTGAATGGATGGCGAGCCCTTGGGGGAGTCCATCACCCTGAGCACCCAGGGGTCTCGAGATTCCGGACCCCCCACAGGCCGAGGACCAGAAGATCCCCTTCCCCGAGGTGGCAAAGAGACTCTCCTCCACGTCATCAGTGGAGAAGTCATACTCCGGTAAGCCGAGCCACACATAGGGACGCCAAGCTAGAGGGGTACCAGTCACAAGGGCGGAGTTCTAGGATTTTCAAGAAGTCGTTCTGTGGGCTCTTAATGTTGCTCCCAACCATGAGCAACGGACACCTAGCCTTCAACCTGCCCCAAGCCATAACCACTGCACTCCCAGTCCCTTTCCACATGGGAAAGAGTCTTGGGGCTCGGTAAGATATGAACGAAGGGAAGACTCAGTCTACCGCCGTCTTCACGAGATGGAGAGGCGCCTTGGCTGACTTGACAGAAAAGAGGAACAACGAGCAAGGAATTTCTGCTCGAGCAGGCCTCCGTTCTCCCAGACCATCATGGAAGCCCCGGTCCTGGAAAACTTCAAGCCCCCTAACTTTGAGTCATACAGCGGGGAGTTAGACCCCGTCGACCACATCGAGAGTTTTAAAACTCTCATGATGATCCACTAGGCTTCAGATGCGCTCCTTTGCAGAACCTTTCCTGCCACACTGAAGGGGCCTGCGAGAGAATGGTACTCTCGACTCGCCCCGGCCTCCATCTTATCCTTCGATCATTTTGAAGAGCTCTTCCTTACTCATTTCGTGAGTAGCCGCCGGGCCGAGAAAACAAGTGCATCTTTGGTGACCCTTAGCCAAAGAAATGGTGAATGCCTAAGAAATTACGTTCAGCGCTTCACCACTGAAGCCTGATCTATTGCCTCCCCCAACCAATCAGTAGTCTCGGCGGTATTCGGGCACATCGTCACTAATGCCGACCTCAAGGCGTCTCTTGCCAAGAAGCCTCCTCCGAACTTCTCAGAATTCCTGCATAGGAGTGAGAAGAACATCCAAGTGGAAGAGGCTCTCAACCCCCCCACTCTTGAGGAATCATCTTCTGGGAATAAACAGAAGAACACAAGCGAAGAAGGGTCCCAGAAATTCCAGAGGGACGACAATGGGCAATGTCACCCAGCTCCTCATTTTGAGAAGTTCACCCCCTCAGTGCTAGTATATCGACAGTTCTTATGGTGGTGGATAAGGAAGGTCTACTCCACGCTCCCCCTACAATGAATACCCCTGACAAGAAAAGGAATAGGAATAAGTGGTGTCGCTTTTACAGGGACCACGGTTACGACACGGATGATTTCGGACTCTCAAAGAGGAGATCAAAGAGCTCATACAATGGGGACACCTGGCCAAGTTCGTTCGAAGAGATGGGACTGACTTTCCACCCCAAGGAGACTACAAGCAAACAGAGAGGTCCATCGAGTTCCAAGATTCCGAACCTGGGGCCGACCTCCACCTTACTCAAGGAGGTCCAATAGGGCCAGAACCAAACTCCTCCCAAGAGTCCTTCACCCTATCGTAGAAGTAGGTTTTCAGTTTCAATAAGGCTGGTGCTTCTAACACGGCCAAAAGCATGTAATAATGGCTTGCCCCATTGAAGCGGCCAATGAGTTTATTTCAATAAAACTTAGATTTTTCTATTAAAAATTATTGTGTTTGCCTCATTTCTATCTCTCCGAGCCACATCTACGACTTGCTAATTGGTAAGTTTGAAATCCAGCTTGTCATACAGAGCTTCTCCCACAACTTACTAAGCTCAAAAAATGAGTTTGGAGTCCAACACTTGGTTCAATGATGCTTTAGCCGCTTGCAACAAGCAAGTGCGGAGCAGCTCACCATTCGGAATTGCTCCTGTAACTTGTTAACCCCCTCAAATGACAAGTTCGGAGTCCAATGCTTGGTTCGACGCCACTTTAACTACTTGCGAACGAGCGAGTACAAAGTAGCTTACCATTTGGAATTGCTCCCACAACTATTGAAACTCATTTAAATAACAAGTTTGGAGCTTAAAACTCTCCCCTAGAGTTGCTCCTCTAACTCGTCTCCCAAATTGCTCTATCCTTGAGCCTGGAGATGATTCTTCGTCCCACTCGCCTCCCGAGTGGTCCTCTTCTAAACGAGTTTGGAGCTTAAAAATCTCTCGTAGAGATGCTCCTCAAACTCGTCTCTCGAACAGCTCTCTCCTAAAGCCTGGAGATAATTCTTCGTCCCACCCACCTCCCGAGTGGTCCTCTTCTAAACGAGTTCGGAGCTTAAAACTCTCCCCTAGAGATGCTCCTCAAACCCGTCTCCCGAACGACTCTCTCCCAGAGCCTGGAGATGATTCTTCGTCCCACTCGCTTTCCGAGTGGTCCTCTTCTAAACGAGTTCGGAGCTCAAACTCTCCCTTAGAGTTGCTCCTCGAACTCGTCTTCCGAATTGCTCTCTCCTAGAGCCTGGAGATGATTCTTCGTCCCACTTGCGTCCCAAGTGGTCTTCTTCTAAACACGTTCAGAGCACAAAACTCTCCCCTAGAGTTGCTCCTCGAACTCATCACCAGAATTGCTCTCTCCTAGAGTCTGGAGATGATTCTTCGTCCCACTCGCCTCCCGAGTGGTCCTCTTCTAAACGAGTTGGAGCTCAAAACTCTCCCCTAGAGTTGCTCCTCAAACTCATCTCCCAAATGACTCTCTCCTAGAGCCTGGTGATGCTCTTCACTCCGCTCGCCTCACGAGCAGCCTTCTTCTCAATAGGCTTGGAGCTCAAACTCTCCCCTAGAGTTGCTCCTCGAACTTGCCTCCAAGAATGGATCCTCCCTTGGGTCTTACGTGGATCTCCCTAGCTCATCTTCTTAGCCCACAGGAGTGGAGCTCCTCTTTAAAGATTCCAGAGACCGAAGCTCTTCTCAACATAAACGAGGACATTGCGGACCTATTTTGACCCTAAATACGGGTGATTCTTCAGCTGACCTCCAAAGAGAAATTGTAGATCTTCGGGACATCTTCGAAACGAGGGGTCACACATCCCGATCGGACCTCCGTATCACCGGAAAAGTGGGTCACAACACAGCTGCACCGAGCACAAAAATGGGAAAAATCATCGCCTCAAAATTTGCGCTTAATCCTCATCGATGGCCCTGATCTCACCCCATAGTTCGGATCTGGAATCCGAGCTACTGAGCTACTGAGCGACCGAGCTACGAATTGGAAAAAACTACCGCCTCATGATTCGTACCAGATTTTCATCAACAGGCCCAGATCGTGCCACGTAGCTCGGAATTACGATCCTAGCTACCGAGCTACCGAGCTACGAATTGGAAAAAACAACCGCCTCACGATTCATACCAGATCTTTATCAAGCGGCTCAGATCTTGCCACGTACTCCGGATCTACAATTCGAGCTACCGAGGTATCGATCTGCAAATTGGCAAAAACAACTGCCTCATAATTCGTGCTAGATCTTCATCAAGCGGCTCAGATCTTGCCACATAGCTCAGATATGAAATTCGAGCTACTGAGCTATCAAGCTACGAATTGGTGAAAATAACTGCCTCACGATTCATGCCAGATCTTTATCAAGCAGCTCAGATCTTGCCACGTACTCCGGATCTACAATCCGAGCTACCGAGATACCGAGCTGCGAATTGGCAAAAACAACTGCCTCATAATTTGTGTCAGATCTTCATCAAGCAGCTCAGATCTTGCCACGTAGCTCGGATCTGAAATCCAAGCTACCGAGCTACGAATGAGGGAAAAACTTATCCTTCGTGATTCGTGCCTGATCGTGATCAACCGTCTAGATGGAGCCACATAGCTCGGATCTAAAATTCGAGATACCGAGCTACCAAGCTGCAAATTGGGGAAAAACTCTACATCAAAATTCGTGGACAATCACGATCAACGAATCAGATTTGCCAAACCACAACAGCCCAAAAAAAGAGCTAAAGGGTTAACGGGTCGAGTTCGGACCTGGTAGAGACCCGAACCCGCAACTCCCCTTCTTCCTCTTCTCCTTCGAGTTTTGGCACCAAAAACACAGACCCATGTCCTCGCCGAACTCCGTTGCTTCTGAAAACCCAACTTCTCTGAAGCTGTCGACCTCTACCCCAAACATGAAGCTCCCATCCGCCGAGCTCCATCATCGCCTTGCTCGCCCAACTCCAGCAACAAGCTCCAAGCTTCCCCCTCCGAAGCTCCTCCCCCATTATCGTAGAGCTTCCATCACCGAGCTCCAAAGCTCCAAAACTCCACTGTCTCCGAGCTCTCCTTCGTCATTGCCGAAGCTCCACCATGGCTGAGCTCCAACACCCACCAATGTCGAGCTCGCCAACCAACCACCTCGCCGACACTAAGCTCTAGCCATCTCCTTGTTGAGCTCCTCATCGAGCTCTACCTTTACTCCTCCGCCATGGCCGAGCTCCAGCACCCACCAATGTCGGTCTCGCCAACCAACCACCTCACCGACGCCGAGCTCGAGCCATCTCCTCGCCGAGCTCAAGCCATCTCCTTGCCGAGCTCCTCGTCGAGCTCTACCTTTACTCCTTCACCGACATCGAGCTCCTCCATCTTCGTCGAAGCTCCAAACCCAACTCCTCCTCGCCATGAGCGTCGAGCTCCTCGTCTCCTACTCGACTCCACAGTTGAGTTCCCCACCTCCGCTGTTGACCTTGCCTCCACTTGCCGAACTCCTCCGCAGTCGAGCTTCGGTGACGTCCTCGTTGAATGACTCCATGTGGGAGCTAGAGTCGGAGGTATGGTCGGGGTCGAAGGTGTAGACGATCGAGCATCTCTCGCCGTTGAAGTGGCACCGAAGGAAGGGGACGCAGGAGCCGAAGAGAAGTAGAAGAAGGAGGAGGGCAAAAAAAAGCCACGTGGCAATCAATAGTCAATGTTGACTGGCCACGTGGCAGCGTCTGGTGGGTCGATAATGGGTACCGAGCTACCGAGGTACCGACCTTCACATTGGAGAAAAATGCCTGCTTTGAGATACACGCCCTCTGATTGTGATCAACGCATAGGATTGCGCCATGTGTCCAGATAATATTTAATTAATTAATTTATTTATTTAGTTGAATTAATTATTTAAAAAATCAGAAAAAATATTTAAAAATTGAAAAATTAATTAAAAAATTCTTAAAATAATTATTAATTCGGAAAATAATTTTAAAATTCTGAAAATATAATTATTAAATTAGAATAATTAATTAATATTTTCGAAGATTAAGTATTTAAATTCGAAAAAACTTAGAAAAATCTGGAAAATCACAAAAAATCCAGAAAAATCTGAGAATAGTTTTGGGCATTTTACAAACTAAGAATAACACCGTTACACCTCGAGCAAGATCCGAACTCCCTTAAGAACTCCGATAAAATCTCATATGCCATTAGAATAACAAAACTACTTCTCAAAGATTGTAGAACTCAGTCTCTAGGAGTGGAGGGCTCGTGATATGGCTAAAAGTGAAATTAAATTGAGACTGTTCAAATCAGGTATGAATCTTAAAGCTTTCAGGGGTAAAATGGTAATTTCACCTACAAACGGGTCTGAAATAGAAACTGGATCTTTCTTCAAAGCCTAATAACCCATAAATGGATCTGTTCTACTGGGTATGGATAGCAATCCGTTATAAACCAACCCAGGTGGATAAAGAGTAATTCAAATTCATAGTTATCTCTATGAAATGATTTAAACTCTAGATCTTATCCATCCACACCATGAAGTAGAGATTGTCCTTATCTCGAAACGAATCCCTAAGGCGAGTATAAATACCCCTCTCTCCCCACCGTTACAAGGTAATCAATCTTTTTCCACATAAAGCTCTTTCATAATCTTCCTGATTACTGATAAGAGCATCGGAGGGTTCGTCGCTGGGATCCATCTCGGTGTATCGAACTTTTTTGCAGGTCAACGGTAGTGGTAAGAAACCAGTCAAAATGCCGGTGAAAGTCAACAGGTTTGCTTTTATTGTTTCCAAAACAATCCACAAATTCATCTGTTTGCTCCCACACGAAAATTAGCAGCAACATATGTGTATATTTATCCCGGCATTTTGGTAAAATGTCGGGATAGGTAGGCAATTATTCTAAAAAAATTAAAACTGTACTCTATCCCGACATTTTCACCCAAACGCCAGGATAGAAATGCCAAGATAAGCATTACAGATTGTAGTGAGTCGGAGGTTCAATTCCCACTGACATCTCTTTATTATAGAATTATTGTGTGTAGATATGACCTTATTAAAAAATTATTATAAAAAAAAGATTACATGAGTTTGCCAAGTGTTGCAAGTAAGCCAAATAGGATCCAAAAATATTGAATTTTGTAACATATATGGACCAATTGGTTGATGTTGTGTGCATGATCATTCTGCTAAATTTTTTTTTACTCTGATTTAGCACAATTTTCATTATATTACCATGGGGTTCCAGATAGTATTGTATCCGACAGAGATACGAGATTCAGATCTCAGTTATGGGCGAGTCTTCAAGCTAGTTTGGGGAGTAAGTTGAAGTACAGTACAACTTTTCATCCCCAGACTGATGAACAGTCAGAGCAGACTATTCAGATCCTTGAAGACATGTTGCGATCCTATATGTTGCAGTTCGGTAGATCTTGGGAGGACCACTTGCATCTCGTAGAGTTCTCATACAATAACAGCTTTCAGGCCAGTCTTAAAGCTGCTCCGTTCGAGGCACTTTATAGGCGTAAGTGCAAATCACCAGTGTGCTGGGATGACATTGGTGAGAGAAAGTTATTGGGTCCGGAGTTGATCACGAGGACAGTTGATGCTGTGACTCAGATCAGAAAGCATCTTCAGGCAGCTCAGGATAGGCAGAGGCGGTGGGCTGATGTCCATCGGAGAGCTTTGGAGTTTGTAGTTGGTTACCATGTTTTTTCTGAAGGTATCACCGTGGCACGGTGTCATTTGGTTCGGTGGTGGGGGCAAGCTTAGCCCTAGATTTATTAGACCGTTTGAGAATTTAGAGCGAGTAGGCAGGGTGGCCTATCGTCTCACTTTGCCACCAGCGTTATCAGGAGTGCACTATGTTTTTCATGTCTCACAACTCAGGAGATATATCCGCGATGAGAGTCACGTGATCGACTACTCTGAGTGACCGTATGGCCGGATTTAACTTGTGAGATTCTGCAAGTTGCTATTGTGGATCGGCGGGAGAAAGTACTTAAGAACAAGGTCATCAAGCTGGTTCGTGTTGCTTGGAATCCTCACTCGCCTAGTGAGTCGACTTGGGAGCTGGAGGAGGAGATTCAGCAAAAGTTTCCTCATTTGTTTGAGTAGTAGTTGTTTTGTTTTGTTTTGCTTTGTTTTCTTTCTTTTCTTTTTCTTTCGGGGTTACCCTATGTATCTTCTTTTTGAATTTCGATGACGAAATTCTTTTTGTTAGGTGGGTAGGATTGTAATTCCTGTTTTTTGTTTTTCGTATTTTTTGTGTATTTTTCTTCTTTCTTGAGTATTTATACTCTCTTTGTATTTTGGACCGTATATTGGAGTTGTTTTCAATATATATTCATTTTGTTCATTTTTTATCTTCTTGTAATTTATTTTTCTATCCCTTGATTTGTTCTTGATCGTTATTATTATTTCGCTCTTTATATGGTTCTTGTTCTCTTTGTTTTGTTCTTGGGTGCTCGTGGTGTTTTGGTTGTTCATCCTATTGCTTTTGATCCCTAATTAACTACCAAAGCCAAAATAGCCTATATATCCTATTTTAAATCCTATATATCAACTCCTAATTAAACCCAATCCTATTCATACCCCTAAACTACCCAAAACCCATTAACCTAAATATCCACAACCCAAAAACTCAACCCTATATAACTCCTTACTAAAACCATAACCCTAACCCTTCCTAACTACCGACCTCTCCCTTTCTCTCTGTTTGTACCGTCAACACCCCCGACCCCATCCACTACACCCTACTCCCGTCGCCAGCCCAACCCACAACCCCACCATCTCCCGAGCACCACCATCTCCATCTCCATATCTCTCTCCCTCCGTCCGTCTCTCTCCTGCTCTCCCCGTCCGCCAGTGTCGACAGCAGCGACAGGAGCAGCAGCGCCAGCACAAGGCCAGTGCCGCTGTCCCCCCTCCCGGCCGTCTTTCTCTCTCATGGGTTTGCATGTGCACGTGGGTTGCACGTGTGGTTGTGTATTTGCTTTGGTTCATGATTTGCGTTCGTGGGTTTTGCTTGTTGTGTTCGTTTTCGGGATCCATTTCCATTATTCTTGGTATTCATTTCATCTTCGGTTAAGGTAAGTAACTTGTACTCAATTCCTTTGTATGATACAAATCATAAATTCTACTTGTAGTGTAGAAGGATTCTAGAGACAACTAGTGTGTGATGTATGCTTGATGAGTATTGTCTCTATAGTGCTATTGACCATAGTTGCCTCACGACACAAATTTGACATGAAACAACTTAGGTTTTGACCGTTCTTGATGTGATTATATTTGTGAGATAATTATGAGATTTGTGTGTTTGTTTGGATCCATATGATATACTTGTTATGAACATGCTATATACCCTATTTCATGTTATTTGGATTCTTAGTAGACTCTATAACATGTTTGGTTGTGTTTGGAACGAGTTTCGTATGTTGTATATTGATTTGTTATTAAGAGGAAAATCTGTACTTTGTCAGCGATCAGTTTTGATTGGTATTTTAGACCATATTAAGATCAGTATTTGAAAATATTTTGTAAACAAATTTGTAGAGAGTTCTGTCTATTTTCTAACCCTTTCGATGGAACTCAGTTTCAATTCTTGGTTTGTGAATTATGTCTATTTTACTACAGAGATGTATCTTATTTTCAGATTTCGTTTCTTGATGATTTCAATGACTAAACTGTTTTGATACTAGTGCTAAGCATATTACTTTGATCTAAAATTTTGCACAACATTTCTATACCTATTTAGGGATTATCCAGAATTTTGGTGAATTTTATTGATGAGTTTTATATGTCGTTTCATGCTTGTTTATAAAAATTATACTTGCTGAATTTTGCTCATTGTTCTGTAAAGATTTGTATTTTCACCCTAATTCTTTTCCTGTATGAAAATTATTTGTGAATATGAAAGTTAGCTTATTTTGTCTATTTTCATCTCCCTTTGACGGATCTGGATTTCCTTTCACGGTTTGCGAGATATCATAGTTTTCGTACAACAGAGTTGGGAATTCCAGATTTGCCAAACTATCATTTCTTGATATTTTCTGATTTTTTTTGGCTAAACTAATCTTACTTGAAAATTGTGAAACTTTATATTTTGATACTAGACATATATGGGATTACCCCAGATTTTTCCTGAATTTATTTGAGTTGTTTTGATGCTGTTTTCCTGACTTTGAATTCGATTTACTAATTTCTGGATGAACATATTTTCTCGATTCAAATCCATTTTGAGTTATATTTTTCTAAAACACTATATGACTTATTTGTATTCACTGGATTCGGTTGGAAGTTTATTTTTCAAATTTTCTGACGGATTCGGGTTTTGATATTTATGGTAACGGGAATCGCTGTTTTAGTACTATACTGTTGTACTGTCCTGAATTAGGAAGTACCCTATTTTGCTCTATTATGTGACTATCTTACCATCTGTGCATGCTTATCTGTTATTCTGAACTTGTGGTTCGTTATATCATTCTAGATTTACTCTATTTCATGCACATACACATCTGTCTGATAATAATTATAAAATAATCAAGTCGGGATTTATGGAAAAGATCTAGTAGTGGGAAAGCATAGAAATGTGTACTTAGAAGGGGGTCCGTGTTTTCCATATGATTATCTGTTATATGTTATTCTGTATCCTTTCTATATTACTTCCTATAGGAAGGTGTAGGGAAGAAGAGAACCACTAAGTTCTATCTATCTGACCAGTTATCCGATATCTGTCTGTCTGAACCCTGAGTACACGGCCCTATATGATCCCCTACAAAATCTACAAATGTAACTGTTTTGAATGTAGCAACCATGTGATAAAATGATGGCACATGAAGTGCTACATAGTTAGTAATTAATACAAGACTTATAAGAATCTGTATAAGAATCTGAATCTAACATCATCTGATATCTAAATCTGTTATCTGATTATCTGTATCTGATATCTGAATCTGTTATCTGATTATCTGATTATCTGTTATCTGTCTGACACTATCACTTGACACTATTATTTGACACTATTTGTATATCTGTCTACATGCTATTTGATTTTGACACTTGACACATGTTAGTATACCATGCTAGTTGATTCTGCTATACCATGATACATCTGTTTCTGCTATTATTAGATTTGTTAGTTTTCTATGTACTTGTATCCTGCATTACAAGTGGCTCGTAACTTGTATTGACGGGTACTTGTTTTCTTTTTCTTTCTCCCAATTTATTGATTGCAGATCAGGATGATCGTTTGCCCGATGGTATTGGAGAAATAAAATATTAGTGCTGGACTTCTTTTGCTATTATTATTATCTGTTGCTTTTGAAAATTGTATTTGAGTACTTGGATTTTATTTGTATTTGGACAATGTGATCTAGGATATTAACTTGTTCGGATCTGTTTATTTGAGACTATCATATTATTGGTTTTCAATTAAATTCGGTTGGCACTTTGTTTTGTTTTGAGATATATATGTCTGTGTGAGGATGATTCTTTTGGCTTCCGACTCTGATTATTCTGAGATTTATTGTAAGGATTCTGAACAGCTTATGGATGATGCAAAT
This sequence comes from Hemerocallis citrina, assembly GCA_017893485.1. Classification (NCBI taxonomy): domain Eukaryota; kingdom Viridiplantae; phylum Streptophyta; class Magnoliopsida; order Asparagales; family Asphodelaceae; genus Hemerocallis; species Hemerocallis citrina. The sequence goes on along the minus strand of CM030358.1, from coordinate 206,101,746 downwards.
CATTCGCTGGGTTGAGTCGTGTATCCGTATTCCGTAGTCTTTTAGGGAAGCGGGGCGTGACAATGTCCAATGTATTCGTCTGAAATCATTTCTTGAAAAGTTTGCATCATAGTAATGATTGAAATAAAAACACTACTAGAAGTAGAATCATAAGATGTACAAAACTTCAAAGTTGCGATTTTAAAAGGTTCTAAAAATTGTAATAAAGATTCGGCAAAATACCATGATTGGGAAATCATTTGAAAATTTTCCATGTTTTTTGCAAGACAAAAATCATTTATAATATCTTTGTATTGAGTAACAACATTTAGTAAATCGAAAGTAGAGTTCTATCGGTGTTTAACATCGTTAGAAAATTTTCTAACATGTATTTCCCTAGCTTTATACCATACTTTAAATTCTCGAAGCATAGGACCACTTAAAGCAATAAAATGTACACAATTTCTAATTACAATTATATATGAATCGGCTACTTTCAATGTATCTTGTACACATAAATTTAAAATTTGACACACACATCTAACATGAAAAATTTTCTTACATGGAGGAGCTAATTGTATTTCTAATGTACTAATCGAAGCATTGTTGTTAGATGCATTATCAAAACTAATAGTAAGATGATTCTCTTACTAATCGAAGCATTTTTATCACGAATATAATATAAATCACAAACTTCTAAAATACGTGTTGCAATAACTAGTCCATTATAGGGATACAGCAAAGCCGCAAGTGAGAAGATTCTCTTTTGAATCATCCAATCACTATCTATCCAATGACAAGTTAAGCCCATCATCAAAATATCGTTACAACCTTCCAACAATCAGAAGTTAACAATACTCTACAAGTTAAAGAATACAAGAGTGCAATTAAATCATCTCTCATTTCGTTGTAAAGTTTAAAACAATCGGACATTAGTGTGTTTCTAGGAATTCTTTTAAAATGTGGATTTAATGCATTTTGATTGAAAGACTCTACATTCATACTCTAGGAACAAGAAAAAAATAGTTCATCCTTAATAACTGGTCGGGTCATTTCCCGATGAACAAGTTTGGCTGCTATCTATTTGTCTTGTCCTAGGGTTGACTTTTTGTTGGCCTTATTGGTCTTGTACTAATTCTTTGTGTACATTTATAATGTGTCGTTTAATTGTACATGTTTCCTCACCATTCTTTCATTTGTAACTCTTGTCATAATGTTTACACATCTTATGTCCTACACACGGATTATTCTGATTGGGGATACAGTCATAAAATTTTTGTCATTCACTTGTTTTCCCCTAGTTTTTCTACTACTAGTGGGTTCGGTTTGTTGTGTTAGTGTGTCAACATCATGCATTTCTTCTTGTATTTCGTGTGTAGGGATATCGTGAGTTCCTACCATAAGATTATGTGTAAATTCAGGTTCAATTTGTGAGACTATTGGAGGCCGACGTGAAGTACCGGTGGAATCTTTCACTTTGGTTATGGCCACTACCTCGTGATCTAGACATGATAATAGCGTATGTGAAAAAAAAAGTTATTCTAGTGTTTTAATAGTGTATGTACAATAATACCAAAAAAAAATAAAAAATATGAGGTATAGTTACAAAATAAAATCTAAAAAAATAGGAGGGTTGAGAGAGAGAAAAACGAAAACCAACAAACAAATATGATACAAAAAATTAGAACTACAACAAAAATTAAGACAATATGCGGGTTGTGAAATTTTGATACCATACTTCACGGATAATCGAATATAGAAATGAGAGAGAAAATAAAAGTAGAGAGTAGTTGATAATCCAGTAGTTGTTGAAACATGAAAGAGAGAGAGAGAGCTTCTTTGTTGGAGGAGTTGAAGTAGATGTAGTTGAGAGTTGAATCAACACAATTCGATACAATCGAAAATTTTCACTTCTTTGTTGCTTGCTTCATTGTTAAAAAACTTGATTGAATTGATATTGAATTGAGTAGTAGTAATAAAGAGAGTAAGAGAGTAAGGTGTGGAAATTATTAGATTAAACGAAGGAAGTATTTATAGGGGAAATACAAAAAAATAAAAAAAACTAAAAGTCTAAAAAAATAAAAATAAAAAGACAAAAAATTAGCCAGCCAACGGTCTGCTGCGGACCGTTCGACCCGCAGGTTGACCCGTGGGTTGGCGGGTGGGTTTGACTTGGTCAACGAGTCGAGCTGGTTGGGTTCGTGAATTTTACGACCCGGGTAGACCCGCGGGTTCGACCCAGACCCGAACCGCATACTAGCGGGTTGGGTTCGTGTAGGCGGGTCGCGGGGCAATTTGGCCCTGTTGCCATCCCTAGCAGAACCTGAACTAATTGTTTATATTTGGAATGTACAAAATATGCACATGTGTACCTAATATTTTCATCTAAGTCTATATAGGCCAATATAGATTTGAATTCAAAGTAATCTCAAGATCTTAAGAATCAAGGTAAAAGGAGAAAATCACGGAAATATAAAAGAAAGTAAATATTTGGACAGATTCATCAAGAAGAAGATGTGACTGATCCTTGAGAAGCCAGAGCTTCACTGATTATTTACTGTTTATTTGTGAGAAATAATTATGTAAAAGATTCTTGATAAATGATAAGTCCGGAAAGATATATTATCGATTCCCCAAAAAATTACTTTTTCCGAACTAACAGTTGATCGCATGGTTTGACGGTTTGACAGTCGAGTGTGCTTCACAATCGGCCGTGAAATCAAGTTGAAATTTGTTGCAGTCGACTGTCGATTTATCTCGACTTTCTCGAGATTAATTGACGGTCAACTGTCAACATTTACAGTCAACCATCAATTCAAAAACAAAATGAATATTTTCTTTTGGAAATAAAATTCTTATATATATATGTATATATATATATATATATATATAGGGGATCAATATTATTTTTCATCACACTTTTGACTCATATACTTCAGAACTTATCACTTTGCCAAATATCAAAGAGAGAATTGCATTTTTACTATTTTCTTAGTGAATATGTCTATCTTGCTTTTTTACTTTCTTTTTGCTTCGGATTGAGGCGGTTTACGGGACTTATATATAGAAGTCATGTGGGTGTTACAAGAATCTCAACCTAAATACCGAGAACTCACCATATGGTGTTTAAGTACATTGGAATGCTTGCGGCGGAGAATTGCTGCAAGTAAGGGGTAGCAGATTAAGCCCTTGGGGCCCAATCACTTAAATTGATGTGTCTCGCATCTTTATTTTGTCTGCTTTCTCTAACTTCATCGTCTTACTTTACGTATTTATTTTAAGTTTATTTTATTTTCGCACAAACACCCTATTCACACCTCCCCCCTCCTCTTGGGTGATTTACACTAATTAGTGCATAGTAGTAGTCTTGTTTCAACTAATGTGTTTGCATGATTAAAGATAGTGTTATACTAGATTGCACAATAAAGGCTAAATGTGAGAGGGGAAACCTTGAACTATGGCCTTTATGTAGAAAACCCAATTGACCTTTTTTTAATGCAGAAAATCTTCATGAAGTATGGTTGTTGCAAAAAAAATCCCTGAAGTATTTTAAAAAATCACATCTAACTTTTCTACTTGTATCAGATAACCTCATTCATCTTTGCAAGTTGTTTCAAAAAACATCATCTATCTTTCACATTGTTGTCAAAAACCTTCCTCAATTTTAGCAGATGTCGCACGTTGGCAGGGGTTGCAACAATAGTTCGAGAAGGTTTTCTGCATTTAAAAAAGGTCCGAAGGATTTTCTGCATAAAGACTATAGTTCAAGTGTTTTTCTTTTTTTCAAATTTAGCCCGGAATAAAGTATGTAAAGAAAAGTTAGGCACACAACTGTTCCCTTTCCCAAATTATTATCGACGGCATGACAATCCTATGGGCTGATCCTACAGCCATGGCCCATGGGGCTTTACCCTCAGTATTCATCGCATTCCCCCCGCAAATCACGACACCAAATTTCACTCACCCACTCATTCTGTTATTCATGGCTCGCCTTACAAAACCAACGGAGATAACAGAGCCAGCCTCTGTAAATTTTGCTAATCTTGCCAGACAGTCAGTCAAACACCACTCATTAACAAATTAATTAACCACAACAAAAATGAATTACAATTGGCAAATGAATTCATGCTTAGCTGTCAATCCTCATACTCTTGCTCTTCTTATAATAAATAATAAATACAGTAATAATTAAACTCTGTCCTTTTCCTCCACTTCCCCTTACTCCCCCATCACTTCCTCCACCCTATTCATTCATTAAACAAACACATCATCACGTCTTAACCTCAACTCTCTCTCCTCCTTGTTTTCTTATATACCCTAACCATCTTTGCCAAATCTCCCTGTCATTATCTCTTGAAATGGGGCAACAATTTGGTGACACTACGATGACCAAAGTGTTCGTCGGAGGGTTAGCGTGGGAGACGCAGAAGGAGATGCTTAAAGAGCACTTCGACAAGTATGGTGAGATCCTCGAGGCTGTCATTATCTCCGATAAGGTCACCGGCCGGTCTAAGGGCTACGGATTTGTGAGTAGAAAGATTTTCGTGTTTTTGTTGTTGTTCCGACAAAATTTGATGACTGCAGATGTATAATGTATTAATATTTGATATTTTTACGTAGGTGACTTTCAAAGAGGCAGAGTCAACTAAAAAAGCTTGCGAAGATCCAACTCCGGTGATTAATGGGCGTCGTGCAAATTGTAATTTGGCGTCGTTGGGTGCTCGCCGTACTAAATTTTCTCCTCCTGCCACCCCGATTTTAGTACCACATGGTAATCAGTGTCTCGAAATATATTTTCAATCTAACTTTTTAGTCCAGTACATATAATCCAAACAATATTCCATTAATTAATGTCTTGAACTTGGTGCATGTTTCATCATTATCATTAGTTATGGACAACTGAAAAATGGATTGATTTTAGTACAATCTGGGTCTGGGGTCATGTTGTTATAATAATTGTTTGGCACGCACACTCATTTTAATGTCGACAGCACACCTTCCCAGTTCATAATGTGTTTAGTGTAAATCTATAGCTGGTAGATCTCCCTACTACAATTCATGATGACGGTTTACGGTTTTCATTTTTCTTCTTCTGAAGAATAGACTATAACATGATGCATGCAAGCAGGATTTAAGCTGTGTACTTCTTGTGCAGTAGTATTAAGAGACTATGCCGGACTATAATAACCTTTATGCCATGGTATCACTACATGTTTATGTTATAGTATAGCACTTTCAATGATGTTTACTACTATATATTAATTTCGGTGTAGGGCCTAGAGGAGTGCCAAATGGACCGCCATCGCCATGGTACTATGCACCGGCCGGATCGGGAACTCCGCAGCCACCACTATCGCCACTGCATCACTACCCGGGTGTTGTCCCCTACTATGCTGCTGCAGCTTATGGGTAATTAAGTAGAAGCGATCTCTAATCTCTACCTTAACCTAATAAACTGCTTTGAAAACCGTGTTGGTCAGGATTGGGGCCCACCACTTGGTGGTTCCTGCTGGTGCTGTTGGTTGCCGGGAGTTAAAACAGAGAGAAAAAGAGAGAGGGAGGGAGCACGTGGCCGGCAGGGCATGTGGAGATAAACCTGAGGCTCGAACAGTGTGGGTGACAGCCTGGGTTTTGTGCTTTGTGGGCTGATGCTCACGTGATTAACGTAATCACTTTAGGAATTAAAGAACAACAATCTCAAATTTAATTGGGTAATGCTATACTTTTACTAATTTTTCTTTTTACTACCTAGGTGGCACACCACTATGGGATACCACTATTGGATGATTCCACTAATAGTGTACCACCTAGATAGTAAAGAAAAAGTAGTAGATTTGGTAGTAGGTGAGCATTACCCAATTTGATTAGTACGGACTACTATTAGTGGGTTACAGTTTAAAAAATGTACGATGGATCGGATTCAGATTGAATCCTGCAAGATCCACATCTACTTGTAGATGTGCTCAGATTTTAAAGGCAACAGTGCCACATCCACAATCTTTCTTACAATCTTAGGTAGCATAATACCATTGGAGATATCACAATTGTACTCTACAAAACATCTTTAATTGTATTGTGCCACCTAAGGTTGTAAAAAGAAAAGTTGTGGGTAAAACATTGTTGTTTTAAAAGACCCTCTTGGAGGATACTACCTACAAGGTCTAGTTTGATGCATCTGATTTTTGTGGATCTGAACTTAAAATAGGCCTTTGGGCTAAGTTTTTGTAGTCGTGTAGGGTGACTTCTCTATTTTAGATACTTCTGGGTACCTCCAATTATCTTCCGTTACCTCTGTTTTCAAACAGGATAACAAAACATTCCCTTATCTATAATCTAGAGAATTTTTTTTTTTAATGAGGTTGATTCATGTTTCCTATTGCAGGTACTCTCCATCATACATGACAGATTTGAGCTACAATGCTGTAAGTTGTCAATCATCCCTTTTCCCCAATCTATTGTAAATTCACGCTTACGATTGTAATTTGGTAAAATGACTTCACAGAGAATTGCGCTCTGAGATAAATCCCATCACATAATTGAATTACTTGATGATATATTTTGTTTCAAAATAAAATAATGAATTTTATATCTGAAATTTATCAATATCTTGTTCATAAGATATGCAGTTACAATCATACATATAACAGCAATTCCACAGAGTTCAGTGATGTGTCGCAGGGGATGTACACAAGGTTGCACTCTCTATGTGGGAGAAGATTTACTTGATATATGTTATTTGTGCTTATATAAATAGATACTTATGTAGACATGTTGAATTATCCAAAATATCTGAATACACCGAAATAACCAAATAATGTAGATGGCTTGACATGCCTCATTCAACTCATTCGTTTTCTCCTATTAATTAATATCCTACGAATATTGTTTGCACTCCTCTTTATCAGATATGGATATCGAGTTCAACATCACAGTAGTATTTGTAGTCCAGTACAACAGTAGTCTTTGTAGTTGTTATCTTAATTTGCAACTAGTAACCAATACGAAAATTGCAATCCTATATCAGTACTTATTTCCTCTTTGTGTGTGCGTTTCAGAAGCTAAACCACAATGGAGCAGTAGGATCCTACATGCAAGGCCAGTGGTACCCAGCAGTAACACAAGCGGGAATGGCTGCTAGCTCAAATGGAATGATGCCCGTGTACCCAATGTACAACTACCATCACCACCATCCTCACTTCTACTCACCAGTGGCCGCCACCACTGCTGCCCTCACCACTGTGCCCACCGTCATCTCCAAGCCTACTGCAATGCCTCCCCCTGCTTCGGGTAAACATTTATCATTGTTAATATGCACTATCCAATTTGACATTCCTAGTCTCAAAAAGAAGAGGGTTTAACAAAGGTTTCAATTTCAGACATTGTGATCATTGTTTTTTCAAAAGTTACTTTTTCTGAACCAGCCTCAAAACCCGAACATAGAGTATACTCCTCAAAAAGAAAACATGTTATTATCTAAAAATAATGTATTTTTGTAGAAACGATTATCATTTTCAAGCAGTTATTACATTTGGCTAGAAAGAAAGAGAACTGAGAATTTTAACATAATGCACATGATAAACAACGTAACCAGACCTTTATATGTTGTCGGCCTAAAACCCTATGATTGACTTTTGATCCGATGATGCATTGATTCACACCATGCATCATAATCTACACACTACACCTTAAAAGGCATTGTAAAGACATGTGTATTAGTTATTCATCGAGTGTAACATTGATTCCATTATAGCTATAATAGTCATTTTGCAACCACTTGATGCATGAGTACTCAAACTATTAGTATATCTACACTGACTCTGCATTTCTGTGTACTGCTAGTATTGATTTATTGATTTTTCAACAGTTTGTTTGGCAGTGAAACAACCAACAGAGTGCAGCTGAAAGTTCCCCAAGGGAGAGGGTGAAATTTGAAGAAGAAACCGTAACAGGACAGAGTGACCGAGTATGAAGGATTAATTGGATTATTTATTGTATTCAATACTATTATTTCTTTCATTGGTGTGACTCAAAACTGCATTCATTTATTCCCTCTAACCTGCAGCATCACCTTGGATGCCAAACTGTAACAAAGGGTATTTTTTTCTGTTTACCAAATTATTGTGTGGTAAACTATCTTCCTATGAACTATTAGTGAATGAAATATTGGGCAATTAGCTTGAATAACAACAATTGTGCACCTACTTCCTCCTAATTTAAACTTGTCCTCTCCGAGTTTGGGTGACTGAAAAAAAAAAAGACCTTTTCTGAAACAATGAGTCTAGCTGAGATGAACGAGTGGCAAAGGCCAGAGAAGGAAATGAATGCATCAGTAAGAAATTGAATTTTTTCCAAACTGACCCACGTTTTTTAAATATGTACCAAACTTACCCAATTTCGAAACTATTTACCAAAATGACTCGCTCGCTATTTAAACTGTGAGTTATTTGAAAATACTCTCGCTGTTTGAAACTCGTTGTTTAAAACAGCGAGTGTAGTTGTAGGGAATTCTTCATCAATTGGACAGTTTTAATTGTATAATTGATGAAGAATTGGAAAGTTTCTTGTGTACAGTCGGGTAGGTTTTGTTTGTGATTAGATAATGACTCGTATATTCGTATAAATATGTATAGATTTGGAAATTGTATAATTGATGAAGAATTGGAAAGTTTCTTGTGTACAGTCGGGTAGGTTTTGTTTGTGATTAGATAATGACTTGTATATTCGTATAAATATGTATATATTTGGATTACGATATTCCTATTTGGTTCTATTTTGGTGGTGAAATAATTCGTGACCCAAAGCTACCGTTGATCCTAAATTAATTTGGGCACCGCGTAATATTACAATGGCAGAACTAGTCCAGAAAGTTTATGATGTAACTAATTGGGATAGAGATAAATGGAGTATTAAAATTTTAGACCGTTATGCAACAGGATAAAGGGAAGGTCAATATTTTATGGCAATGCCCGTAGCTAATGATAACGCTCTAAAGTCCATGATTGCTAGGATACTTGATTCCAATTATAGTTGGTCTGCATTGAAGTTATATATTCAGCAAATCAAAATTATTAATGTTCAGCCACATGTTAATCCCAGTTCAAGCTTCGTACATGAAGTGCCGACACTGAGATGACTTCTAACCCAGTTCATGAATCACATGCAATTCCACCGTCCCCACAAGAAGACACAATCATAAATACAACTAGCCCAGATCCTATAGAATGTGAGTTGTCAAGTCAACCTAGTTTGATTCATGGTTATGTTGGAAATGACAATGTTTTTGAAATATTCGAAATGCTACCATTAACAAAGAATTATTAAAAGATGATGAAGAAGAGAAAGAAACGGACGATGAAGTTAATGAGAATTTAGAAAATGATGACGAAGTGGAAGAATATGAGTATGCAACTATTAATATAAATGAGAGGAATGTTAATGATGTGAACGTTAATACATCAATCCAATCACCATTCACATAATTTCTTTTTCTTATCAAAGTGCGAGAGTACATCAATTTCCACAAGAGTCATGTGGTTCATCCAACGTAGACGAATTGTACATTGGGCAGGAGTTTCAAATTAAAGAAAATATCCAATAGGTAGTGAAGATGTTATCCATCAAGAAACATCGAGAATTTGTCACGTTGAAATCTACCCCAAGCTTATATACTATGAAATGTAAATTGGCACCGAGGAAACGTACCAATTGAGGAAATGGCACAAATTTCCCCAGTCATAAGTGAGGGCGGTTGCCCATGGAGATTACGTGCAATCATTCAAAAAGGTGGGATGAATTTTGTGGTGAAGAAAATAGTAGGGCCGCATATATGTCTGAATCCCACGTTGAATCGAGACCACTGTAAAGTTGATGCTAAATTTGTGTGCAATCTGATTGTGAATGTTGTGAAGGCTGAGGTAGGATTAACACCACGAGCTATAATTGAGATAGTCAAGATACAATGCAATTATCAGATTTTGTATAGGAAGGTTTGGATTGCAAAACAAAAAGCTCTTGAGAGGTTGTTCGGTTCCTTTGAAGAAGCATATACTAAGTTGTCTTATCTTCTATCAGCAATACAAGCAGCAAATTTAGGAACCGTTGTCCACTGGGATAAGTATGAGTCCAGTTCGGGCGAGGAAACATTCAAAGGAGTTTTTTGGGCATTTGGTGCTTCGACTGAAGGGTTCAAGGCATGCATACCTGTTATTAGTGTTGATGGAACACACTTATATGGAAAAACTCAAGCGAAACATCTCAAAGCCATTCAACTATGTAATTTTTGCGTCTAGTTATTATGGCACTTACTGTAACACCTGTGTTCCTTTTCCTGTATTTTTGTATGTACTTATTTTTTTTTCCTGAGTATTTTTTTAATTGTATTATTCAGTTCTTCCTAAACCATATAATTGTTTCTTCATTCTCAATAAAATCCATCTATCTTGCCTTCGATTCAGTTTTGTGGCTTTCAATCTTCTTGATTATATATTTCTATCAAATTATTGTCTCCGGATGAATTGTTTAATTCTAAATTTATTTATTTCGTGGCCTAATTAATTCTCATTTGATTCTTACCCTGTTGGATCCAATCCTACCCCAAAACCCTATAATTATAACCCTATTGGTTTTTAAACCCGCTTACCCGTTTACCCAATAAGCTGTTTACCCCTTAACCCTAATTCACCTCCTATATAAACTGACTGTTAAACCCTAATCCGTAATTAACCCTAACCCCTGCTAATTACCCTAGCTGCCTACCATGTCCCCCGTTCTCCCTCTCTCTCCCGTTCAACCATTTCCCGACCTCCGAAACCCTCCATCTCCATCCCGTCCTCCGTTGCTCCACCTTTCGTCCTCGCCTGCTTCACCCCCTCCATCCGTCTCCTAGACCCTCGACCCCATCCTTCGAACCCAACCACCCCGACTCGCCTCACTTCACCTCTTCATCATCTTTGATCATCCCGTCATCCAGCGTCTCATCCTCTGTGCCCCGTCGAGCCGCCCTGAACCCTTCGACCTCCCTCCGATCCTGCATCCTACCTCCCCTCGTCGTAGATCCCCACAGTTCACCACCGTCACCCCCCGCTGCCTCGTCCTATCGTTGACCAATCGACCACCGCACGGCCCTCTCCCGCCGCTGTCGAAGCTCACAGTCACCACCCAAGTCTCCCCTATTGTGATCATCAACAATGTGCTCCACTTTGAATGAAGGTCGTCTGATCACCATCGTGATTGGGATCATCACCATCTTCGTCAGCATTAGGATCTGATCTTATCTTAGTCGTCGATTTCCTTGAGATCATGATCATCATCAAGTTCAACCATCATCAGATCTTGATCACCTGGATCGTGACCGTCCGATCAATTTTGATCGTATTGATCTTCATCAACATCGAGATCCGTGCCCAATCGTGATCATATCTCATCAAGATTCGCTTAGTTCGCGATCGTCGCCGTGTGCCGGGATCCGTTCCCATTATTCTCTTCTCTTCAGATTCATCGACTACACCCAAGGCAAGTAACTTGTATATTATTTTGTTTGTATACAAGTACAAAATATCGCATGTAGTCTCGCTTTTTTTTTGTGTTCGTTCTCATGAAGATCCTTGATAAATCTTGTTCTCATTCGTTTGATCCATCCGTAGTCATGATCCATCATAATAAGTTGTCACACACACACACTCTACATGAAAATAAATTAGTTCTAGATAAACTCTTGATACATGTATTTATATTCTTCATGATCTATGGTACGTTGTGGTTTTGTTACATGTTTGATGTGCTAGACGTGTCATCTCGTTGTAGACTTGTTATAACCCATGCCATGTTGATTTGAATATCTAATATATCATGTTTTGCATTATATTCTAATTTGAATCTACTGTGGATGAATTGTTTGATTAAATGCATGAAAGGAATTTCATTTTGCTGCTGCCTTGATTTGGTTCAGCATTTTAGACCATGTTAAGGTCAGTAAAATAAATTATATTGTAAATATGATTCATAGTCCTCGATATCTATTTTTCAGAACTTTCGACGAATCTTAATTTCGATTTTTGATGTGTGAGTTATCGTTATTTTACTGCAGTTGTGTCATAATTTCCAGATTCTGATTTTTAAGATCGCTACATGAATTATTATTCTTAAACTGATGTTTAAAGTAAACTTTGGATTTAATATTTTTCTAGATATGTCTAGACATGATTGGGATCAACCCCTAATTTTTGTGAAATTGTTTAATGATTTTATAACTTATTTCATGCGGGTGAAACTAATCATATAATTGGCAAACTGCATGTTGTTAGTAAAGAACTCTATTTTCAACTTGATTTCAGTCACTTTTGATTAAATATTTGTGAATATGAAATATATCCTAGTATGTCTAATTTACAACCCTTTGACGGATTTGAATTCCAAGTTGTATTTTGTGATTTAGCGCTGTTTTGGTACTGCTGCGTCTAAAATTTCAGATTCATAAATTTTATGCATCATCCTATTTTCCGAATTAAATTGACTATGCTATTTGTAATTGAATTTTATGAAATTCTATATGCTGATACTAAATATTCTAGGGAACCTTCCAGATTTTTTCTAGATTTAATTAGTGTGTTTTATGCCCTTTCCATGCTTATAAATAAAACTTTACAATTTCTAACTGAACATGAATTTTGTATAAAATGCGGTTTTGAGCCCTGTTTCTATAGTTGTTATGTGACTTGTGTATATGAACTGGATTCGGATGAGAGTCTAGTTTCTAGATTTTCTGACAGATCCAGGTTTGCATTCCTGTGACAACGGTAATCTCAGATTTGGTGCAGCAGTGTCTTGCTATCCAGAATTGAAAGTCTCATTGTCCTAATCTATTATGAGTTGTTATCACCCGTTCATGTCTTCTATCCAACTTGAGCTTGTTCCTTGTTTCTTGCCATGTTTTTCTTGTCCTGTTGGTACACGTCTATGCCTGCTTTGATAATAATAACAAGTAACCAAGCCGGGGTTTAAGAAAAAGACCTTAGTAGTAGACAATATAGGTATGTGTACTCACGAACTTGTTATACTATTGATTCATGAACCTGTTATACTATTGATTCATGAACCTGTTATACTATATTCAATTCATGAACCGGTTATATTACTATTGATTCATGAACCTGTTATACTACTACCTGATTCATGAACCTGTTACCTGTTACATGACGCCTGAGTACATGCCCCTATATAAACTCACCACTAGATCTAAACGTAACTTGCATGTATGTAGCAACCATGTGGTAAAATTTGGGATGCCTGAAATGCTACCTAGATAGGATTAAATATAAGACTTGAGAATAACATGATCACTTGCACGTTCTTGTTACCTGTACATGCTACCTGACACATGTTACATGTTTACCTACTTGCATGCTACTTGATACCTGTCACATGATACCTATACCCTGTTATTTCATCATTTACTTGATTCTATTTCTTGATTAAGAGTTAGTTGCTCTATTTTGCTGTCACATCCCTTCCATGTTTACTTTAGTACTTGCTTCTTGCTACTACTTTGTATTTTCTTTATCTGTTTTCCGTACTATGAAGGGTGTGATCTTGAAATCGGAGGCAGGTTCTTTGGCATCGACCTCATTGAATTGGCAGTTTTGGGAGTCGACATCATTATTGGCATAGACTGGATGTCAGTTTACAGTGCCACTATTGAATGCAAGAGCAAAGAAGTTGTGGTGAAGGCACCAGGAGGACCAGCAGTTACATTTCAAGGTAAGAGGAAGTGTAAGAAGTTGGTAGCAGCCTTGTCAGGGCAGGAAGTTCCAGAAGAAGTGAAACAGATCCCAATTGTCCGAGATTTTCCAGATGTGTTTCTTGATGATCTACCAGGGCTTCCCCCTCATCAAGATGTAGAGTTCAGCATCACTGTTCAGCCAGGAAGTGCACCTATTTCCAAGGTACCATACAGAATGGCACCGGTTGAGCAAGATGAGATCAAGAAACAGATCGAAGAATTGTTGAGCAAAGGATTCATCAGGCCAAGTGCATCACCGTAGGGAGCCCCAGTTCTTTTGGTGAAGAAGAAGGATGGATCAATGAGGATGTGTATCAACTACAGGGAGTTGAACAAGATTACAGTACAGAACAAGTATCCTATTCTTCGAATCGATGATCTGTTCGACCGTCTACAAGGAGTAGCTGTATTCTCCAAGATAGACTTTGCGGTCAGGATATCACCAAGTTCGAGTGAAAGAAGAAGATGTGCACAAAACGGCTTTCCGAACTAGGCATGGTCACTAGTTTCTAGTCAGGCAATTTGGAGTCACAAATGCACCGGCTATTTTCATAGACATGATGAACAGAGTTCTGTGGTCATTCATCGATTCTTTTGTCGTTGTATTCATCAACGACATATTGGTCTATTCCAAGTTAGAAAAGGAGCATGCCAAGCACCTAGCAGAGGTTCTGAAGAAGCTACAGGAGCATCAGCTGTATGCGAAGTTATCCAAATGTGACTTCTGGAAAACCAAAGTCGCCTTCCTGGATCAGGTCCTTTCTAAGGAGGGAGTCGCTACTGACCCGCAGAAGATTGAAGCTATGAAATATTGGCCAAGACCGACCACAGTGAAAGAGATTATGAGCTTTCTGGGCTTGACTGGATATTACAGAAGGTTCATTCAAGGCTGCGCTCAGATAGTGTGCCACTCACCGGGCTTACAAAGAAGAATATGAGTTTCAAATGGTCGAATCAGTGTGAAGCTAGTTTCCAAGAGTTGAAGGAAAGATTGACTACCGCTCCCATTTTGGCCTTGCCAAGAGCAGCAGTCGAGTATGATGTCTACAGCGATGCTTTCCATCGCGGTGTGGGCTGTGTGCTGATGCAAGAGGGGAATGTAATAGCTTATGGGTCTAGACAGCTGAGACCACATGAAAAGAATTACCCAACCCATAATTTAGAGCTAGCAGCAATCATCTTTGCTTTGAAGCAGTAGAGGCATTACGTGTACGGAGAGAAGGTCAATATGTACACAGATCACAAGAGTCTGAAATATATCTACCAGTAGAGGGATCTGAATCTGAGGCAGAGGAGATGGTTAGAAGTGTTGGAGGATATCCGACCTGAGATCAAATACCAACTAGGCAAGGCAAATGTTATGGCTGATGCGCTCAGTAGGAAATGCAGTTTGTCTCGGCTGATCACAACTCAGAAGGAATTGGCAGAGGAGCTTGATCGAGTATGGATCGAAGTGGTTTTGCAAGGTGTGGGAGATTCCTTAGCTCAATTGAGGATTCAACCCACTTTAAAAGACAGAATCATCGACAGTCAGAAGACAGATTCAGAGATCCAGAAGATGATAGAGCAGGTTGGTGTTGGCATGTTGGCAGAGTTCCAGGTGAAGGATGCAGTGCTGTGGTATAGAGAGCGGTTGTGCGTGCCAGATCTAGCAGAATTGAAGGAGAGTATTCTTCAGGAAGCGCATGCTACTTTGTTATCTGTGCATCCAGGGAGTACCAAGATGTACAAGGATATAAAGCTATATTTCTGGTGGCCAGTGACGAAGCGTGATGTAGCTGAGTTTGTTGCCAAGTGTGTAGTCTGTCAGCAAGTCAAAGCAAAAAATCAGAAACCCGGCGGTTTGTTGCAGCCATTACCCATCCCGGAGTGGAAATGGGATTCTGTTAGCATGGACTTCGTCACAGGTTTGCCTAAGAGTTCCAAAGGCAATGATACAATTTGGGTGATAGTGGACCGACTCGCCAAATCGGCTCACTTTTTAGCAATGAAGCTTACTTGGTCAATGGAGAAGCTGGCAAAGTTGTATGTTGGTGAGATTGTGAAGCTTCATGGAGTTCCGCTGTCAATAGTATCCGACCGAGATGTGTGTTTCACTTCGCATTTCTGGAGGAGTCTTCAAGCAGCTTTGGGGATAAAGACTGATTTCAATACGGCCTTTCATCCTCAAACTGATGGGCAGACTGAGAAAGGTCAACAGGGTACTAGAAGATATGTTGAGATGCTGTGTGTTGGACTTCGGTGGCAGCTGGGAGAGGCATTTAGCTCTTGTGGAATTTGCCTACAACAATAGTTTCCAAGCAAGCATCGGGATGGCACCATATGAAGCTCTATATGGTAGGAAGTGCAGAACACCGGTTTGTTGGTATGAAGTGGGAGAGCGGCAGCTGTATGGACCAGAAATTGTGCAGCAAACCTCAGAGAAGATCGAGCTGGTCAGGAGGAGGTTGGTCAACGCACAGAGCAGACAGAAGAGTTACGCCGACAACCGGAGGAGAGACTTGGAGTTTGATGAATGTAACTTTGTCTTTGTGAAGGTGTCTCCGACCAAGAGAGTGATTCGGTTTGGAAGGGGAGGAAAATTAGCCCCGAGATATATTGGACCTTATAAGATATTGAAAAGAATTGGAAAGACAGCCTATCGGTTAGAACTACCAGAAGAGTTGGCCCAAGTGCACAATGTCTTTCATGTATCCACATTACGAGGCTATATTCCAGATCTGAGTCATCATTTGCCAGAAGTACCTGAAGGTTTACAACTAGATTTGAGCTATGCTAAACGTCCAATAGAGTTCGTGGATTTTTCGAGAAAAGGTCTTGAGAAACAAGATGATACCAATGGTCAAAGTCATTTGGAGGAACCAATTTGTTGAGGAGGCCACTTGGGAATCAGAGGAAAAGATGATGAAAGATCACCCTGAACTCTTCAACTAAAATTTTTATAAACCTTTTCTTTTCTTTCTTTGTATTTTTCTCGCTCCTAAGTGTAGTTCCGGGGACAGAACTATTCTAAGGAGGGAGTGTTGTAACACCCCACATTTTTATTTTTATTAAAAAAATACATTTTTTTGCACGTATGATGCACGTGCTAATTCTTATTTTCATTTTATTACTCTCATTATCTATTTTTTAGCATGCACAAGTTTTTTTGATTAGCCTACTTTGACCCATGGACTTAAAAATGAATTTTAGCCCACTAGACAAATGAATTAGTTGAATAAAAAGTGAGCCCATGAATCAAGCCCATCAATTAAAACCTAGTTTAAATGAAGTATGGACTAATACATGACAAGTTACAAATTTTAGTACACATTAGAACTATAAAAAATTGTATTTATGTTGGTTTGTGCATGTGTACATTTGTGCACATAGGGGTTGGCCGGTTGGACCTAGGAGTGGCCGGTTTGGGCTAGTGGGAAGGGGAAGAGGTGGGAGTTTGGGAGTTAGGGTAATTGGAGAGTTTGAGGGAGGAGTTAAGAAAATGAAAAGGTAGAGAGTTTAAATGAGGAGTTATTAGGTTGAGAAGTATGCAAATTAGATCCTAACATTGTCCTATAAATAGCGCCTCATTCTCCTTCTATATTTACACCAAAAGTAAACTAAATAAGAGAAAGAAAAAGAAAAAGAGTAGAGTGTTCTGGCTTGGAGGAGTTCTTGCTTGAGGAAATTCTTGCTAGGAGGAGTTCTTACTATGAGAAGAAGGATTTGCTAGGAGCTAGGAGTTGTGCTTCCACTTTTGTTCAACCTTCATTAGAGGTGGGTGTTCTCATATTTTCTAATTTTAGAACAATGCATGCTAATAATAATGAATGAGTAGTATAGAAATTTTGATGTGCTAAAGTAGAATAAACCTCTACTATGGGATGTAGTGTGAATAATAGTAAATCATGGTATGATTGGTAAATTAATTAACATCATGCTAGTTGGTAATGAGAAAAAGAAATAATTGATGTAATTGTCATGAACTAGTATACATGAATGCAGAGATGGGTGATTGCACGAACAATTGTCGAGAAAATTTTCTTTTGATAAACAAATGAATTTTTATAAAGTAAATTTGATGCCATTAAACTCATTTGATTGCAAAAGATGTAGTGTGCTACTTTTGATTGAATTGAATAAATGCAAATTCATGTAATAACTTGAAAGTTAGTTTTTTATGCATTATAAAATTATGAGTTGCTGTGAGAAAGTAAACTCAGTATATATGAACAAATTATAATTTAATGAAATATTAGATCAAGAGAAAAAAATCGAGTTTTGAAGATAATAGAATCACAAAAAAGTTTGAACAAAAGCAGATTAGTATAACTCTGTATCAGAAATGTCACATGGAATTCTTGGTTATCGGAGGCTCTTTAAAACCATCACTGCAGCGCGCCCTTGCTTGGGGTCACGAGTTCGAAACTCGGCCAACCCTTTTCTTTTACTTTCGGTTTTTTTTAAAATCCAACAGTGGAATGTAGGTATATGGGGTATCGGTTGCCCCTTTGAACACCAAGTCCACTTGGACTTAATGGTTAGAGGGTTGGGCTTTGGGCGCTCTACTGTAGCCAGGGGGGCCTTGGTTCGAAATCGGTTGGCTTCAATATTTTTTTGGTTTTGTTTAGATCAAAATAGACTAAAAAAAATGCAAATAAAAAAGTAGAGAAAATCCTAGTATTTCTATAAAAGGATTTAGAACTTATTAAAATTAGTTGTACAAATTTTTATGCTTGTTGAGAAGTTAAAGAATCGAAAAATGAGATAGAAAATGAGTCTTGACAAGAATAAATTATTAAAGGAGATGAGCTTTATTTTTTTTAGAAGAGTAAATTATTTATGTGAATTTGATTCCTTTTGATGTGATTATACATTCATTTGATTTAAGACATACCTGGTTTGGGTTGAGATATGAATTTGTTATATGTGTTTGAGTTGTTAAAGAGATTGATGATTTTGCTCATGAAAAAGGCTTATTTCTATTGAGGATTAAGAATGAATGAAAGAAATATGAGTAGTATTAAGATAAGATTTGAGACATTTGTGGATAAGTTGAAAATAAGGATATCTAAGTTAAGACATGATTATTGAGGGTATGTGTAACCATGGATTCTTGTACATGAAAAAGTTGTGATTTAGAGATAGTGAGACCTCGAGTACCGGCACTACTGAATTGAAAAGAATTGAGATATATTTTGAGATATGGCCATGGAGCTATCTCGGTAAATGTTGATTAAGTCCGGTAGGAGGTAAAACTAATTCTAGGTTTGGAAATTTATTCTTGTCTTGAACTAAATAAATTAGGCACATAAGCGAAGATGTAGTAAACTTGGGCAAACGTAAGTGGGCTGCCTCTATATAGTCTGACGGTGGACTCCAGGACTATAGACCCAGTCAGCGGTGGATTCCGGGATTGTGGTTGCTCCGTGGGAGACAGACTTTTATATTTTTTTTAAAATTCGGGATTATGATGATTGATCAGCGGTGGACTCCGGGATCATGAGTAGTCGGGCAGATGTTTGCCATACTCCAATGTATATACGTATACCAGGGCTAGAGAGGCACTTGCGGGATTATTCGCACGATGAGGGATCTGTTATAACAGTCTGACGGTGGACTCCGGGACTGGGATCCATATTCGTGGAATAATCTAAACCTTGTCTTATTACTGGGTAGTTTTCATGGCAAGGGATCGAACCCTTAAATATAGAGTACGTAGGTGCTTGCCCTCGGACCTATGTAGTATGGGATGCATAGAATCCGAAAAAGTATGCATTAGTGTCATCCTAGTATAAAATGTGTGCATTAGGCATTAAGTCATCGCATACACTTATATGTTTAGAATTATCACTTTTGACACTTTATTGTTCATTCAATTTTTTGTGTTTTGTTAAAATATTGAGATCGTTATATGTACGGCATAGAGAGGATGGCCGAGTATAACATTTTCGTCAGTTGTAAGTGACTGACGTGCCCACAGCCTAATATGCAGGTAATGGACTTTTTCATGAAGAAGTAAAGATGTTATGATGCAGTTGATGACTTGCATTGATAAAGTTGTATAAGTTGTATTTTACTTTCAATATTGTATTTTATTCTTCCGCTGTGTAAAAAAAATGTAAAGGACTCTGATGTATGTTGAAAAGTTTTAATTTCCTTGTAAAATTGTAGGAAGTGAAGTATAAGATCCTGTGAAATCTCGAATTCGGTCTTATGTGGAATTCGGGGCGTTACATGGAGTGACTTGTGTTTGTGTTATTTGTTGATGATTTGGTCACAGTATGGTTGATTGATGAGTGTGGCTGTAATGATAGTGGACTTTTGTGAGTGTAGTCTGTTTGAGCTGTTGGTGTTGTTTGGTTGATTGTGAAAAAAACTTTGTATGCAGGGAAATGTGATGATGCAATTTCTACCTGAAATGTTTACAACTAAACTCGCTATCCAATATAGCGAGTGTGCTTCAGATTGACTCGCTATCTCTGATAGCAAGTGTAGTTGTAAGTCAAATTCCAAAGACAAACAAATCTCTGGAAATTTGAGACATACACAGTTGCTATCTGAGATAGTGAGTTTCTTTGAACTAAAGTCGCTCTCTCGGATAGCGACTGTGTATGTCTAAAATTTCCAACGACTTGTTTGTCTCTGGAATTTTTCTGTAACCCCTGTTTCCTATATTTATATTTTTTTCTACTATATTTCCATTCCTTGTACTCCATCCATCAATTTGAGATCTGTATTTTGTTCCAGTTCTAATAAAATCAATTCATTGTTTCGACTCAATTTTGTGCCAATATTTATTACAATTACATTGCTCTTATCAGCTCTGATTTGTTGTTCTTTCGGAAGAGTTGACTGTTTCATCTCATCTAATTCATGTAGCCTAATTATAGTAAATTTTGACCCAATCTCCTTTTGGATCCTACTCAAAACCCGCTATCCAATAACCCACAACCCAAAACCCTACTATTTAACCCCCTAACCTAATTAACCCTAACCTAATTATCTACTGTCTAACCCCCAACCTGTAGCAGCCAACCCCCAATTACACCACTGTTCATCTTCTTCCTGGCGCTCCCGACCCTTCGACTCCCATCGACGCCTCGCCTTCACTTCCGTCGCCACCTCATCATCTCCTCGACACCCCCAGTGTTAAGTCGCCACCCATCATCGCCTGCACCTCTACCGCATCATCCTCATCATCATCTCCCCTCGCCATCCAGTCGAGCCTCTACTACCGAACCCATCTCCTCCTTGCCACCTCGCTCCACTGCCGAAACCCATCATCATCCCCTACCTCGCCTTCGTCACCTTGGCATCGCGACCTCCCGTCGCCTGCCACCACGACAGAACAGAGCCCCTGCCATTACTCTGTTTTCCCCCAAGAAGCAGTCACCGCTCGACGCTGCCACCAAACACCACCTCGCCGCCCCGTCACCGCCGTCGTCTCCTTGCATCGAGCTCCCCTCGACGTCGCTGCCTCCTGCCGCCGCCAAAGCCGCCGGAGTCCCACACTCCCTCTCTCTGTCGCAGAAGTAGGAGGGAAGGGGAAAGGTCACTTTGAATCTCAACCATCAGATCTCCTCAAGATCATCACCAGATTTGATCATCTCCATCAGATCGCATCTCAACCCTCCATCATCAAATCTGATCAAGATCCGATCTGAGCCGTCCGTTGGTCTGATCTTAATCGCCATCAAGATCCGTGTCGGGATCCGTTCCCGTTATTCTTCCGTCGGATTCATCGTCTACACCCTAAGGCAAGTATCTTCTTGTACATTTCGTTTTCTAGTACAAGCTTTTCCTTAAAAATACTGCAAGTAGATTGTAAATGTGACTCCTCTTTGTTTATCGTTGATGATCTCTTGTCTCGCCTTATCTATTACATGATCTATGAGTCACAACCCTTCGTTGATACACTTGTTCACAACTAGTATAATTTTGATACATTTCATGCAAAAAGTGTCTTATTTGGTTTCCGTCCTGTCCTGGCTTGCTGTTTCGACCCCGATTAAATCAGAAATCTGAACTTGAGTCCTGAATATGAAATTTAGGCCCAGACGTCTAGTTTATCACCCTTTTGATGGAATTGAATTTCGAGTTACGGTTTAGAAGATATCGCAGTTTTACTGCTACTGTATCTGTAATCGCAGATTCATAAAAATTGCTGCACCACTTTGGTTTATAATTATTTTAACTATGCTACCAGTAAGTAAATGACTTAAAATTTTGCATGCTGATACTGAATACCCTAGAGAACATTTTCTAATTTTCTTAGAATTAATTAATGAAGTTTCAACCCTGTTTCATATGTATAAACTCAGTTTTACAAATTCTGGCTGAACACAAATCCTGTATAGTTTGCTGTTTTAACACATGTTACCACAACTTTTATATGTCTTAATTATATGTGTTTGAACCGGGCAGGAGTCTAGTTTCTAGACCTTCTGACAGATCCACATTTGCATTCTTGTAGCGATGGGAATTGCAGTTTTGGTGCAGTAACGTCATGCTGTCCAGATTTGGAATTTTCGTCGTTCTTAATATTTTGATTTTTTTTACCCTCGAACATATATCCTACCTAGACTAGACTTGTTTTCTTTTTTTGATCATGTATACTTGACCTATTTCGCACACTTTCATGCTTGGTTGATAATAATAACAAATAACAAGTCGGGGTTTAAGGGAAAGACCATAGTAGTGGACAATATAGGTAAGTGTACTCGGAAGGGGGCCCGTATTTTCCAGTACTTGGTTCATGAACTTGTTGTTTCTTGATCGTATTTATGAAACCATTACTTGGTTCATGAACTTGTTGTGCATTCATGAACCCACTGTTGGTTCTTGAACTTATTAGTGTATTCACGAACTTGGTTCGTGAACTTGTTACATTATTTTTGTATTCATGAACCATGCTTGCTTGATACTCGATGTCTAAGTACACCGCCTTATAAAATCAGCCACTAGGCCTAAACGTAACTGATTGTACGTAGCAACCATGTAGTAAAAGTATGGATGCATGAAGTGCTACCTAGATAGAATTAAACATTAGACTTAAGATTAACTAGTCACTTGTACACACTTGATACCCTACTTGAGACTTGTTGCTTGGGACTTGTTACTTGAGATTTGTTACTTGTTACTTGACACTTGTACGTGATACTTGTTACTCGATACTTGATACCATTACATGTTCACTTGCCACTTGTTCTACTGCTAGTACTTGTTACCCAATCTTGTCACTTGAGTTGTCTTTCTTGCTAGCTAGTTTCTTGAATCTCACTACTTGTTGCATCCCTATTATATTATGTTATACATTCTTGATTCCAAATCTTTTTCCATATTTTTTACACTTGTTTTCATACCCTTGCTTGTACTATTTGCGTCCCTAACTTGCACTAAGGGCGTTTGTCTTGTTTTCTATATTTTTCCTTTTTATATTTACATATACAAACTTTGGAGATGAATTGCCTGCTGGAATTGGTGAGCAGACGTTCTAGGCTTTGCTTGGAGAAAAGACTTGCTTTAAATATTTTGTTTTTGAGTTATTTATTTCTTTTGCTACTTGAACCTTGTAACAGGCTTATAGTCCCGAGTTTTATCTTTTGATCCAGATTTGAAAACTATTTGGGATATTATTATTTTGTTTCAATTGTTTCTGTTGATTAATAAATTATTCATGCATGCGTGGTTGTGTATATCTTGTTATATTTCTTGTTATGATGCTAAGTCGATCCTACAGCTTATGAATGATAAAAATCATTCGCTGAGCTTCGTCATGTGCTTGTATTTCATATTTTTGGGAAGTGGGGCGTGACATTTTCTTACAGCTAGACTCACTGTCTAAGATAGTGAGTTAGTTTGAACCAAACTCGCTATCTTGTATAGAGACAGCGTAAATTGAAAATTTCCAGACTTGTTTGTCTCTGGAATTTGGCTTGCAGCTAGACTCGCTATCTTGAATAGCGAGTGTAGGTCTGCACATTTCAAGTAAAAACTGCATCAGCAAAATTTCCCTGTACAGCGTATTCATTTCACAATCAACCAAACAACACAAAAACAAGCCACACTATCATCAACACTCATGAAATTTCCATACTGTCGCTCATATCATCAAACACAAACTAGACAAACACAAGCCACCAACCCAAACAAACATAAACAAGTCAAAACTTGCAACCAACCCAAACAATCCAAAACGAGTGGTGCACCACAAGCAACCTAAACAAGCATAAACGAGTGGAGCACCAAAATTAACCCAAATTATACATCACAGGCGACCACTACCATCACAAAAGTCCACTATGATCACATAAGTCCGCTTCTACATGAGTACAAAACATGATTTGAAAGATAGGTCAAGGATCTAGGGTGAACAAGTTCGAGGGATTCATCTTCCGTTTCGGACGTTCTGGAGTGGCTTGAGTTAAACCCAAAAGAAGAATGTCATCACCTTCATCTTATTGTGGCTCTTCGACATTTAGTTCTATCTCAATTTCTGGCTCATCGACACGCTCCTCTTCGACTCGTTGCTCTTCTCAGCGTCTCCGACAATATGGCCCTTTCCGGGCCACTTGTTTATGTCGGCCTGTTTGGTGCACCGGACCCGACAATAAAACGTCCAATCTTGCTCCTTCACCAACGAGTTCAGCTTGTGTCCGACACGACTTAACCATTTTCCGTGCAAACTCCTTCATAGGGTCGATAATATTACTCTTTAACACACGAGCACATTCTTTCGCCTGAATCCATGTTTGGGCCATCTACAATATAACTGAAAATATGTTGTAAGAAATTTCACCAAACACTTGAGATATTCAAGTATAATGAAGTACATATGTATATGTGGAATAAACTACAACAAAATAAAACTTACAAGTTTCTGAATCACTGTTGCCTTCAGTTAGAACATCGGCAGAAGAACAGAATGGTCATCGGTTGGATCCGTCGCTCGTAGAATCGGTACTTGAACATCTGCTGGAATTTGGAATGTCGGAGAGATGTAAAACCGAGTCATTATATGGTACCACATCATATACGAGCCATGTAAGGAGGCATCAAATGGCAGATTATTGGCAATAACTTGATCAAAATAGTGTGCATCCCACATGTCGACGTGGTTTCGCAATCAAGTGGCTTAATCGTGACCCAGCATCCGACCCATACCCGTCATAGCATGCAGTTCGGCATTAAATGGTTGTGCAAATGGAATACTCTGAAGGAGTCCAAATTGTCGAAGCAGTCTCTCGGCGAAATAGAACTCTACCATCCCGAAGTTGACAAGTGGTGCTTTCGTCAACCATAGCTCCTGACTCTTCGTGCAGACAGGTGGCAGTCTCCCTAATCGATCCTCTGTAAAAGGCTCCCACTTAACGCATCCATCTGTCAATGAATCTAACTCGTCCCTATAGTATATCAAGCAATGACTTGGGTTAGCCTTCCATGTGAACCACCCATTCATCTGAAACACACTGAGAGTGCAGTTTCACAAACTCCTATACAGTGTATCCAATGTTGCACTACCCCAATTGTACGTCCTGACTTTTCGAAGATCTGTTATCAAAGTCAAGAACATTAGCGGCACGAAGCGGCCAGTCAAGTTTGGGAACATGACACTGCCAAACAAATGACATTATGTATGCCCTACAGTATTACTCGACTTCGAACTCGGTGGAATAATCATTTAACTTGTCGTTGAAAGTTTCCTTTAACCATTTCAGCCGAATGGAATTACCGATCATTGTCCTAGGATCCGGCTGAACACTAGGTATTCTAGGACTAAACATTCTGGATCGAAGTCTATTGTCCCAGTGATGGCAAGCCAATTGATGGGAATACCTGTGATGATAGCAACATCCTGTAGCGTGACAGACATCTTCCCTACCGGCAAGTGGAAAAAGTGTGTTCCCGGGTGTCATCTCTCCAGAAGAGCGATTAGGAAAGGACGATCGGCCAAACCAATGCCGTACAAGCCGCAATCCCGTAACATCTTATGAATACGTGGATGCATGGAAAAGGTGGTGTGCCCTTGAAAAGTACACTCCTTCGATTGTCCGTTCCACATGAATTTTGAATGATGTTGCACTTGCAAGGTCAAGAGTCTTGGGACAAGATGACTGAGACCTTCAGGTGGAATATAAGACGATGAAGACGGTCCCAGCTTATTTGGTGAAGAAGACGGATTAGGTAATACCAACACCAACAATACACAATAAGCGCCGATTTAACAAGAATCATTTTATTGATGCAAACACAAAATGATGGAAGAAAGATAACTTAATTTTATATTTGTATGTCATGTTCCACCACCGCGACCACTACTAACAGGAGGTCGTCCACCGCAAGTTCGTGGTCCCCGACCTCGGTCACTTGGGGGTACTCCTTCATTCGATGTGTTCTTCAAATTTTATTAATATTTGTTAATTGCATGACAGACAGCGTATTCATAATATAACTAAATAAATAATACGAACATATGGTCTACTACTCGATCCTTCGTGGAGATTAACCCGCGTTCGTGCCATATGTAATAACGTTTGGTACACTACATGGGGTGATTGTGTTTCAGTATAGTATATTTCAATACTTTAAAGAACGAAATTACATAACTCCAATAGCGAGTGTGGTCCGCATCAACCCCACTAAATATGCATATCTTTGAGGATTGATGTACAACAAAAAATAAATATAACATATACATATAATTTAAGAAGTTAAACAAACACATATCATTATCAACAATTCATTATCAACAATTCAATACCACTTGACTAACAAATCAACTCATTCTACACCCCTTTACAAACTCAACTCATTATGAATAAATGCAATCAAGAATGAAGAATTATCAACAATCCATTGATCCCATAAACCCAATCCAACAATCGATTGATCCGACAACCCCATTTACCAACATTATAGTCTAACAAAGTACATTAGCAAGAATTCAATGAACAACTCAATCATCCCACAAACTCAATCTGACCATCCAATTCCGACTACACCAATCCGAAAATTTCAATCCAACAACACCATTTATCAACATTACAATCTAACAAACAAATTCTCAACATTATTCCAAATCCAAAAGTAAACGAATGAAGACATACCGTACAATAGATGGGTGCTTTAGGTAGTATTGTCCTCGATGATGTAGGAGATGTGATAGAGTGTGCACTTGATTCCGTAGCTATCCTCTTGACATTTTCCGAAATCAAAAAAAGGGGATTTTGGAAGATGGGTTTAGGGCTTTGGGAGTGGGAGGAGAGATAGTTGGGAGGGATGAAGTGAAGTGGAAGAGATTTTGGAGGAATTTTTTGGGCGAGAGGTCAAATTTAAGAACTAGGGTTTTAGGATTCAGAGTTAGGAGTATGAGTAGAAAGATGAAGTAAAGAGGTTAGAGAAAGAGAGTTGGTTTTAGAAAAAACTTCAAACCAAACTCGCTATTTCAAACAGCGAGTCTGGTTCAACCAAGCTCACTGTTGGAAACAACGAGTTTGACTTCAGAATTTTTTGACTTTGTGAGATTTCTAGCTTTAGAATTTTTCGAATTCACTGTTGGAAAAATCCCTAGAACTAAACTCGTTTTTTCAAACAGCGAGGTTTTTGTCAAATTACTCACTGTTTGAAATAGTGAGTAGGTCAGTTTGGTAATAGTTTCGAAAGTGGGTCAGTTTGGTAAACATTTTCAAAAAGTGGTCATTTGGGGAAAAAAATTATGAAATTAGAAGTAGCTCAAACTGAAGCAGAAACAGATAGGAAGAATGACATGAATATGCACAGGACGAAATGATTGAAAGAACATAACATATATTCAAAACGCGATATATATCAGGAATGAAAATTTTCAGTTCAGACTGGCAGAGCAAGGCTTATATTAGCATTAGAAATGCCTAGTATCTTGGTTTAAATATGTCAATCAAAATTGATGTTCTACAAATAGGTCAGTCATTTAGCAAAGGGCACGGAATCTAGTTTGTGAGAGTAGACCTGAGGGTGAATTTTTGAATTTTGAATAAATCTCGATGGAATAGAGATGCTGCCACTGAAAATTTAGATGTAAGCTTCTTGCCGAAAAATGTTCATGAGAAAGCTAAGGAGATTTTTCTAGGAGGTTTAGTATGCAAGAAGTTGAGCTGGTTATCAGAAAACTCTGCTGGTAAGGCGCCAGTGTGGCTTTTTAAAGATGCCGGATTTGGGGTAAGCAAATGGTTGTTGTTCAAAATTGGGAAAACAATGGATTAAGGAGTAAGAAAGAAGGCACGACAAGGTGGATTGTAGGTGATGCTATGGACGCAAATGATCATTACAATTATGCTTGTCAATCCCCATCCCAACTCAATGAAAATCTAGTTATGTTGTCATATTCATGAATGATTATTGGTATAATTTGTTCGATGTGGCTTAGACACTATTATTGGGTCTGGAGAGGCTAAACAAATTAAATAAGAATTCTCAAACAGAGGTGAAGTTGGAGGGTGTAAATTGGGGATGTTCGAATATGTCAGCTTATTATGATTGTTTTGTTAGGATTGTGGCCTCAAATACACGTAGGCATGGGAGTTCTTGAAGTTGTAGAAGAAATAAAATGCAGCGGTTGGATCCAACCTATTCTTTCATAGAAGAAAACTTTAAGAAAAAAGGCGAGTTAACAAAGCAAGCAACAACAAGAGAATGCAACAACAGCTAGAAGAAGTGCAGCTGGAGGATTGCGGTCGGCCGATCAGGAGTGCGGTTAACCGACCCGGGCTATTGAGCATTCTTCAAGTGTACATGGTTCAACAGAGAGCGGGACAGTCGACCGGTCAAGTTCTGGTGTTGGCGAGACCAAGTGCAGTCGACCGCAACTTGGTGTGATCGACCGACAGCGGTTGTATGTTATTTGGGCTTTTGGATTTTGGGTCCAATAAGCTATATTTGTGTTTATCTTTTACGGTTTACTTGGGGGCTATATATATAGCAGTAGATGTGAACTCTAAGTTTAATCCATCTGAGATCAATCAAATGAGATTGGAGATCAAAGGTGAGCCGTTATCATTATTGAACTTCAAGAAGGGTATATGCCGAGTGTTTTAAAGGTGAAGGAGAGATTGAGAATTGTAATCTCTTTGTAATCTTTATATTTCTTATGGAATAAGAAGTATTGGTTATCTGTGCATATTATTTGTGTTCTTGTGAGATCTTGCGATTATTGTGGTGGCTTTTTCTTGGTTCATTGATGAGGGCATCGGTTCGAGACGTTTTGGGCGCTTCTATCATTACAGACATCGTTTAGGATGGCTATTTTATTAGCCTAGTTATGTTCATTTCAACACTTTTAGTTGATTTGGCATAAGTAGTAGTTTTGCTATTTGCACACATATTTTTTGCACATTAGATATTTTCTGGAGATTTGTTTTGAATCTATATATAGGCATTTAGACTAACGAGAAGATATGCTTTTGATTGATTAAAAAAAGTTATTGTGTGTTGAGTTTTTACTCTTCATTATTCTTTTATCTGTGTGAGATCATAAGACATTATTAGGGTTTGTGAGAAACCCTAGATCCCCACTTCATCTTCATCCCCTACACCCCCAACCTCTCTCTCCTTCCTCCTTCTCTTTCTTCCTGAACCCAACAACCCTGTCTCCTCCAACCCGAACACCTAGATCCCTCTTGCCGTCGTTGCCACTCACACCACCGACCACCATTGTCGCTTCTCCATCATCATCTGACCACCCCATCAGCCCCCCCTTCTCCTTCACCTAAACCTGCTCCCACTCCAAATCCCCTTCAAGCTCGAAACCCTGATCCCCAAATCTCAAATTCAAATCCGAAGCCCTAATCCAATTCAAATCCTAAAATCTAATTCACAAATCTTCATCCAAACCCTAACCTTAATCTTCACATCAAGAAAATGATCTATGGAGGAGTACAACGCTATTGACGTCGACTAATGGCTTCTTCTTCCTCTCCATTTGTGGGGACGACTCGTTCATCGAACCTCGGTAACTTTTTTCCATTCCTCCATTATTTATGTTACCGCCTATCATCTCTACAATATTATCTGAATTAAGTATCGTCCACAAATATTGAGTGTGTGTGTTTCTACTTGCCTAATAGCGTATGAATCACTATTGAATATTTTACGTGCTAAGAAAACTTAAGTATAATCATTGAATCTTAGGCTTGATATTTAATTGGGATTGCTAACTTAGTTCATTTCTTGAAAATACATCAAACCAATCACTAGTTTTAACTTCTAACTTAATCGGTACTACATGTTGGTAAACTTAATCTTTTAATATTCTTGAAAATTCTCTACCTAGGGTTAAGTTTACATCATTCATCTAGTTCTTGGGAAGTTTCAGTTCCTTGTGATGTGTGTGTTCTGCTATTAGCACTACAAGTTGTGGCAGATTCTACAACATGTTTCTTGTTTTTTTAAGGTGATAGAACGGTAAGTATGTGAGATGAGAAGAACTGTTTGCAAATATTATTGCTCTCTGAGTGGTCAACTTTCAATTTACATAATTCCTAATGTTTTTAAGCAGTGAACTCTCTGGTTCCTAGCACTGAGCCTGGTTCTTCTGAATAAAATACTTGGTATCATGCATTAGCTGAGAGAGACAGAGATTTGCTAACTTTGAACTATTAGTACGTGAAGGAAGAAGAAATTAACATGGTGGAAAGCAAATATTAGCTATTACCTAGTGTTGGGGTTTGTGCATCCAATACACGATAATGAGGTTAAAGAAGATAGGCGAGACAGAGAGTCAAAGTGGGAGCAAGTGGCTACAGCAGAGTTGCGGTCGACCGCACCCCCCGACCGACGACCGGTCGACCGTGCAATCGACCGTCCCGCTCTCTGGTTCAACCTGCAGTCTTGAAGAAGTGACTGGTTGACCGCGCAGTCGACCGACCCACTCTCTGTTGGATCTCGTGCAGTCGAAGGGAAAGACCGGTCGACCATCAAGATGGTGCGGTCAACCGTCCCGATGCTGATTGATGAGAGGCTGAGATGGAAAATTGTGGAATCCTATATATATTGTATTGTGTACAATTTTAGGATTAAGTGAAAAGAAAATAGAGATCTACCAGCCATCATTAAGAGAGAGGGAGATAGAGAGAAACCCTACAACTTGGTGGTGAGTTCTTGAGAGATTTGTAAACCTACTTCATATTTCTAGTGGAAATCGCAGGAGTGTCTCTGCGCGGGAAAGTAGCCATTGTTTGGGCGAACCTCGATAAAAATCTTGTGTGTTCTTGTGTGTTGCTTTTACTTGTTCTTTCTTCTCTTATTTTGATTCTATAGTTCTTGCATCTCGTCGTCGTTGTTGAGTTTATTCCGCAGTTAGAATTCAACAAAGTGGTATTAGAGCAACAGGTTGGTAGTCTTGATTGAGATGGGGGACAAAAGTAGAGTCAAGGAGTTCGATGGAACGGATTTCACAATTTGGAAGATCCAAATGATTGCGTATCTTCGACAGAAGGATCTAGATGATCCGTTGTTTGGTGTGAAGCCAGAAGGGGTGGAGGTCGATGTAACGCCCCGAATCCCAAATACACTGAATTCGAGATGTTCTACAGGATCTTTTCACTTTCTTTAGTACAATTTTACAGGGAAATTAAAACTTTTCATCATACATCAGAGATTACATCATAATTACATCTTTCTTTGCACAGCGGAAGTAAATTACAACAATTGAATACAAGTACAACAACTTGATATAATCTTTAAGCATCCAATCCTCTTTAATCTTTAACATAACATTTACCTGCATATCAAACTGTGGG
The DNA here is from genome assembly GCA_017893485.1 of Hemerocallis citrina. Lineage (NCBI taxonomy): Eukaryota > Viridiplantae > Streptophyta > Magnoliopsida > Asparagales > Asphodelaceae > Hemerocallis > Hemerocallis citrina. The sequence continues at coordinate 206,070,234 of CM030358.1, read as the reverse complement.
TACGTCAGTTTATTCAACCGACGAACATTATACACGGCCATCCTCTCTATGCCGGAAATAGTATAACTTAACATTTCATATATAGCAAACACAAACTTGTCACATTTCAAACTAAAGGGACTACCCTATTGATGTCGTGTTGTGATTGTGCACTTAGTCCTTAATGCAGTTACTTATGTTATATGACACTAATGCACACTTGTTCGGATTCTATGCATCCCATACTACATAGGTCCGAGGGCAAGCCCTTATTCGTTCTTCATCTTGGTAGGGTTCAATCCCTCGTTATGATTTAATCTACTACTGTAATTACGGTAAGTATCCTAGATGTTATCTGACCTACGAACTCATGTTTAGGCACTCTGGAGTAGTATCCTCATCCAGACGCATCATGGGAATTCCTGGGATACGCTCTCACCATAAACATGACACCACCCGTAGTCTTCAAACATCCCACGAGCGTCGCCACTGGGACGGTACTCTGGAACAGTATCCTCACCCAGACTCGTCATGGGAATTCCTGGGATACGCTCTCGCCGCTACCCAGGGCCCTCCTACTCAATGTTTTTCTCTTACTTTCATCACATCTTCACTATGCACTAGTCCTTAGTTTTATTAAAAATCATGAACAAAATTAATCTCTAGAGTTAGCCTCTCCATCAACCGGACTTATTCATTCATTTCATCTTGACCAACCTTGGTCTAATTTCACTTTATTTTATTTCTCGATGCCGGGGAGACTTAGCTACTCTATTTCAAATTTTATTTCACAATCTTCAACTCATAAAATTTTTCCATGTCGAGTTCTCAACTCACATATATATTCTCTTTCAATTCATGATTACACTTTGTTCACAAGTCCATAATGAATACTTATAACTCATAAAATTCATATTCTTAGCCCACCATTTCTTTTTTTCAACATGATTTCTAAATTCCATAATCATACATGAACTCATGCACTTCATAATTTCACTAATAAACATTCATACTTCATATTTTGCACAATATTCTCAAGTGAGAATCATGTCACACAACAAAGTTCTTTTTGCCCAATTGCTTTCTAATAAATCCATTTCAATTTATCTTTATAAACTATAATTTTCATAAGTATGTATCTTTTAATTATACCATTTGTTCACAAACTACACTATATTTTCTTCAAATAATACCCAACTCAATCTCATAAAATTCCTTGCATTTTTATGAAAATTACCATATTTTTCTCACATTTTTTGGACATCACAATCTCACAAAAAAAATATTTTTTATAAGTGCCAAAGGGAGGAATCGAACCCAGGCACGGCAGAGAGAGAGCCAAGAGCACCCGCCAACAGGCCGAGCAGTGCTAGCGGTATGAAAGTAGTGAATTAAGTATATAGGGTTGGTCGACAGTTATGTATATATATACTCAGTTGGTAAAAAAAAAGAGTGGTGAAGGCCGGGTTCGAACCGCACCGCTCAGAGAAGCAGACCGCAGTCAGAGACCGCCTGAGCCACTGGCTCGGGTTGTCATGAACCCAACCAAAATCCATAAATGCTATTTTTGTACTGTTTTAAAAACAACTCGATATTCACATAACCATAGTTTCTTATTGCTTTGCTAAAATTTACTGAAAACTTCCAGATTAGTTTTCACTCATACCAGTAAGATAAAATAATTTTTTGTGCTATAAAAACGTATTTCTTCCCACAAATCAATGAATTACTCATTAAATCTACTATTTCTTTTATTTTCGACGATGAATAATCAATTAGTCTTCTAATCCCTTTTTCTTTCACAATTCTCTTATGATAATTTACTGTTGTTAATCTTTATTCACAAATTTTTGGATTGGTCCATATCCACATCAATAAAAAAATTCATTTAGCGCATGAATAAGTAAAACTCAAAATACTAACTTTTGAGTAGTTCTACTTTGATAGCAACCAAGTAATTTCATTGGTTCAACTATGTCACAAAATATGCTACTACTCATTAATTAACATAATTACAACTCAAGCATTCAAGAAATTCTCTATTCGAATTTTTAAAGTGTGCCATGTCCTTAATCAATTTCATGCTTCAACCATACAATTAACAAGCAATTTAATGGAGATTTTCACACATCATACTAGCAATATTCCACCATCATTCAATTAAACTAATAATCATGGAAAGTTCTACATATAATTTAATTTCATGCTAGAGTTCCACACACAAATTAATCACATCATTTCAATTTATTCATACACTAACTTTTCAATTAAAGTGGGCTCTTATTAGTATTTTTCATGTATAGTGTTGATAATAAAAACTAGCATGGAATCCTATATTAGAAATATGGAATGTTTTACCCACCTTGAATGGAGAGAAACACAAAAAGCAACAAGTCCTTGTAGATGAAAGCACCTCCTCCTAGCCAAAAGCGCACAAGCTCCAAGCCTCCTAGCCAAATGCCGAATGCTTCTTCTAGCACAACCGAGAGCTCCCCTTGATGAATAGCCGGCCACTCCAAGCAACAAACCCACACAAACTCTCTATCTTTATATCTCACACAATCACTACAATACTATAACTTGAAAATATACTTTGCATATGAAAATTAGCCATGAGAGGGGGGGTATTTATACTAGGAAATGAGTGAGATGGAGGGCCAAGATTGCTTTGGTGGTTGTAAAATGGAGGGTCTAGATTAAGGTAGGAGTTAGAAAAACTACCCACTTCCATGAAACCACCTCCATGAACACCATGATCCAATTCAAAAATCCCTCCAAAAGAAGAAGCAAACCGGCCAAAAGAATGTGTGCAATGCACGTGTACGTGTAGTGCACGTGCATGCAACTAGGCCAAATTTGTACATTCTAAATTTGTATAAAAATAAATTAGTTAAAAAAAGTCTTCTACATGACAAGTTTAATTAAAATGGATTAATTCATGGGCTTTCTTTTTGGGCCAAAATAATTTATAAAAATAAAATAAAAAATACATTTGGGCTTTTAAGAAAAAGGGCTTTTCATTAAATTTAAAATAAGTCTTTAAAGAAAGGCTTTTTGTACTAAAACAATTTGAGAAAATATTTTTAAATATACACATCCTTATAAAAATAATTCAACCCAAAATATTGCACGTGCACACTACTGCAAAATAAATAATTTTTCATTAATTGAAAAATCAGGGTATTACAGCACTCCCTCCTTAGAATAGTTCCGTCCCCGGAACTACAATCAAGAGCGAGAAAACAAACAAAATACAACACACACAACAAGAACAAAAGATACAAAAATACAATCAAGCAAAAAGCTCAGGATAGTCCTTCAACATCCTCTCCTCAGATTCCCAAGTAGCCTCTTCAACCAAGTGGTTTCTCCAGACTACCTTGACCATCGGTATCGTCTTATTCCTCAAGACTTTCTCTCGACGATCAACAATCTCGACAGGAGACTCGATGTAATTCAGGTCTAACTGCAAACCTTCCGGCACTTCAGGCAAATGATGACTCGGGTCTGGAATATAACCTCTCAGCATAGACACATGAAAGACATTGTGCACCTGAGACAACTCTTCCGGTAATTCAAGCCGGTAAGCAGTTTTCCCGATCCTTTTCAATATCTTATACGGGCCTATAAACCTCGGGGCTAACTTCCCGCCTTTGCCAAAACGAACCACACCTTTACTGGGTGATACCTTCAGAAAGACGAAGTCACCAACCTCAAACTCAAGGTCCCTTCTCCGGTTGTCTGCATAGCTTTTCTGCCTGCTCTGAGCTTCCACCAACCTTTTCCTGATCAGATCAATCTTCTCAGAAGTTTGCTGCACAAGCTCAGGACCAAACAACTGACGCTCCCCTACTTCATACCAACACACAGGAGTTCTGCACTTCCTGCCATACAAAGCTTCGTACGGCGCCATCCCGATGCTAGCCTGAAAACTGTTGTTATAGGCAAACTCCACCAAAGGTAAATGTCTTTCCCAACTGCCTCCAAAGTCTAGTATACAACACCGAAGCATATCCTCAAGAATACGATTGACTCTCTCGGTCTGCCCATCGGTTTGCGGATGAAAAGCAGTGCTGAAATCTGTCTTGGTACCCAAAGCTGCCTGAAGACTCCTCCAGAAATGCGAAGTAAACCGTGCATCTCGATCAGACACAATAGTTGAGGGAACACCATGAAGTCGGACAATCTCACCAACATACATCTCAGCCAACTTGTCCATCGAAGCAGTGAGTTTTATCGCCAAAAAGTGAGCGGACTTGGTAAGTCGATCGACTATAACCCAAATTGCATCATTGCCTTTAGGACTCTTAGGCAATCCCGTGATGAAATCCATACTGATGTTATCCCACTTCCATTTCGGAATAGGTAACGGCTGTAATAGACCTCCGGGTCTCTGATTTTCGGCTTTGACTTGCTGACAAACCTCACACTTCGCAACAAATTCAGCCACATCCCGCTTCAAACCTGACCACCAGAAATGCTGCTTGATGTCTTTGTACATCTTAGTACTCCCAGGATGTACCGACAACAGAGTAGCATGCGCCTCCTGAAGAATACTCTCTTTCAGGTCCGCCTGATTTGGAACGCACAGCCTATCTCCGAACCACAGCACTCCATCCCTAATTTGAAATCCGAGCAACCCGCCAGCACCAACCTGCTCCTTCATCTCCAAAATATCAGCATCAACCTCCTGATTTGCAATGATCCTTGCATTCAAAGTAGGCTGAAGCCTCAACTGAGCCAAAGATGCTCCCAATCCTTGCAAGACAACCTCAATACCTGCTCGGTCAAACTCCTCAATCAGATGCCTCTGAGTTGTAATCAAACAGGCCAAACTGCTCTTGCGGCTAAGTGCATCAGCAACAACATTAGCCTTTCCAGGATGGTACTTGATCTCAGGTCGCATATCCTCGAGCACTTCCAACCATCTCCGCTGCCTCAAATTGAGATCCCTCTGCTGATATATATACTTCAAGCTCTTATGATCCGTGTACATATTCAACTTCTCACCGTACACGTAGTGCCTCCATTGCTTCAAAGCAAAAATAATCGCAGCCAACTCCAGATCATGAGTCGGGTAATTTTTCTCATGCGGTCGTAGTTGCCTAGACCCATAAGCGATTACTCTTCCCTCTTGCATTAAGACACAACCAAGCCCCCGATGTGAAGCATCGCTATAGACATCATACTCAACGCCTGCTCTAGGCAAAGCCAAAATAGGTGCAGTAGTCAGCCTATCTTTCAACTCCTGAAAACTCGCCTCACATTGCTCAGTCCACTTAAAGCTCACATTCTTCTTGGTCAGTCCAGTAAGCGGTACAGCTATCTGAGCATAACCTTGAATGAATCTCCTGTAGTATCCAGTCATCCCAAGAAAACTTCTGACTTCCTTCACTGTAGTAGGCCTTGCCCAATCTCTCACTGCCTCTATCTTCTGAGGGTCAGTTGCCACTCCCTCCTTAGAAAGGATGTGACCTAGGAATGCCACTTCAGATTTCCAGAAATCACACTTGGATAACTTGGCATACAACTGCTGCTCTTCCAGCTTCTGCAACACTGCTGCCAGATGCTCAGTGTGCTCCTCCTCTGTCTTGGAGTACACGAGAATATCGTCAATAAACACCACGACGAAAGAATCAATAAACGGCCTCAGAACTCTGTTCATCAAGTCCATGAAGATTGCGGGTGCATTCGTCACTCCGAATGGAATAACTAAGAATTCGTAATGCCCATGCCGAGTTCTAAATGCAGTCTTATGCACATCTTCAGCTTTCACTCGAACTTGGTGGTAACCTGATCGAAGATCTATTTTGGAGAATACAGCTGCTCCTTGTAGACGATCGAACAAGTCATCAATTCGAGGAATCGGATACTTATTCTGAACAGTGACCTTATTCAGCTCCCGGTAATCGATGCACATTCTCATCGATCCATCCTTCTTCTTTACCAAAAGCACTGGTGCTCCCCAAGGTGACGCACTAGGTTGAATAAAGCCTTTCTCCAACAGTTCCTCAATCTGCCGTTTCACCTCATCCTGTTCCACTGGAGCCATCCTATAAGGTACCTTAGAAATGGGTGCACTTCCCGGTTGAACAGTGATGCTGAACTCTACATCACGATGCGGGGGTAACCCAGGAAAATCTTCCAAGAACACAGTCGGATAGTCCCGAACCACAGAAATCCCTTGCACTTCCACAGGAGTCTCTTCCTTGCGGATAGTTGCCACCAGCTTAGAACACTTCTTCTTCCCTTGGAACACGACTTCAGGTCCACCTGGAGCCTTCACTGTCACTGTCTTGGTCTTACACTCGATGCTTGCACTGTACACTGACATCCAATCAATGTCAATGATAACATCGACTCCCAAGATAGTCAGCTCGATCAGATCAATGCCAAAGATTCTATCCCCAATCACAATCTCGCAATCAGCATAATACCGATCAGTGGTTAAAGTTTCCCCTGACGGAGTAGCTACTGCTAAGGTCTTGCCTGGGAAAATCTTCGGCTCAACTCTCAACAATTTAGCAAACTTTGGAGACACAAATGTATGAGAGGATCCAGTATCGAACAATACGACAGCTTTCATTCCATTAAGATATAGTTCGCCTGTTACATAATACACACCATTACATAACAGTCTCACTAAACACGGGAAAAGAAATGACAAAAACTCGAAACACCAGCCCTCGTACCAGAGATGACCTGATCCGCCTCCTCAGCATCAGCCTCTGTCAAGGCAAATACTCGCCCTGATTGGTACGGCCTCTTTCCAGCCTGCTGCGTTGGTGCGTTGCTATTACCGCTCTGTAGTTTGGGACATTGAGATTTGTAATGCCCCGTTTCACCACAGTTGTAGCAAGTCACCGCAGGAGGTCTCACCACATTGTTTCCAGGCCCCCCAGCCACACTAACAGCGTTCGCCCCTGTCGGTTTGAACCTCTGCGCAGATGGTTGCCCCCTGAAACTCCCAGAATGTGCAGGCCTCTTACCAGACTGCCAGTTGTTCCTCCGGTTCTGAACAACATGGAACTGCTCCATATCCGCCTCCGTCGCTGCCGCCCTCTTGACCAGCTTGTCAAATCGCCTGATACCAAGGGGTATCATACGAGACCTCAAGCTTGGCCTCAGTCCGTGCTCGAACTTGCGAGCTTTCTTGGCCTCATCCATCACCAGCTCTGGAGCATACCTGGAGAGTTGAGTGAACTTGGTCTCATATGCTCTCACCGACATGCTGCCTTGCTGAAGCGACAGAAACTCCATCGCCTTCTTCTCCTGGACGTCGGAGGGGAAATAATGGCTGCGGAACTCCTCCAGAAATTCCTCCCAGCCAAACAACAGACCTCCCATGGTCCTCTTCATGGATTGCCACCAAACCGCCGCATCCTTCTCCAGCTGCAAAGTCGCCAACTTGACCTTGCTACCCCCAGGTGTCTCCAACACCTCAAAGATCGTCTCCACTTGCCGTATCCAGTTGTCAGCCGCATCTGGGTCTGACTTTCCCTCGAATACGGGCGGTTTCATTCTCTTGAACGATTCCACCAGCTTAATCGCCTCGGGCACTGGATTTGCCGGCCCCCTAGCTTGGTTCTGAGCCACTGCATTCAGCATCTGGTAGACCCTAGCAAGTTCAGTCTCCAGATCCAAACCTTCCCCGTTCCTTGCTCCTCTTCTCGACATATTCTGATGCAAAAGATCCGTCAAATTCGAAGTATAAGACAAGAATTTAAACCAACTTGCTTTTCATTGAATTCCAAAGTTTATACATTCGAATTAAAAACAGTTTTGACATCAGAACGGAAAGAAATAGAGGCTACAACAATCTAACTCCTACGGGTCCTCTTCGCTGCTCGAAGTTCTTCCCGTAGTTCATCAACCTCATCCTTCAGCACATCAGTCAGGTTCTTTTTCTTCTCAAGTTCCCAAATCCGATGGCTAAGAACAGAATAGTCAGCCTTCCGCTTCTCTAGCTGAGCCTCCAACAATCCGACTCTCTCCTTCAGGGTTTCCACTTGCCTCTGAAGAGAAGTCACAAGACCACTTGGAACTGGTACTTCTTCTTCGTCAGAAGAAGAATCATCAGATGAATCCAGAGGTGGGGTGATCTCTCGGGATTCAGGCCATTCTTCACCGTCAGAATCAGCTTGCCCAGGATGGTACTCGTCCTCGGAATCAGCTTGTCCAGGATGGTACTCTTCCTCAATGATATGCCAGTCGTCGCCTCCAGCAGGGTCGAAGTGATCAGCCATCTTAGAAATAGAGAGGAGGAAGCATAAATCTTAGAGCAACACAAATGTAAGTCACTTACATTTAAATCTCTAGATTCAAACACACACTCTAATGTCCACATCTAGGGTGTCGTTCCCTATAAATTTGTACAAGTGGGAAAGTGTAGAAAACCTGGCTCTGATACCACTCTGTAACGCCCCGAATCCCAAATACACTGAATTCGAGATGTTCTACAGGATTTTTTCACTTTCTTTAGTACAATTTTACAGGGAAATTAAAACTTTTCATCATACATCAGAGATTACATCATAATTACATCTTTCTTTGCACAGCGGAAGTAAATTACAACAATTGAATACAAGTACAACAGCTTGATATAATCTTTAAGCATCCAATCCTCTTCAATCTTTAACATAACATTTACCTGCATATCAAACTGTGGGTACGTCAGTTTATTCAACCGACGAACATTATACACGGCCATCCTCTCTATGCCGGAAATAGTATAACTTAACATTTCATATTTAGCAAACACAAACTTGTCACATTTCAAACTAAAGGGACTACCCTATTGATGTCGTGTTGTGATTGTGCACTTAGTCCTTAATGCAGTTACTTATGTTATATGACACTAATGCACACTTGTTCGGATTCTATGCATCCCATACTACATAGGTCCGAGGGCAAGCCCTTATTCGTTCTTCATCTTGGTAGGGTTCAATCCCTCGTTATGATTTAATCTACTACTGTAATTACGGTAAGTATCCTAGATGTTATCTGACCTACGAACTCATGTTTAGGCACTCTGGAGTAGTATCCTCACCCAGACGCATCATGGGAATTCCTGGGATACGCTCTCACCATAAACATGACACCACCCGTAGTCTTCAAACATCCCACGAGCGTCGCCACTGGGACGGTACTCTGGAACAGTATCCTCATCCAGACTCGTCATGGAAATTCTTGGGATACGCTCTCGCCGCTACCCAGGGCCCTCCTACTCAATGTTTTTCTCTTACTTTCATCACATCTTCACTATGCACTAGTCCTTAGTTTTATTAAAAATCATGAACAAAATTAATCTCTAGAGTTAGCCTCTCCATCAACCGGACTTATTCATTCATTTCATCTTGACCAACCTTGGTCTAATTTCACTTTATTTTATTTCTCGATGCCGGGGAGACTTAGCTACTCTATTTCAAATTTCATTTCACAATTTTCAACTCATAAAATTTTTCCATGTCGAGTTCTCAACTCACATATATATTCTCTTTCAATTCATGATTACACTTTGTTCACAAGTCCATAATGAATACTTATAACTCATAAAATTCATATTCTTAGCCCACCATTTCTTTTTTTCAACATGATTTCTAAATTCCATAATCATACATGAACTCATGCACTTCATAATTTCACTAATAAACATTCATACTTCATATTTTGCACAATATTCTCAAGTGAGAATCATGTCACACAACAAAGTTCTTTTTGCCCAATTGCTTTCTAATAAATCCATTTCAATTTATCTTTATAAACTATAATTTTCATAAGTATGTATCTTTTAATTATACCATTTGTTCACAAACTACACTATATTTTCTTCAAATAATACCCAACTCAATCTCATAAAATTCCTTGCATTTTTATGAAAATTACCATATTTTTCTCACATTTTTTGGACATCACAATCTCACAAAAAAAATATTTTTTATAAGTGCCAAAGGGAGGAATCGAACCCAGGCACGGCAGAGAGAGAGCCAAGAGCACCCGCCAACAGGCCGAGCAGTGCTAGCGGTATGAAAGTAGTGAATTAAGTATATAGGGTTGGTCGACAGTTATGTATATATATACTCAGTTGGTAAAAAAAAAGAGTGGTGAAGGCCGGGTTCGAACCGCACCGCTCAGAGAAGCAGACCGCAGTCAGAGACCGCCTGAGCCACTGGCTCGGGTTGTCATGAACCCAACCAAAATCCATAAATGCTATTTTTGTACTGTTTTAAAAACAACTCGATATTCACATAACCATAGTTTCTTATTGCTTTGCTAAAATTTACTGAAAACTTCCAGATTAGTTTTCACTCATACCAGTAAGATAAAATAATTTTTTGTGCTATAAAAACGTATTTCTTCCCACAAATCAATGAATTACTCATTAAATCTACTATTTCTTTTATTTTCGACGATGAATAATCAATTAGTCTTCTAATCTCTTTTTCTTTCACAATTCTCTTATGATAATTTACTGTTGTTAATCTTTATTCACAAATTTTTGGATTGGTCCATATCCACATCAATAAAAAAATTCATTTAGCGCATGAATAAGTAAAACTCAAAATACTAACTTTTGAGTAGTTCTACTTTGATAGCAACCAAGTAATTTCATTGGTTCAACTATGTCACAAAATATGCTACTACTCATTAATTAACATAATTACAACTCAAGCATTCAAGAAATTCTCTATTCGAATTTTTAAAGTGTGCCATGTCCTTAATCAATTTCATGCTTCAACCATACAATTAACAAGCAATTTAATGGAGATTTTCACACATCATACTAGCAATATTCCACCATCATTCAATTAAACTAATAATCATGGAAAGTTCTACATATAATTTAATTTCATGCTAGAGTTCCACACACAAATTAATCACATCATTTCAATTTATTCATACACTAACTTTTCAATTAAAGTGGGCTCTTATTAGTATTTTTCATGTATAGTGTTGATAATAAAAACTAGCATGGAATCCTATATTAGAAATATGGAATGTTTTACCCACCTTGAATGGAGAGAAACACAAAAAGCAACAAGTCCTTGTAGATGAAAGCACCTCCTCCTAGCCAAAAGCGCACAAGCTCCAAGCCTCCTAGCCAAATGCCGAATGCTTCTTCTAGCACAACCGAGAGCTCCCCTTGATGAATAGCCGGCCACTCCAAGCAACAAACCCACACAAACTCTCTATCTTTATATCTCACACAATCACTACAATACTATAACTTGAAAATATACTTTGCATATGAAAATTAGCCATGAGAGGGGCGGTATTTATACTAGGAAATGAGTGAGATGGAGGGCCAAGATTGCTTTGGTGGTTGTAAAATGGAGGGTCTAGATTAAGGTAGGAGTTAGAAAAACTACCCACTTCCATGAAACCACCTCCATGAACACCATGATCCAATTCAAAAATCCCTCCAAAAGAAGAAGCAAATCGGCCAAAAGAATGTGTGCAATGCACGTGTACGTGTAGTGCACGTGCATGCAACTAGGCCAAATTTGTACATTCTAAATTTGTATAAAAATAAATTAGTTAAAAAAAGTCTTCTACATGACAAGTTTAATTAAAATGGATTAATTCATGGGCTTTCTTTTTGGGCCAAAATAATTTATAAAAATAAAATAAAAAATACATTTGGGCTTTTAAGAAAAAGGGCTTTTCATTAAATTTAAAATAAGTCTTTAAAGAAAGGCTTTTTGTACTAAAACAATTTGAGAAAATATTTTTAAATATACACATCCTTATAAAAATAATTCAACCCAAAATATTGCACGTGCACACTACGTGCAAAATAAATAATTTTTCATTAATTGAAAAATCAGGGTATTACAGTCGATCCGGTTGCGTTGGTGGGCTGGAATAGATTGGATCAGAAAGCACTTGGGCAGATTTATTTGTCGTTGAATAGAAAGGCGCTATTTCACATTGAGAAGGCAAGAACCGCAAAGGAGGCAAGAGAGATATTGACAGACATGTTTGAGAAGCCGAATGCAGCGAACCAGATCTTACATCTAAATAAGTTGGTTAACTTGAAGTTGTCAGAAAGGGGTTCGGTTGCTGAGCACATCAACAATTTCTGTATGGTTTACAATCAAATGAAATCGTCAGGTTTAAAGTTTGAGGAGATGGCACAATCGTTGTTGCTGCTATCCAGTCTTCCCGACAGTTACGCACAGTAGAGCAGACTATTACTAGCACCATGACTGATACGAATACCCTAAAGGATGTTTTAAGCAGCATCATGAATGAGGATGTAAGGAGGAAGAGACATGGAGAGACTTCGATATTATATTCTAGCAATACTGTGCTGTCAGTTGATAACCGTGGAAGAAGTAACAACAGAGGAAGGTCGCAGAGCAGGAATCACAGGTCCAAGTCAAGAACCGAACATCGCAAATGTGAGTTTTGGTACTGCAAGAAGCCAGGACACAGGAGAAACCAATGCGAGGAGTATAAGAAAGCACAAGCAGGGTCACAGGTAGCCAATGTGGTAAGTATTGAACCTCGTCTAGATGAATTATGTTTATCTGCTGGATTTAATATTTTGCAAGATGATTGGTGTATAGACTCAGGTGCTTCTTATCATTGTACCCCTATGAAGGATGTTTTTGAGGATTACAGGACAAGTGATTTTGGTGCAGTTTCAGTTGGTAATGGGCAGATATGTCCAGTTGTAGGTAGAGACACTGTGAGAGTGAAGGCTCGCAATGGTGGGCAATTGGTCTTGTATGATACAAGACATATTCCGAGCTTGATGAAAAACTTGATCTCGACTAGCAAACTAGACAAAGAAGGATTCACGACAACTTTTGGGCAGGGAGAATGGAAGGTGACTACAGGTGCCAGGTTGGTGGCAAAAGGAAAGCGTGGTGACACGTTGTACTTAATCAGGGGAGGTGATTCAGGTGATATAATTGCTACAGCATCAGTAGGTAGTTTCTCTTCAATTCTATGGCATGTCAGGTTGGGGCACCTTGGTGAAAATGGTGTCAAGCAGCTTTGTTCTAGGGATCTTTTGCCGGGGCTGAAGAAGGTTGAGATAGATTTTTGTGAGAATTGTGTGTTGGGCAAACAGAAAACAGTTAGCTTTCAGTTGGGTGGGCGTGAGAAGAAGCTTGCAAAGCTAGAGTTGGTAAATACAGATGTGTGGGGTCCAACTCAGAAATTCTCTTATGGTGGCAAGAGATACTTAGTCACATTCATCGATGATGCTACAAGAAAGGTTTGGGTTTATGCAATTCGCGAGAAATCAGATATTTTTTAGGCTTTCAGAGTTTGGAAGGTCAGGGTTGAGAATGAGACGGGTTGCAAGGTGAAAGCAATAAAGTCAAACACCGGAGGTGAGTACACAAGCAAAGAGTTTGTTAACTATCTAGCAAGGAAAGGTATCAGAGGAATCAAGATAGTTTCTAAGACTTCACAGGAGAATGGTGCTAAGACTCCACAGGAGAATGGTGTAGCAGAAAGGATGAACCACACGATACTCGAAAGGGCGAGATGCACGAGACTTCATGCGGGTCTTCCGGTCCATCTTTGGGCCGCTATAGTTGATACAGCAGTGTACTTGATTAACCGTTGCCCGTCTAGTACCCTTGATGGGGCCATTCCAGAATAACTATGGTCAGGTAAAACTGTTAATTATTCGCATTTGAAAGTTTATGGTTGTATGGCATATGTACTAATTGACAGGAAAGAAAGAAAGAAGTTGGACTCTAAGTCCAGGAGGTGTGTCTTCATTGGCTACGGTGGCGATGAGTATGGTTACAGGCTTTGGAATTTTGTTGATAACAAAGTCATTCGCAGCAGGAATGTAGTATTCAATGAAGAGGTTCTGTATAAGGACAGGCACACAATTCAAGACAGCACAACCAGTTCAGAATCAGATTGGGGTTCAGACTCAGACTCAGATTCAGATTCTGAAGGCGGCCCTAGTGGTGGGGGCCCTACAGTGCAGCAGCAGGTACAGGTACCACAGGCAGCACAGGAGGCTCGTGGTGAGCCTATTGGGAATGAGAAGGTTATCCAAGATGAACAGGTACAGCCAGAACAGTTCGGAAAACCTGAACTGGTCGGTAACCGTACCCACATTGAGGAGATCGACACGAAAGAGGAGGCCAACCAGGATATTTGATCCATCAGCTAGTGTTGTTTATGAGCATGTTCTGTACACGGACTCAGGAGAGCCAGAGACTCATGAGGAGGCTTTGAGGATGAGGCTCAAATTCATTGGAAGTTAGCCATGAAGGACGATATGTGCTCCTTAGAACAGAACCAAACTTGGGAGTTGACCAAGTTACCTACAGGAAAGTGCGCTCTTATAAACAAATGGGTTTTCAGAGTCAAAGATGAGGCAGATGGCAGTAAGAGGTACAAGGCCAGGCTTGTTTTGAAAGGATTCTCTCAAAGGAAAGGTGTTGATTATAGTGAGATCTTTGCACCGGTTGTGAAGATGGCTTCTATTAGGGTTCTACTCAGTATCGTGGTAGTTGAAGAGTTGCACTTAGAGCAGTTGGATGTGAAGACAGCATTTCTCCATGGTGATGTCGAAAAAGAGCTGTACATGAGACAACCCACATGTTTTAAAGCTAAAGAAAAGGAAGACATGGTGTGTCGATTGAAGAAGAGTCTTTATGGGCTCAAACAAGCACCGCGGCAATAGTACTTGAAGTTTGACTGCTTCATGAGAGGAAAAGGTTTCGATAGGTATGAAACGGATCATTGTGTGTATGTTCGTAGATATGAGAACAATGATATAGTTACCTTGGCGTTTTATGTGGACGACATGCTGTTAGCAGGTTCATGTATGGAGAAGATCAAGGAAGTGAAAAAGGTGCTAGCTTCGGAGTTTTCAATGAAGGACTTGGGTGAAGCAAAGCAAATCCTCGGCATGAAGATCAGTAGAGGCAGAATTAGCAAGAAGCTTTGGTTATCACAAGCGGACTATGTGAAGAAAGTGTTGAAGAGATTCAATATGGATGGTGCGAGACCAGTCACTTGTCCCTTGGCTGCTCATTTCAAGTTATCAATGGATTTATGTCCTAAAACAGAGGCAGAGATGGAGGAAATGGCTGCTATTCCTTATGCCTCGGCTGTTGAGAGTTTGATGTATGCGATGGTATCTACAAAACCAGACATCACATAAGCAGTGAGAGTTATCATCCGTTACATGAAGAATCCAGGTAAACAGCATTGGGATGCAGTAAGGTGGATTCTTAGATATCTAGCAGATACTTCAGATAACTCTCTTTGTTTTAGAGGAGATTCTTTGCATATACATGGTTATGTGAATGCAGATTTTTGGGCGATCGTGATGGTTGCAGAAGTAGTACAGGTTTTTACAGTTGGTGGAACAGCTGTTGGTTGGGCTTCACAATTACAGAAGGTTGTAGCACAGTCAACCACGGAGTCAGAGTATATGGCACTTACAGAAGTGACGAAAGACATGTTGTGGATTTCGGAGCTAATGAAACAGTTGGGTAGGAAGCAATCCATAGGTGAACTATGGTGTGACAATCAAAGTGCAATTTTCTTGGCAAAAAACTCGGTATATCACTCTAGGACTCGGCACATTCAAATGAGATATCATTTTCTTAGAATGGCGGTTGAGAAGAAATGGTTGAAGCTAACTAAGATTCTTGATACTAAGAATCCGGCAGACATGCTCACTAAGGTGGTGGATAGCAAGAAACACCAGTTTTGCTATACCGCTATCGGATTGTCTCCAGGTTAATTGTTGAGGAGGCTCGCAGAGGCACAGGCCTAGACTAGGCCAATGGAAGAATGAAGAACAGGTTAGAGACTTCGTGTATATTTCTCCAAGTGGGAGATTGTTGGGGTTTGTGGATCCAATACACGATAATGAGGTTGAAGAAGATAGGCGAGAAGGAGAGTCGAAGTGGGAGCAAGTGGCTACAGCAGAGTTGCGCCCAACCGATGACCGGTCGACCGTCATGCTCTCTGGTTCAACCTGCAGTCTTGAAGAAGTGACCGGTCGACCGCGCAGTCGATCGACCCACTCTCTGTTGGATCTCGTGCAGTCAAAGGGGAAGACCGGTCGACTGTCAAGATGGTGCGGTCGACCGTCCCGATGATGATTGATGAGAGGCTGAGATGGAAAGTTGTGGAATCCTATATATATTGTATTGTGTACGATTTTAGGGTTAAGTGAAAAGAAAATAGAGATCTACCAGCCGTCATTAAGAGAGAGGGAGATAGAGAGAAACCCTACACCTTGGTGATGAGTTCTTGAGAGATTTGTAAACCTAATCTTCATATTTCTAGTAGAAATCACAGGAGTGTCTATGCGCGGTGAGTAGCCATTGTTTGGGTGAACCTCGATAAAAATCTTGTGTGTTCTTGTGTGTTGCTTTTTCTTGTTCTTTCTTCTCTTATTTTGATTCTATAGTTCTTGCATCTCGTCGTCGTTGTTGAGTTTATTCCGCAGTTAGAATTCAACACCTAGTAGAGTTACTCTTGCAAGCACTGCCTAGCTATCCCCTAACAAACGTGATGGGTGCCTGGGCTAAGATGATTGTTGATAGAAGTGGCGATGTAAAAGAAATGCATATATTGCAATTGCTATTTCTCTGTTAGCTATAGATTAGTTAGTAGAAGGTGAGATTTGTCTGAACTGCAACAGGTGTATGCAGAGGAATTGACAAGGCATATGAGTTTAGTACCTATTTCAACTGCTGAGATGCAGAAAAGTTTGATGTGGAGTGTTAGTAAAGAGTAGAGTAAGTTCACAAACGAGGGAGGGTATATGCTGAGAACATAGAAGACACCATAAGGAGAAACGAAAGGAAAGAAAAGAAATGAGTTACAGTAGTATCAAAAAAGAAAGATAATTCAGCTTCAAGCTGTGAAGGTGAATCTGTTCCTCAATCCACATTCTGCAGCAACTCGAATCCAAAAGGCAACCATGATCATTATCATTGTTGAGATCAATAGATTGGAAATAATTTTGAATTCAATTTTTTTCCCAAATTGCCGAGCGTAGGAGGTAGCTAAGGCAATAACACAGGGTCAAGGAGTCTAGGCTTGAAAGGCAGAGTTCAGCTACTACGAGAAACCCAGTGAGTTGATGAAAGGTATGTTAGTTTGTGATTAGGTTGAGAGTACCGATTAGAACACTTGAAGAATGTATAATGCAACGAAATGTTTCTGAGGTGAAGGAAGGATTCTGTGCACATTTTATTTCGAATAAATTTTTGAGGTGAAGCAACACATATAGAGTTTTACAGACGGACGGAGATGAATATTACAGCTTATTTTTTGTGTTGGGAGCAAACAGATAGATAGTTCTTTTTATGAAAAAACAAGAGATCTAACCTTTGACCGGATCAAAGTTTGTGACGGTTGACTGCTTCCTCTTCTTGGTTTTGGACTGCTGAGAGTGCTATCAGCGAACCTGCAAGAAGCGTAAAACACCGGACTGGTTGGCACCCTTACCTCCACTTCCACCAGGCTAAGGTAACGAATATTTTCAAGACTAAAACTCTCATATTCTGAGTTACGGACTTGGGCTTCAAATGGTCTAAGGCTCTAATGGTCCGGGTCCAGGCTGGGCTGGCTCGAGAACCAGTCAGGCCCGGACCGGTTAAAAAAAGGGGAGGTTAACCCGGATCGGCCCCCAAGCCCAACCATCCGAGTCCCGGGCTGGGCCGGATTTTTTTTTCTTCCAATTTTGTGTTTCAATTTTGTGTTTCGTTGTATAAACAACGAAACACAAAATTGGAAGAAAAAAAAAATACGGCCCAGCCCGGGACTCGGATGGTTGGGCTGGGGGGCCGATCCGGGTTAACCTCCCCTTTTTTTAACCGGTCCGGGCCAGACTGGTTCTCGAGCCAGCCCAGCCTGGACCCGGACCATTAGAGTATATATATATATATATATATATATATATATATATATATATATATATATATATATATATATAGGGAAATGTTCCATTGAAAACGGGTCTAGTTTTCACGGGTTGGAAAACACCAATCTGAGCCGTTGGATCGCTAATGATCGTGATCAGCGGCTCAGATCAAGCTCCCCATAACCCGTTTCAATTTATCAGTGAAGGGTTATTTTGGAAATTTCGTTCCAAATAACTCTTCGCTGAACAGTTTCTAAAAAAATTGATATAACCTAGGCCGTTGTTGGGAACAACGGCCTAGGTTATAAAAAATTGAATTAAAGGTCGTTGTTCTTGTTCTAAATTTTTATAACCTAGGTCGTTATTCCCAACAACGGCCTAGGCTATAAAATTTATAGAAATTTTATTTATAGAAATTTTATAGCCTAGGCCGTTGTTGGGAACAACGGTCTCGGTTATAAAAAAATGAATTATAGGCCATTGTTCCAAACAACGGCCTATAATTCATTTTTTTATAACCTAGGCCGTTGTTCCCAATAACAGCCTAGGTTATATTCATTTTTTCAGAGCGAATCAGGCGAAGAGTTATTTGAGACGAAATTTCCAAAATAACCCTCCGCCACTTAAGTGATATTGGGTGATGGGCGGAGGCGATCTGAGCCGCTGATCACGATCAAAAGTGATCCAACGGCTCAGATTGGTGTTTTCCAATCCGTGAAAACAAACCCGTTTTCAATGGAGCATTTCCCATATATATATATATATATATACATACTTGTATCTTGTTTAATTTTTTAACAGGTTTTTCAATTTTTTCTGAACATATAAAATATATAAACAATGTAAGAAATTCGGATGTACAAGAATAATCAATCATATAAAAAGAAATGTCAGTATTAATTTTCTTAATATTTGAAGTATGGAATGATTTACAACAGTCAAAAGAAAAAATACATGTAATAATACATACAAGTTATATACATAATTTGAAAATACATGATAAGGGGGGATCTAGAGTTTGAGATAGCCTAGAGTTAGTTTGAAGAGAGGGCAGAGCACTACTGTCGTGCACCTCAACTTAAAACCTATGATCTCATCGCTCTAAATTCCATAATAAGCTTCTTATTATACAAATCTTCGATCTTTTGTTTTCAATCTTCATGAATTATCTTCAGTCTTCTTCAATCTTCTGGAGTTTGTTTTCATGATTAATCTTCTGGAGTATTGCTACCGCTTGAGCCTTCGCTTATTCCTTGAATCCTCTGCTCTGCTTTTATACAATCTTCGCTGCACACTAACATATCCAAAGACTCTGGTATCATGTGATTCCTTTTCTTGTCCAATAACTTGCCACCAAGAGAAAAATACTTTCCGATGCGACGGTGGACACCGGGGGGTTAGTATACCTTTTGCCATATGATATGATCCCGCATTAATTTTCCACCGTATGACCACATCAATATCTTGTTCAAATGGCAGTGGAGGTTGTGCATTATACCAGTGAAGTTCATTAAGTGCTTATTAGTCCCATAATTTTTAATTTAGATAAGACTCCATACATTTGTTTCATCAGTTGCAATACCCTTACCTCTTGAAGAAGATGCAGTAGTAGTTGTGTGTTGTGTATGATAAATAAATCTAAATTCTTTCTCACAATTATTATATAAATTATTTTATATTAACTCAAAGTTAACTACAAATTCATCAGAATCAAAAGTATTATATTCTATCATGCTATAAAACATATTAATCAAATTCTTCGTACAATCTAACTTGATACGAGGATCAGTTATACTAGTAACAAAATAGAACATAGGATATGATGAAAATATTTAACAAATTTATCATAAGCGGGAACAACAGTAAGGCAAATATAAGCATCATTCAACATTCGTTCCAAAGATTTCATCATCTTAAATAATGTAATAAAAATATAGCTAGAAGTGGACTCATAAACTTTTGAAAATTCAACAGTTGCAATTTTAAAAGGTTCTAAAAATGCACACAAATTGTGGCTATAAGCCCAAGTGTAATCACTCATTTTTAAAAAATTCATGTTTTTTGCAATACAAAATTCATTTATAACATCTTTGAATTCTAAAGCAAAAACAAGTAGATTGTAAGTGGAATTCCAACGGTGTTTAACATATTTAGAGAATTTTCTAAAATTCATTCCCTTAAGCTTACATCATTGTTTGAATGCTTGAAGATTAGGACCACCCAAATCTATGAAATACACACAATCTCTTAGTACGCTCAAATAGGATTCAGTCATCTTCAATGCATCTTGCATACACAAGTTTAGAATATGACATGCACATCTAATACAAAATATTTCGGGCTTTATAGGATGTAATGTATCCTTTAATGCATAAATTGCATTCATATTATTCGATGCATTATTAAAACCAATAGCAAAAATATTATCAGTAATAGAAAAATTTGTGCATGCTTGTATAACATGTGATGTGATGGTCTGTGCATTATGAAGGTACATATTATATCCAAAATATATGATTCTCTTTTCAAGGATTCAATCATTATCAATCCAATGACAAGTTACGCACATCATTGGAATGTCGTTAATACATTTGCAAGGGTCAGAGGTTAACGAAATATACCTACAAGTTAAACTAATCAAAGTAGCAAGTAAAAAACCCTTAAGGTTTGGATAAACTTTAAAACAGTCTGATTTAATGGTATTCCTAGGAATTCCTTAAAATGGGGGTTGAGAGTGCTTTGGTCAAAAGCCTCTCGGTTTCTACTTTCAGAATAAGAAAACGATAACTCATCCTTAATAACTAGTTTTGTCATTTCATTACGAATAAGATCATGATCGTAACTAACACAACCTACACGACCAGAATTAGAGTTAATCTTTTGTTGGGTAAGCTTGTTTTTCAGTTTCGGGTGTCTACTTTTTAAATGGCGTGCAAGTGTACCTGTTCCGATAGCCTTAACCTATTGGTAAACTGTTGCACAATACTTACATCTCTTTTTTCCCTCTCTCAAATTGGGAAAATCTTCTTCCCATGTATAATGATAGTGGATATCGAAAATAGATTCTCTATGTTTTCGGGAAGGTTGGCTTTTGGTATTTTTGTTTTCGGTATCTTGAAAAAATGATTTCTTCAAATTTTCTTTGTGGATTAGCAGATTGGAAAAACTCAGAAACACATTCTTCTTCTTTAATACTATCTGTATCTAATTGTGAAATATAAGCGGTGTGGGGTGTGGATTCTTGTGCACTTTTTTGGCTACTTCTACGTGAACATGATGATGTCATTTTATTATATGAATAATATAGAATTGATATTAAAAAATATTTTTTTTAAATAACAAGCAAACGATTTTAAAACTAACAAATATTGAACAATAATATTGATACCGTTATTGAAGAATTGCAAAACAAAACTTATTGTTGAACGTTTCTTCACTTCTTTCTTCAAAAAATTGCAAGAATAGTAGCTTGAGAGTTGAGAGAATTGAAAATGCTTCTTGTTGAATGTTTCTTCACTTCTTTTCTTCAAATAATTGCAAGAGTAGCTTGAGAGTTGAAAGAGTTGAAACTTGAGGAAATTGTTTGGAATGAATTGAGAGAGTTGAGAGAATTGTTTGGAGATTTTTGAGTGACGAAAATGGTATGGAATGGGTGGGTATTTGTAGACTTTTCATATGGGGTAAAAGGGTAATTATATAAATCTAATAAAAAAGGGCTAGCTCAATAGTTGGGCCGGGCCAGGTCAATCATTGAGCTCGCCCGGGCAGACCCGGACCGGACTTTAGCCGGCCGATTCGGTTCGAGCTCTGCCGAACCGGGTCCGGACTGTTGCGGGTCACGGGCCAGACCGGCCCAGTTGCCACCCCTAGTTGGAGGCTATTTATAGCCTTGGGGTCAGTTTCAAGAGATTGCATTTTCTCTTGATTCCCTGGTGAAGAGATAGAGTTTGTTTCTCTTCGCTTGATGAAGAGATCGAGTTAGTTGTTCTTCTCTTGTTGAAATGATAGTCTGATACCCTTCTCTTGGTGTAAAGATAGAGTTAAATACTCTTGTGTGTGCGTGTGCGTGTGCGTGTGCGTGTGTGTGTGTGTGTGTGTGTGGGGGGGGGGGGGGGGGGGGGGGGATGACAACCTAAGGTGTTGGAAAAACCCCTCTTGCTTAGGTTGTGAATAAACCTCGATGACTAGCCTAGTTGAGTGGATGGGCCTGGAAGCGGCCCATATTTCTCTTATGGGCCTATATATGCTAGGATTACCATTTTACCCATGGGAGCTTTAAGATACGTGCCTAAATCATATGGCCCTGATTTGTTGTGATTTTTATCAATATCACAAGCCCCCTACTTCTGAAGGGTGGATTTTCCCGCCTTCCAGGAATAGTCTCACTGTTCCAAATGTTCTGAAAATCTGGTTTTAACTTTCAGGGACGATTATATATTCCAGGAGCCTTGTTCGGAGCTTTTGGGAGTAATAATGATGTTTCTAAATTTTTCCAGATTTTTTACAATTTATAATTATTTTTTGAAAATTCTAATTAATTTCTGGATTAAATTTCTAAAATTATAATTATTTTCAAAAAAATTTATTAATTTTCCAAATTTAAAAATATTTTTTTATAATTCTTAATTAATTTACTGACATTTATATTTAACCAATTGAATTTTAATTAAAAAACAAACCTGAGCATGATTCTTGGAACGATCGGACAGTCGAGAGCCTCCAAAGCAACCAGCCTCCCCGACCGACATGATGCGTACCGGGGAGGAGTGGGACCCAAAGGGGCCCCGCATTAGCGGCTACCTCCGTTGTGGTGGGGCCCACGCTGACGGCGCATTCTGTCCCACGTGGGAACCAGTGGACTACAGCCACGCAGTCTACCACATGCCACATGGCAGCGCGTGAAAATTTGGGAGCATGCGCATGCCAGCACAAGATCGCGTATTTATATGCATTTTCGCTTATTTTATGCGGTAATGCGTATTTTTACACATTTTGTACTTGTTTGGTGCAGTTTTTTCTCCACTTTAAATTCACCCCTTTACTCATTTTTTCACCTCCAAGTTGCCTCTTCACCTGTAAAGCTTGATTCAAGTGGTGTTCTTCGTAGACTTTTCATCAACGATCAGGTAATATTTAAGTTGTATTTTCTTTTAGTGAATCATGCCTAGGGTGAAATCGGGTAGCTCTTCTTCTCCTTCTAGTTGTGATGAGGTAGAAGTGATTTCGACTTCCCGGTCTTTTAAGGGGAAGGAAGCAGTCAGTTCCTCCGTGATAGTAGAGGAGATCGACCAGCCAAAAGAGGATAGGGGAGTTCTCTTTCCAGGTTTACCCTCCTCTTGTCCCACTTCTAGTTCACCAGCACTCAGAGGACTTAGTGGGTTTGGTACAGTATGGGGCTACATATGATAAGCATGAGAACTATCCCATCTTTGAAGATGACCATGTGAAGACCATTCTAGTGAAGTATAATATTTTAGCAATTATAGTGAGCTTCGGGATCCCTCCCAAGTATGAGGTGTTTCTCCCCAGTCCCGGAGTTAGAGACTTCTCTCGGATGTCGAATGAGTATTGCATGTTTCCCTTTGATGTCTTTTGTGCAGAGTTGTACCAGCCCATGCACTCCTTTATAGTGGTGGTGATAAATTGGTAGGGGCTTAGTCCGATCCAATTTATGACCAACTTCTGGAGGAATCTCATGGGCTTCATTTTGAGGTGCCAAGAGGTTGACACCAAGCCAAGTTTGAGGCTATGGAGGAGGCATTTCAAATTTCATCGATAGAGGGTGTGCGAAAATTAGTACTATGTCTCTCCTTGCCCCAAGAGATGAGTGATTAGGGTTAATGAATCCATCAAGCACTGGAAATGCAAGTATTTCATTATTCAAAGTTCCAAGCCATGGAGATATCCCACAAGATGGGAGAGCCGCATGCCGAAAAAGGTGACGGTTGAGACGGATGAACGAAAGAGGATGAGGGGGTGAGCAATGCTCTTAGTGAGGGTTGGGAGATCAAATGAAGGGACATGACTGAGGAGGTCCTTCACTCAGGGAGGCTGACCCTGATGGACCCTAGTATGGCTTCAATTCTTGCATTTAGCTTTCATACATTGATTTCCCCACTTTTGACATAATCTTTTTATTTTTTATGTTTCCTTTCAGAAGTAGTAGGTATGCATTTTCGTGCTATCCTTGCTACTCGGGTATCTCTCCACCACAAGGACCCAGAGGACAAGAATAGGAAAGGGACAGTGAGCCATCCAGGTATTCCACAGGTTGCTAAGGGTTATTCCATTTCCACTCTGATAAGGACGGAGCACATGTCAGTGTGGGCATCAATGAGCCCTGCTGAGGGGAGCTCATGTTTGGATGCTATCTAGACCCTCTAGCAGGCCCCACTAATCGCTATGGTCGACGATATATTCACAGCCGAAGAGAAGAAGATCTACACTCCTGATTGGGGCTTGAAGCGGTGTGACGCCATCCTAGTAAACTCGGAGAAGTGTCTTGATGTGGCGCAGAACCTTCCCCCTCCTTGTGACCAGCAGACTCTAGATAAGGAGACGATTGATGGTTCTATCATGGACCTTCCCGAGTCAGAGTTTCAGTTAGATACCTTACTCGCAGTTTTAAGTTCCTTCTTTGAATTTCAAGTTTCTAAGCCTTTTTATTTCCTTTTGCAGATCCCATGGGAATTTGATCAAACCGATTCGTGACAAGGAGAATGCTTAGAGGGATCAGGCCACCCAGGCCAAAAGGGATAGAAAGAAGGCTGACCAATAGCTGGAGGCGACGAAAGGTAAGGAGGTGATTCTCCAAGCTAGCTTAGAGGCATAGCGGAGGAGGTTGAAAGAGTAAGTGATGAAAGGGCAAGTGGCTGTGGTGGTCGAGACGGAGGCAAAGACGTTGGTTAACCTTAACGACGTGATGGATCAGTTTTATGCCAAGGCCATCACAAATGTGATGGAGCATTTTCCCGGTTTCGACAAGAAGGGGTATTGCCCCGAGCTTCAACCCGGGATTGAGCTGATAGAGGGGAAGCCCTACGATGAAGATGTTTGGAGGGACTCTGCATGTGAAGAGGAGAAGGGAGGGTGGACTGAGATCTCCGCTCCTTTGGCATTGTCTGTCGATGTGGAGCCTTGATTCTTCTTATTAGCATTTCTTTTTTGGTTTTCCTTATTTTGTAGTAGCCTAATGTGCTGTGCATGTCAGATGAATTGATAATGCACAAACCAAGCATCGATCCAGACGCGCGACCGATGCAACATAAGCCCTAAAAGTTTGCCCCTAACAGGCAGCATGCTATGAAATAGGAGGTTGATAAACTCTTCGCCACCCATTTCATCTAGGAAGTTAACTACCCGGAGTGGCTGACAAATGTTGTAATGGTGAAGAATGTCAAGTGGAGGATCTCCATAGACTTCACAGACCTCAACAAGGCATACCCGAATGACCCTTTTTCGCTTCCGAGCATTAACACGCTTATAGACAAGATGTTCGGATATGAACTTCTCAATTTCATATATGCCATTTATGGACATCTCGAAGACCTCGTTCGTCACCGATCAAGGGCTCTACTGCTATAGGATCATGTCATTTGGCCTAAAGAATTCATGGGCTACTTACCATAGGCTAGTGAACAAAGTCTTCAAGGACCGAATAGACCGCAATATGGAGGTCTATGTCAACGACATGTTTGTCAAAAGCCTTGAAAAAAAGAACCGCATCAAAAATCTGGAATAGGCCTTCGACATCCTAAGGAGGAACAACATGAGGTTGAATCCATCAAAGTGTGCCTTCAGCTTGTCTTCATGCAAATTTTTAGGCTTCATGGTCAGCCAAAGAGGGATAAAAGCTAATCCAAAGAAGATTCAAGTCATCCTCGACATGGCACCCCCAACAAATACGAAAGAGGTTTAGAGGCTCACGGGGAGCCTAGCGGCGATGAGCGATTCCTCTCCAGATCCAGGGAGAAGTGTCTCCCCTTCTTCAAAGCCCTCCAAGAGGCTAAGAACTTCAAAGTGAGGAGGACCTCAGCGACAAACTATTACTAAGCTGATGAAGTACTTGGTCAACCTCCACTGCTCAGCAAACCCGAGCCAGGCGAAACCCTATACCTCTACCTGGCAGCTTCCGATCTAGTTCTCAGAATCTTCCTCGGCCAGGAAGATGATAGGGTTCAGAAACCCATTTACTATGTAAGTAAAGTCCTCTACGACGTTGAGCTCCAATACACAAGGATGGATAAAATGGAATACGAACTAATTATAGCGGCCCAGAAGCACTGACCTTATTTCCAGGTTCACTCGATCCAAGTTCTCATCGACCAGCCCCTGAAGCAGGTCCTTCACAAGCCAAAGAACTCTGGACGGCTGGTCAAGTGGTCGATTGAGCTGAGTCAACATGACATCGGCTACAAGCCAAGGATTGCGATTAAGAGCCAGGCATTGGCCGAATTCATCACAGAATGCACCATTCTGGATACATCTGAAGTAAAAGAGGACTCGCTCCCCTGGAGCCTTTATGTTGATGGATCCTCTTGTGAAGAAGGGAGCTGGGCAAAAGTGATATTGCGAGATCCGAATGAATTTATCCTCTAATACTCTTTATGTCTGAACCTCCGAGCCTTAATAATGCGGCTGAGTATGAGGCACTGATTGCCGGACTACTCTTGGCTCAAAAAAGCTGGGGCTAAATGTGTGAAGATTTTCAGCGACTCACAGCTAGAAGTGAACCTGATTTCTGAAATTATGAAGCCCGAGATGCCCGTATGATCAAGTATTGGGCACATGTTAAGGGACTCCTAGCAGACTTCAAAGAAGCCCCGGTCACTCATATTTCCCGTGAAGAGAATAGTCAAGCAGACGCCTCCACCAAACTAGTGTCATCCTCCTTCGAGGGGCTTGATCACACAGTGCTTGTGGAAGTCCTGGTCAGTTCGAGCATTGATAGGGAGAATACGGAAGCACTATGCATCGGCCCCAAAACATAGGCGGGGAGTTACATGGAACTTATAATTGACTTCTTTCGGAAGGGGGTCCTTCCGGACAAACCTACCGAGGCTAGGAAGGTCCGGGTGAGAGCAGAATTTTCCCCCCTCATGGAAGGAGTATTGTTCAAACAATCATACACTATGACTGACGGACGACTCTATATCCGATGCCTATCTCTTGAAGAAGCTCGGAACACCTTCAAGGAAATGCATGGGGAAGCCAGCAGCTACAAGATACTAAAGCTAGATCAAAACTAGCTAGAACCACAACTAAGAATGAGGTTAATTACACAAATATTACCCATTCATCCGATTTCCTTAATTCTACGACTCTAGTCAATCTCTAATTCTCTTTCATTAACTCATTAGAAGTATGAATTATTAGGCGAGTCTAGGTCTATTTCATTATAACTAATTCTCTTAGTTAGGCGACCTATCCGGTATTTCAGAGCCCTAACTTAGTAAACAACTTTGCTTATTATGATCACTAGGTAAATTCTACTTGTAGGCTCTTTTATTCAACCTAACTCCTCTTTTCTTGAACTTAACCCAACCCACACTGGTGTCTAAACTTGGCTCTCAAGCCCGGCCCACAACATGCGCCCGCAAAACTGGCGAATCGACCACGCGATTCGCCACCGCTCGTCACATTCGGAGTCGCACACTACCTCAGCCCTTCAGCAAATCGCTGCTCCTGCTAATCATCGTGCTTTATGTATTTTCGACAAGTGGTAGCTCCTACGATGCCAAATTCCCTCCCTAGATGGCGAGCACGTTGATGCCTGAATCGTCGCTCCAACACATTCGGGATCACGGGTTCTTATCAACCCACCACAAATTTTATCCATACGGACCAAGTCCTAGGGTTTCACCATTCTATCAAGATGGCCCTAATTTAAAGTGTAAATCCCAAATTGAGGCATCATGAATGGGGAGGGGGGGATCCATCCAAATCCCAACAACATGCACTCAATCCATCTATCTCAACTTTATTCTAGTCCATCACTAAGAACTTAGAATAACCATGCCATGACTAGGATGACCTAAATTGGTCTACAATCATTTCACATCAAAACTCAAGCTCACTAAGGCTCATAAATAACACCTACAACCCTCAAATAGTCATAGAAGGCTCCATCACCTCAATGTCACTTCAAACAGTAAGCTTGAGTTCGGGTTTGACAAAACTAGTACACCATAAAAATCATATAAAATAGCACACTGCACCAAATTTTGCATTCCTAGGCTTTCTGGAAAGCACTAGGTGTTCTCTACAACTTCCTAGTTGAACACTTTCACTAATTCGGATGTTAACAAGCTTAAACACTTGGTTCTTTGACATGCAGCAAAAACACTGCCAGAACAGAACACTTTGTGCACAGTGTGAAAGAAAATTATTTTATATATATCAAATGCTACTGGATTGACATGAAATTTATGAATCAAGCACATAACATACATTCACAACACATATCCAAAATTCAAGTCATTTCATAAATTATATCTTGAGTTATGCCTTTTTTATTAACACCCAAAACAGTGCATTCAACAACAGCAGATTTGTTTATCATTTCGACTAGCTAAGTTTGCTGCATGAATTAATTACCATAGCTATAGTGGTCCAAATTGCATGAAATTTTAAACTTAATCTCTATCCAGATAATAGAACAAAATAAATTTATTTCAAGTCATTTCCCTCAGTACACAGTGAGTTCTAAGTATTTTTATCTACAATAGTAACATGCAACAAGATATGTTCTGTTTTTGACCAACATGTAAAGTTAGTATTTTTATAAATTAGCAGGAAAAATTCAGAAAAAATACTGAAGGTGTACTACACATATATTATCATTCCCTAAAAATTTCAAGTTAATCTAACCAATAGTTTTCAAGTTATGAGCTACGAACTAACACCAAAGATTTCAGTTTTCAACAGAATTTTCTGTTTAGGATTTCTTAACATTGATGTTCAATCTAAAGCATGCATGTCATTTTCAATCACTACAATCATCATTCAACAAACAAAGAACAAACATAGAGATTAGAAACACCCACCTTGTAGTGTTTCTTGTAGTTGAAATGGCTTGGTCTAGCTCCTCTGGAATCACCCCTCCAAGCTTGGCTCCTTCTCCTTTTGGTCTCTTTCCATAGCTCTCCCTCTCTCTTTCTCTTGAAAACTTCAGAATTAGAGTGATAATGAAAATGTGTGAGAGTGTGAAGGGTTATAAAAAGAGGGCAAAAGGAGTGTGTGTGTGTGTGTGTGTGTGTGGGGGGGGGGGGGGGGGGGGGGGGGGAGGTGTGCCTAGGGTAGGCCGGCATGAATGACAACGGGAGAAAGGGGGAGCCAAGTGTCCTCTAAAACCACTTGCTCTTGTGCTTAGTTTTTAATCCATGGTTTGATTTTGGACCATTGGCTCGTGGATGAGAGTTGATGTTGGGCTAGATCTTTGTGCATGCAAAAAGAGTATATTGATTTGTATTTTTAGTAAATACAACATAAGTACATTATCATGTACAGATACAATTTACTCGTATACACATGCAATTACATGTATAAAAAATTATTGGAAATGAAATTCCAAAAAAACAATTTTATTTATAATAAAAAATTAGTTTGGGTACGAATCATGTGTAAAAATCAGGGTTGTTACCCCCCCCCCCCCCATTCTCCGCTCCCGTTCAAAAAAAAGAGAGTGGAGAAAGAAAAGAGAAATCCCGACTGGGGGATGAAAGTTGCAAAATTAGAGTACTTTTGGAAGGGGAGAAGCTTGGAAACTCTTGCTAAGAATCATCTGTTTCAGTGAATTCGTCAATAGGTGGGTGTTTCCGAAGTTTCTGATATTTTATAGAATTATTCATGCTAGTTGTAGATATGGGTTAAAATTAGACATGAAATTGATGTATGTAGAAGTTCACATGATTTTTGTTGAAATTCATGTAGTGTTGATCATGTTTAATGATTGCAGAAAACCTAATTAAATTTCATGCTTTTGAAATTTGTGTGCAATTTCTCTCTAAACATTCTAATTATTGAAATGGTTACTTATTCATATAGTTTAACACATTAGTGTGGATTGCTAAGTCTTGATTATGACAATTTATGCATGTAATTTGTATGCTAAGGTGGATGCTAAATGAATGTAGATCAATTTATGCATAAATTCATGCCAAATTATAATAGTTCGAATGAATTTATTCTCGGATAGTTTATTATAAATTGTATGTATGGTGTTAGAGAGTGAGAGAAATTGCAAGATCGAATTTTTGGTCGTACTCGTTGAGGTTAGAATATAAAAACAGAGAGGTTACATTTTTAAAATTTTAGTTCATAATATAGACAGTGGGCTAGACTGGCATCTTAGCCATCGCTTGAATGGCTAACGTTGGGTCTGGTTTGGTCGCGGGTTTGATCCCTTGGGGGTTATTTTCTTTTCTGGGATTTTTAGAAATTATTAAAACAATGACTGGTAAACATATTGCATTCTAGGAGAAGTCATGAACCAATAGTGAGTTGGACTTTCGGTTAGTGGGTGTGGACTTGAGCGCTGCTGGTGTGCTCTGGTTCGAACCCTGATGGGGGTCATTTGTTGATATTATATTTTTTTTAATCCCTTTTCTCTGAGAAAAGGTTTAAACTAATATAGTGTATTAATGGATTATTTCGAGATGATTATGTATACATTTAAGACACATTTTGTGGATAAATTACGTTGCAAACAAGTTTACTTTAAAAAGTAAGATTTATTTTAATTTGGAGATTATTTAAATTATTTTGGTGGGAAATTAAAAATTAACCAATGTATGGATTTGGAAAAATTAGACTTGTGATAATTGATCAAATTTTTATCAAATTGAAATTTTATTGCAAATTTTATTATAATGGGTAAGAAGTTATCTAGTTGTTTGAGATTGATTAACTGAAGAAAATGAATAAGAGGATAAAATGACTTATGAATGAATGAATAAAATTTTTATAAAAGATGTTAAGAATAACCTGGAAGATCTCTGAGATTGAGATGTGTGAATTCTGGAAGACACGTAGTGACCAGAAAATTATGATAAATAAAAATTTGAGGAAATGGCCAGTGTGGGCCAACGTTCTCGGTGAGTTAGTTTAAGTCCGGCAGGGTAAGCTAGCTCTAGGCCATGATAATTATAATTGGACTAAGGACATGCACTAGAAAAGGAGATGTGATGAAACTTGGGCAAACGTGAGTGGGATGACTCTATATAATCAGGCGGTGTATTTCGGGACTGTGATTGTTGTGCGAAGAGAGACAAGTCCCAGTTATTTTGGGGATTATGAATGATTGGGCGGTGTACTCGGAGATCATGAATAGTCGGTAGATCTCCAATATTTTTTGGGATAAAGCGACACTTGCAGGATGTTTGCACGATGAGGGTTCTATATAGTCAGGCGATGTACTCCGAGACTAGAACCAATACTCGTGGGGCATCTAAACCTTGTGTTCTTGTCACCGTAGTAAGATTTCATAATGAAGGATTGAACCCTATAATGAGGATTACATTAAGGGCTTGCCCCCGGACCTATGTAGTATGGGATATAAAATCCGAACAAGTGCGCATTAGAGTTGCATCGTAAGCATGAGTGTTTTAGTCCTTTGGTTCATATCATACACTGACATAATTGGGATAATCACCTTTCATTTTTGCATTCAAGTTTGTGATTGTTAAGTTGCGTCGGTTGCATTCAACTGGCGTGCCCGCAGTCTTAAGTTGCAGGACACGGATTAGCGAGTGGCGTGGGCATGAGTTTGATGTCGATGGAGGTCTTTTTTTAAAGGAAAATATGGAATATGGCCACCTTGTTTCATTAATCAAAAATTAACAAAACATACAAACTACGAACAGAAAATAAAATATGAAGCAACATGACCCGTACAGATAACAGATCCCTTCAGCAACCCTGAAGGATGGGCCGACAAACCGATAGTCACACACTATCGAAGAGGACAAACCTACTCCTCTACTATTGTAATGGACCCCATCTTGGGCCCAAACACAAAGCTCGGCCCATCAAACTTGTGTGTACGTCAATTTAGCTTCGTACATTGCCTCCATGGCACGTGCACACCCACCTGAAGTAAGTCAGGCGGGATTTTATCACCTACCAAGCCCTGCCGTCTCATCAATAGAGGGACCCCTTCTTTGGGCCCAAGCCCCGCTAGTGGAATTCAAACAGCATTTTGACAACCGCAAAACATGCCTTCGCCTCCTCTTCTCCCACAATCGCGCACATATCACACTCATCCCAAAACACAGACATATACCAACAAAGAGTAGTGAGGAGAAACATATACCAACATAGAGTAGTAATGTCGATGGAGGTTGCAGGATTGAAGATATTTGATGTTATAAATTTTATTTTTATGTAAATTTCTGCTACGTATTGTAAAGAATAACATTGTAATGAAAAAGTTTTAAATTCCTTGTATTTTTTGTACGAAATTGAAGTAAAGATCCTGTTTGTGCTACGAAGTACCTATGTTTGGAATTCGGGGCATCACATATTTGGTCGGCTTGGATTGGCCTCCGGTTACACGAAGGAGATGGCGATTGAAGCCCGACTGTGATTAAGTTTCTGACGTCATCAGGATACATTCTAATAAGTGCTGGTACCTAGATAATCGGGCGATGCAGACCAGGATTATCATAATCGCCCTCGATGGTCTCTTCTACTCCTAGGATTTCAATCTTCTTCTTCTTCGACCTCGGCGCCCGAGGCAGATGTGCACTCAATACTGCTAGTGAGGAAGATGTCTCGCTGTCCTCCTCAGCTATTGTCCTCATCTCCTCAGATACCACAATAGGGGCTTTCCATTCACCCGAGTCATTCTCAGAATGGTCTTATTTGTACAAGGCCATTGTGGCTTCGCTAATGTCGATTCGCTAATGTCCTCATCTCCTCAAAAGTTGTCGAGAACTGGCCAGAAAATTGTCGAAAGCAGAGAAAGCAAGCTAGAGAAAAGCGCCAAACTTTAGAGAGAGAGAGAGAGAGAGAGAGAGAGAGAGAGAGAGAAAGAGAGAGAGAAATTGAGAAACACGAAGGAGGTGGGAGATTTATAGCGTTGGCGAAGCAACTTGTAACCCCCGTTCCTGATTGTAAGAATTTTTTTCCCCATATTTCTTGTCTCTTCTTCAACTCTTGTATTCCAAATTATCTGGAATCTATATATGTATGTTGTTGTTCTCTTGAACCCAATTGCATCCTCTCAATATTCATTATTTTGTTTGAATCCAAATCTGAATTCATTCGATAAAATTATTTGACTGATTATTTGATTTAGTTGCAAACATCCAACCCTAATCCTATTTATTTTGTGAACCTAAAGCCCACCCTATAACCCCAAACCCATACCCGCTAACCTGAAACCCATTAACCTAACATCTCAATTTTCCCTATAAATACTAATTATTCACTAACCCTAATTAAACCCTAATCATCTCTGCCTAATTACCCAGCCGCCTAAACCCAATACCCTGTTCATCTTCACCCCCCCCCCCTCGACACCTTCCTTTTCTCCTTTCGTCTTCTCCTTCGTTGTGTGGCGTCAAAACCCAGCGTCAGCCCAACCCCCCCGATCCTCCTTCTTACTCCTCGCGCCCCCACTCGAGCCATCATTGTTGAGCGCAGCAAGCCTCCTTGCTTCACCAACCACCATGGCCACCTCCTGCTGTTACCTCGCCAACGCTCCACCTCATCTTCTTCCTCCCGTCACCAGCACCCCAAGCTCCTCGCTACCCCCGCCTGCAAACCATCGACAACCTCCTACCGCAGTCAGCCCCTCGTCGCCAAGCCTCGTCGTCGTCTTCCACAACCGGCGTAGACGCCATTGTCTGCCTCGCAGTTATCTTCACCCCCAACCTCGCCCATGTTCTCCTCTGTTCACCATCGAGTCCCCGTTGCCCTCCTCCAGTGCTGCTACTCATCCTCTGCCTTATCCCCGCAGGCCCCCTGCGCCGCTCTACCACTGTCGACCTCCTGCCCAGTCCCTAGTGCCCCCTGCAGCCTCCTCGAGCCCCACCATCTCCATGCCTCCATATCCCCCTTTACTGCACATCCACCATTTGGAAACCCATCATCTCCTAACCATCCATCGATCATCGGAGCCCCTTCCACCTCGCCATTGCTATCCCGAGCCCTGTCGAGCCGCTGCCGCTTGTTGTTGTTGCTGTTCTTGTTCGGCTTTTGCTGTTCCGATGCCCCGCATCCCATTGCTACCACCGTCGTCTTCCATTGCCGCTGTTGTCGATCTTGCTGCTATAGCCAAGTTGCTGTGCACGTGTGTGTCGTGTACGTAAGTTGCACGTGTCGCCGTTGGGACGCTCGTCCAGTTATTCTCATTATTATCAGAATCATCGTCATCTTTTGGGCAAGTATCCTTGTATGAATCATTTTATTTTTTCGTACAAGCATTTTTTTGAAATACCGCAAGTAGGTTTATCATTGTGATCCATTTCTCATGCCTTAACGTTTATGATCTTCACCCCTGTCCATTTTGATTTGTTTTTATTAATTCCGTATTCATAAAAGATCATAGATATCAAATTGTATATTTCTGCCCTACTGTCTTTTCTGACTTGTGATCAGAGTTTGACCCAGTTATATTTTGAATATGTTAGAACTTTATAAATAAGAGTTTTAGCCCCCTGAGTCTAGTTTCTAGAACTTTTGACGGATCTGAAATCCGATGTCAAGATTGCAAGATATGCTATTTTTACTACTGTGATGTTTTCAATTCCAAATTACTATTTTGAAGTATATGTTCTCGATTAACTAATTTTAATATCATGTTAAAGGTATAACTAAGAGCTGATAAATTCCAGTATATTTCTTAACATGATTAAGAACCTGATTATAAATTTTATAGAATTTTTAAATGAATTTTTAACTATTTTATGAATATAAGAATTGTACCAAGTTTTTTTCCTGAGCATAAAATCTATAAAGAATAAGAAATTGAACCTAGTTTCTGTGATTTTTTGTAACACCCCGAATTCCAAATCCAACTGAATTCGAAGTTCCAAAGGATCTTTACACTTCTCTTCGTACAATTTTACAAGGAAATTTAAACTTTTCTTTACATCAGAATTACATTTACATTTAAACTTAAACAGCGGAAGCAATTTACAATATTTATATAAATAGATGTACAACACTTGAAACATTCTTTAAGCTGCTTGCATACTTTAATCTTTGTCAATTCCTTTATCGTGCATAAAGACTGTGGGCATGTCAGTTCATTCAACTGACGAGATATTATACACGGTCATCCTCTCTATGCCGAAACAGTATAACGATTCTCAAAGCTTAACAAACCACAAACTTGTTCACAAACAAAGTTAAGCGGACTATCCTATTGATTTCGTGTTGTGATTGTGCGCCTAGTCTTTAATGCAATTTATTATTATTATTAGATGACACTAATGCGCACTTGTTCGGATTCTATGCATCCCATACTACATAGGTCCGAGGGCAAGCCCTTAATCGTTCTTCAACTTGTAGGTTTCGATCCCTCGCCATGACTTAATCTACTACTGTAACTACGGTAAGTATCCTAGATGTCCTATGAGTTACAAGCCCATGTCCAGACAACCTGGAGGGGAATCCCACGTGGTGACATGACGCATCATGCAGAGCCTATGGTCAATTCAGCCTCCGTCATGAACCACGGCACCACCCGTAGTCAATCAAACATCCCACAAGCGTCGCAACGATCCCGATAATTCCGGAGTAATGTCCATGCCAAGACTTGACTCATCAAGTAGGCAACCTATGAATCACTCTCACACCGTAGACTCGAGACCCTCATACTTGTATTTTTCTCTCAGTTTTATCACATCTTCACTATGTATCTAGTCCTTAATTTTACTTAAATCATGAATAAAAATCAATCTCCTAGAGTTGGCACTCCCACTATACTAGTCTTAATCATTTATACCACATGACTCAATCTTGGTCTTTTCATTTCAAATTTCATTTCAACAACTTTCTTTCATTGCCGGTATGAGGCTTAGCTACACTCTAGTTCTCAATTTCACTTCAAAATCACAAAATTTGAGTCTTCATACTCATAAGTTCTTTTTCACAATTAAGGGAGTGTTTGGTTGGAGGGGAATGGAGGGGAGGGGAGGGGTTTTTTAAAACTTTTCATGTTTGGTTCATTTTTTAGAAGGGGAGGGGAGGGAAATGAGGGGGTGCAACACCCCTCCTGAGCCAATTTTGGCTCCCCTCCAATATTGGGGAGATTTGGAGGGGAGAGAAATTATGTCTAATTTTTAAAAATTATTGGACTAAATTGCCCTTTTAAATCCATGCTTATTTTTTAAACCCATGCTTATTTTTTGTGTTTCCTTGAAATTGTTGGCTCTTGACTGACTATAGTAGGTCGAGCGAGACGGACAGGGATTATTTTTTCAACTACAACTACAACTGTCATTGCGTTTTGTTTAGAGATCCGGTCAGTGATGACATTGCAATTGCTACAAGATAGTGTGCACTTATTTCATTCAATTCAAGGTTGCCTAGCGTATAGGTTCCAAGTGATGCACTCGAGTAACTCCTTTCTTCTCATACTCTTCCCCTGCTGGCAACAAGTAGTGTTCATCTCCTCAATGTCCTCATAGTTGTTTTATGTATGATGTATATGAATTCTTGCAGTTAAATACCTGAGCAAAATCGGAGATCTTATGCACTAGCTTTACACTTTTCATCAAGATTTTATAAAGATGATGTGTGTGTTATGAGCGTCCTGTATTGCGCCCAAAGGTGACTGCGATACACTTTATTTAACCCAATATATACAGAAAAAAGTTTAGCGAAAAATTATATGCAAACATATAGAAAGAGAAAAAAGAGATGACCAAATCAAGTACCAATTAATGTAATAAGATAATGAGCTCGTTGCAGTAAAAATGCACACAAAGGAGTCTCAAATTGCCATCTTGTGATAATATTTGTGATATATGAATAAGATCATCTCCAAAATAGTAATACGATGAAGAGGTTCAACAAACAAAACACAATTACTTACAAATGAGCACATAATCTAAAATTGAACTAAGAAAAGAAAAGAAAAATTTAAACACACAAAATATTAACATACTGACATCTAATTACAAAATATTGTTGCAACAATAGAGGTAGATCCTGAGCTGTTCCTATGAGAACAACACATGGGCGAAGATGAAACTATAATTGATGTCTGCATAACGTTAAACATAGACAGTGATGCACTTGGTTTTATTTACATTTCTAAACTCAAATGTAAAAGGGTATAAAAGTAATTTTATTATAAAATCCCTTCCCACCCCTTCTGAACCAAACAAGAAGATAATTATTTTCCCTCCCCACCCCTCCTTTGAACCAAACAGAGTCTTCATTAAAATCCCTCCCCTTCCTTTTCCTCCCTTCCCCTCCCCTCCATAAAATCCCACCCCTCCTTTGAACCAAACAGAGCCTAACATGATTTCCATTCTTTTCTATGAACCAATCTCATATATCAAGTTAGATTTCAATTCATGTATTTCATACTCCAAATTCTATTTCAATAATTCCATTAGATTCTCATACAATTGTTCATTTCCTTTACTTAATTCGAATCACAAAATTATAGTTTTCGTCAATCTTTAAAGTGCACACAAATTCAAACAAATGAATAAAATTCCATAATCAACTCACTTAGATTTTTCTTCATTCAAAATAACTCTTTTATAACTTAATAAAATTTTCTTATGAAAGAAATAATCACTTTTTCATATTATCATTTTATGCAATTCTACTCAATTTTCACCACTAATTCACTTTTATCTTAGTCAAATTAATGCTCTAATATTTTTCATAAGCTCTACGTAATTTTAGAATAATTAATATATTTTTTTCCGAATTTTTAAAGGCCAAGAATCATTTTTTTTTAAAACCCAAAAAAATTAAATATTTTAAACCTGCCGAAGCCAGGTTTTGAACCCAAGCCCTGAGCCAAGTCAACCGCCACCGAATGCCAACTGGGCTAAGGCGGCAATGCAATAAGTGAAGGGGTTTTATTAAGGTGAGTTTGAATTTCGGCTTTGGGGTTTTTTATTCAAACACAATAAAAAAAAAGCAGTACCTAAAGCTTCGAACCCAAGACCTCTAAGGTCACTCGCACGCTACAGTAAACGCCCACGCAACTCAACCACTTGGTCTAAGGGGCCAGGTTTTAAAGAAAAGAGTTTGATTTGTGTTTTAATCTGGTCTCTATCCATTTCTAATTGTTTTACATAATTCCCAAAACGTTTTTAGTCTCTTTTCTTCTCCTTTTGAAACCAAACTTTCTAGAACGTAAAATATATAAAATTACAGTAAACTAATATTTTTATAAACATTATTTGCCATATAAAAATGCATTTTTGGTTTTATTTTATGTTCTATGCCTATAATTTCGACATTGAGAACGATCAATATTTCTACATAATTCAAGAATTAGATTTTTCACAAGACAACTAATTTCTTTGTTCTTTTACTCATTAGTCAACCTACAACATTTTTAGGATACCAATTCTCATTTTTCTACATTAGTATAACTTTAATTCAAACAAACAATTATCCATGATGCATTCAATTAATTATTGTCTCACAAGCACAAAATCTCCATAAAGCATAACTCATAAACATATAGCATGGTAAGGTGATAATTTCTGATACTGTAATTCCCAATTTAGCAATTATTTATCAATCATTCTCTATTTTTATCATTTCATCTCAAACAACTATAAATCCAAATTACTTAGTTTTCTCTTAGTAGCAATTCATTCCTAGCATGGTAACTAGATTAGAAGCATGAAAAACACCCACCTTATTTGGAGAGAAAATCAAAAAACTCCTAAAGAATCTCCTACAACAAATGAACAAAGCCTTCTCCTCCTAGATCAAGCCACAAGCCACCTCCTCCTTGATGCACTGCTAGAAACCGAGCCCTCCTTGTGCTTGATGATGATGGCCAGCCTTCTCTTGAATGGAACACACACAAACAAAGCACTCTCTAATCTTTTGCTTACTAATACCTCTCAATCTTTTGCTCTCTTATCTTTTCTCTCTTGATGAATTGTTTAGTGTGCTAATGAGAAGTAATAAAGGGGTATTTATACATATTTTTGGGGTGAATGGAGGGCTACGATTAGATCCAATGGTTAGAAAGTAAGGGTTTAGATGAAATAGGGAGTTATATAAACTACCCATGATGAGAGTAACCAATCCCATCTCTCCCACTCTCTCCATCACAATCCGGCCACTCCTAGAGTGTGCACATTGCACATGCTAGTGCATGCATTTGCCACTCTAGTGTCCCCCATTTACAAATTTGTTCATGTGACAAATTTAATTGTCCATGAAATGAGTCTACACTACAAGTTAGATCATTTCAAAAGAGAATTAAAGTAAATGGGCTCACTAATGGGCCAAACTAACCATGGGCTCAAAATAATTAAATAGTTAATAAATATAGTGGGCTTAAAAAGGACAATTAGGCCTAAATTTAAATTAGGATTTTAAAGAGAATAATTTTAGAAAAATAAAGAGAACAATTACTATAAAAAATATTTTATACGAGAAATTTTACAAACGAAATCATACGTGCACAACACGTAAAATCACACAATCTTATAAATCAAATCTATGGTGTTACATTTTTATATATCGTGTGTATATGCGCTGGAACCAGCAAAGAGTCTAGTTTCTAGAACTTCTAACGGATCCAAATTTTATTTTCTATAGCAATGGGAATTCCAGTTTTGGTGCAGAAATGTCCTGCTATCCAGAATTGGAGTTCTTGTTGTTTCAATATTTATAATTTTTTTATGGCACCTAAACATGTTTTCCGCCCTGTTTAAACCTGGTTTATGTCCTTGTCATGTTTACTTGTCCCTAGTTTTGCACATTCATGTCTGTTTTGGTAAAAAGAATGAGTAACAAGCTGGGGTTAAGGGGAAAATCTAGTACTGGACAATATAGGCTCTTGATTACATGATTCAAGAGCTTGTTTATCTGTTTATATGATTACCTGACTGCATTCTTCCTTATAGAAAGGTGTACTCGGAAGGGGGCCTGTGTTTCCCACCTATTGCATGAATACATGATTACATGGTTCATGAGCCTATTTTACTTGTTTATATGATGCCTGAGTACACGGTCCTATGGAATCCACTGCTAAATCTAAACGTAACTTGTTTGTATGCAGCAACCATGTGGTATGGAACGCATGAGTGATGCATTATATATGAATAATTAAAAGACTTAAGAATAACATGCTTCACCTGCATATTTTCTGTCACGTGTTTTACATATTTATCTGATATATGTTACAAGTTTACATGTTTATCTAATATCTGTTACAAGTTTATAAGTTACATGTTACTTGTTACCTATTACCTGTTACTTGTTACTAGTTCACATGAGTCTCGTTACAAGTTTGCATGACTTTCGTTTATATATCATATTTCTTGTTACATTATTCCTCGTTCCCGACTAGTTATATTTTGAGTCCTGCTCTGGTTGTTACCTGCATTACCTTGATCATGTTATATTACATTTGCATCGCCAGTTCTAGTTTTCATGCTTGTCAGTCCTTGTTTCTCCTTCTTGTTATACATCTTGTTTCTCATTATCATATTTGTTCCGTATTTGAATTCCCGGTTCTTTTGTTTTCCTGTATATCTTGTCTCTTGTTCATATTTTGCTTGTACTACTTGTGGCCCGTAACTTGCTGTAACAGGTACTCCATCTATCTTTCTTTGAGTTATGTTATACAGGTACAGTCAGATGATGGGTTACTAAGAGAACTCATCGAGCTGTTATTGCATTGCATATTCTCGGGCTATTTAGTAAGTTTTTGTATCTCACATATTGGTTATTGTATTATATTCGTTTATGTGATTATTATTGCATTGTTGAGTTTACTAGTATTTTACAGCTTATGGATAATATGAGTTGGTATACTTATATCATTCGCTTGGCCTCAGTTACGTACTTGTGTTCTCGTATAATGGGAAGCGGGGCGTGACACAACTCATCGATCTCCACAAAGGTGACGTAGAATAATCCTGGCCTTCCATCTCCATCCATCTCGATCCAAGGGCAAGTTCCGGCCCTCCATCTCCACAAAGGTGGTGTGGAATGATCCGGGTCGAAGAATGCAACACCCCAGCCCGGACCTGAACCCTAACCCTTCAAGTTTGGTCTGGGCCGGGCCGAGACGAGGCGGGCTTGGTTTTTTTTAGTTTTTTTTATAGAGCAAAAAAATTGAAGAAAATATAGACAATAATTTAAAGACCATATAGAATAAAGGGAAAGATTCATATATAAATTTTTGGCAATGAAATACAAAGTTAAAAATAGAATCAAATAAAGTTGTAATAATTCATACAAAGTGGTTGAATCTCAAATTACAAGTTGAGGGGATTTTAGAGTTTGAGATGGCCTAAAGCTAGATTGAAGAGAAGACATTGGACTACTGTCGTGTACTTCTACTTGACCTAAATCTAGAAACTCATCGCTCTAAATTCCCTCCATTATTTCCAGTACTTGATCCGTTTGGTCTTCTCTATCTTCATTCGCCACTACTTGATTCGTTTTGTTTCGTTTGGAGTAAATGTTGAGTCTGTTCTTCCACTTTCATCCAGTGTTCAACGCATACGAGCATCTCCAAATTCTTCGATAGCAAATGATTCTTGTTTAGGCTCAGAATCCTGCCACCAAGAGAGAGCACTTTCCGATGCAACAGTTAACACCGGGGGAGTTAGCAAATGTTTAACCATACGAGAAAAAATTGGAAAAGTAGTTTCATTGTGTTTCCAAAATGATAACACATCAATTATCTCATCTACGGGAGGTTGTGCATTATATCAATTCAACTCATTAGGTGCATTTGTTCTAGGTTATTTCGATTTTATAAGATTCAAAACACCACTTGTTGAAAATTCAAGACCCTTACCTTTGGATATGGAAGAAGATGATGAAGTAATATGTTGTGATTGAGTATTACTAGCTGCATAAAGTCTATCATAATTATCATACAAATTATTCAATACAAGTTTCAAATTCTCTAGTAAATTTAGCATGATCGTAGCCTTATATTTCGACGTGGGAGCATATAAATAAAAAAATCTAAATCAAATTCTCCATACCCTTTAACTGAATAACGGGATTCATTACACTAGGCACACAATACAACACAGGAATATGATGAAAATATTTCATAAATTTTAGATAAGTAGCATAAACTATTTTTCCAATAAAATTGTCACTTGTCAAATCTTTAATAGCAGTCATCATAGTAACAATTTTAAGTAATATACCATTAGAAGTTGATGAATAAGATTTTAAAAATTGCAAAGTTGCATCATTAAAAGGTTCTAAAAATTTCAACAAACTATCGACAAACAACCAAAATTCATCATCTGGTTTACAATCTTCCATACACATTGCAATACAAAATTCGTTTAAACCATGTCTATAATTATTAGTAACACTATGGAGTTCATATGTCGAATTCCAATGGTGTCTAACATCTTTAGGAAAACGTTTAATCGTAATTTTTCTAAACTTACACCAATCATGGAAAGATTGATATGTAATAAAATTAACACAATCTCTCATGGCACTAATCTTATGATTACCATATTTTAGTGCATCTTGGACACAAAGGTTGAGAATATGACAAGCACATCTAACATAAAATGTCTCAGGTTCTATAGAATTTAGCATAATCTTCAATGTAGAAATTGCCCTAGTATTATTAGAGGCATTATCAAAATCAGTAGCAAAAACTTTATTATAAATACCAAATTTATTGCATGCTTCCATGATGTGGGCCGCAATAATCTCACCCTTATGTGAATACCTAACAAACCCAAATTAAATAATCCTCTTTTGAAGTAACCAATCGGTTTCTATCCAATGAAAAGTTACACACATCATTGGTACATCTTAACGCCTACCCAACCATCGGAGGTCAATGAAACCCTACAATTTAGCGATGTCAATGTTGCAACTAACATCTCTTTAGCCTCTTCGTAGACTAATTTACAATCTCCTTTCACAACGTTCCTAGCAATTCGTTTATAATGGAGGTTTAGGGTAGTTTGGTTAAAACTCTCTGGATTCCTACTTTCGGCATAGGAAAATGAAATTCATCCTTAATTACTAGTCTAGTCATTTCC
The DNA here is from genome assembly GCA_017893485.1 of Hemerocallis citrina. Classification (NCBI taxonomy): domain Eukaryota; kingdom Viridiplantae; phylum Streptophyta; class Magnoliopsida; order Asparagales; family Asphodelaceae; genus Hemerocallis; species Hemerocallis citrina. The sequence goes on along the minus strand of CM030358.1, from coordinate 206,027,178 downwards.
CTACAAACGGTTTCATAATCATAGCTATGGCTATCTACATGATCGGTCTTAGGGTTGATCTTTTGTTGGGTTAGAGTGTCTTGTGATAGCTCAGGTTAGCATCTATCCAAGTGCTGCTTAAGTGTACCCGTCCATCCACCCAATTTAAACTTGAAGGCGGTTTTACACTTATTACATACCTTAAGCTCTTCTTTCCCAATCGGGTTGAGAAAAGACATAAGTAAAATATTTGTGGACTTGGGAAGTGGGTCCTCTATATTTACGGGGAAAGAAGGGGGGTTGGTCATTGTCTTGTGATTCAATGTCTTCTACTACAATATCATATATGTGTGTGTTAGGAATATTATCAAAGTAGGGAATACTATCATAATTTCTAGAAGTATCTTCGCTCTTTAATTGTAGAATGAAAGGATTCCGATGAGATGAGGTGGATTCTTGGCTACGCCCACTACTGCGTGATCTTGATGATGCCATTAATTTTGAACTAGTGTATGTATGTTAATTTTTAAAAATATCTAAAAAGAAGAAAAAGTTAAAAAAAACCCCAAATGGAATTATGAACTGGTATATGTAACTAGAAAAAAAAATCTAAAAAGAAGAAGAGGGAGTTAAAAAAAACACCAAATGTAATTATGAACACCAAATGGAAAGAGAAGAAAGAAAATAATGATAATATAAAAATTGAACAAATAAAATTATACTGAACGAGTGTAAGAGACGAATGATAGTTGAGAGAGTTGATGGCCGGTCTTGCAAAATTGAGACCATTAGAATGAGAAACTTGAGAGAGTTGATGTTGATCATTTCCACAAATTGCAAGAGAATAGCCTAATATTGTGAATGAATATGAAGAGTTGAGAAGAAAAATGAATTAAATGGGGTGGGTATTTATAATTGTGGTTTATTTTCGAATTTTCCATTTTACCCCCAAAATTAGCCAGTATATAGTCGTTATGGGGTACAAAAGTAATTCAATAATTAATTTAATAAAAAAACCATTAAAATGTTCAAAAAATAGCAAAAAATGCAAAGTTATCGTTCGGCCCGACGAGCCGACCCGGATCAAACCGAACGGTTTCGATTCTGGTTTGTGTTGACGGGCCGGGCTAATTTCGGGTCAGGCCTAGTCGTGTTTTTTCCCCATTTCTTCAGCCTGAACCAGCCCCTTCACCGGAACCGGTTCCGTTTCGACCCGGACCTGTTGCCAGATAGGTCGGTCCGAGCTCAAGCCCTGTAGGCCGGGCCGGGTGGGTTGTGGGTCAGCCCGGACCTGTTGCCACCCATAGCTAGAATTGGGAAAAGGCTTTGATTTTCGCAATGGTGGCGTAGAGCTACCCACGCGGAATGCATGTGCACCTACAGCCGCATAGTCTCCCGCATGGTAACTTGACCAAGTCTGGAGTACGCAAAACACCACTTTACAAAAGGTTTGGATCGACCCACAACATCAGCCCTCGGACAATCATTTAGAGCTGCTATCAGGTTGGGTCCTCCACTACCCGGACCCGGAACCGATACCTCACGGGTCTAAAAATTGGACCCGGACCTGGACCTGCGAGAACTGGGTTCGGGTCTGGGTCCGGGTCCTAGTTAAAAAAAATCTACCCGTCGGGTCCAGTAGTGGTGAATAAATATTTACACTTAAGTATTTTTGCATCCGATACCCTACGGTTCCAACAATTTTTACACTAAAGTATATAAATAAATATTATATTTACACATCTATCTTCAACAATTACAATTTACACGTATATCTTATAACCATATTATTCAAATTCCATAATTTTTGGGGTATTTTTAAACGGGTCCGGGTCAGTTCTATTTTGAGCGGACCCGGAAGTGCATCGGGTCTTATTTTAGGACCCAGACCCGGACCCATATAGATCAGGTCGGTTTCGATCCATTGTCGGGTCCGGATCGGGTCCAGGTATCGGGTAAATGTGATGGTGCTATTGTCATTCAAGGCATTCACACAAGTGGCGCAAATCGCCATTTACAAAGAAGATCGGAAACTCCTACAACCTCGGTCCTCGGACTGTCGTTTGAGGCACGATCAAAAGTGGGGCAAAATGTCACTCACAAAAAGAGTCGGCACACCGAACCCCTACACCCTCCGGCGTCAGATTGTCGTTCGAGGCACAAAAGTGGCACAACACGCCCTTTACAAAGAGGTTTGGAAACTCCCACAACCATGACCCTCGGGTTGTCATTCAAGTCGCTCACAAAATTAGCGCAAAACGCCACTTGACAAGAGGTTCGGAAACTCCCACAACCTCGACCCTCGGATTGTCATTCGAAGCTGTAATATCCCGGACGGATATTACCTCACATAAATTATTATTTTATTATTATTTTATTATTATTTTATTTTAACTCCAAAATCGGACTATTTTGGGCGATTTTCGCCGGGTTGCCCACAAACAGTGCCTACGCACGTCTATCGGTCGGTGCGCATCCAAAGCGCATCGAATTGATAACGCAACTCTCCGAAGTAATAATAAAATTTATTTCACTATTATTTTCCAAATTAAATTATTTTTGGGAATTTTATGAGGATTTTTATAAGAAGATTTTTGTATGCACATACATGTACACATACACATAATTGTATGATACTTAGTATTACACCTAGTATATAGTATGTACTTTAAGGACAATATACTTATGCTTGTCATGGTAACTTAATTAGTAGATTAGGGTGGATTAAGAGGGTTGAAAGAGGGTTGTATGCATAAGATTAGAACTAATACTCTTCTAGAAACCTTATCACTCCACCTCACTAGTCTACACCATGCCCTCCCCCCCCCCCCCTAAGTGATGGCCGGCCCCCTCTTTTGAGGGTATTTTGTGCCATTTGGTGCACTTACCACTTCCACCTCCTTTTATAAAACTCCCCTCATTCTCCTCCTTCTCTCATTTTAGAAAAAACAAAAGAAAGAAAGAAAGAAGGAAAGGAAAAGAAAGAGAGAACATACTAACTAGAGAGTTTTGTGTTGTAGGTCTTAGAAGAGTTCAAAAGAAAGCTAGGAGAAGGAGAAGGATAGCTAGCTAGTTCTTCCACCAAAGTTAGAGAAGGTGGGGGTTTCTTCATTGATCTTTTGTTTGTTTCTTTGTTTGTTTGTTTGGTTGTTTGTTGTTTGTTGTGTGACTTCTTCTTCTTCTCACCTTCTTGTTTTGTTTTCTTTGTTCTTTTGTGGGTGTGTGGTTATGAGGTTGTGTTGAATGAAAGTGAAAGAAAGTTAGTAGTAGTGACTACTAACTCAAAAAAGTTCATAGCTTTAGTATTGTAGCTTTTGTTGTATGATATTGGACCAAAGGACTCACATATTGCATATTGTTGAAATATACAACCATTGTTGGTTGTAGGACTTGGTGTAATAATTAAAAAGATCTTCTTTTATTTTATACACTAGTTGTAGCTAATAAATTAAAAGGATCTTCTTTTATTTTTAATCACTAGTGGTAGAAACTAATAAAAAGATCTTCTTTCTTTTTAAACACTAGTTGTAGAAATTAATAAAAAGATCTTCTTTCTTTTTAAACACTAGTTGTAGAAATTAATAAAAAGATCTTCTTTCTTTTTAAACACTAGTTGTAGAAATTAATAAAAAGATCTTCTTTCTTTTTAAACACTAGTTGTAGAAATTAATAAAAAGATCTTCTTTCTTTTTAAACACTAGTTGTAGAAATTAATAAAAAGATCTTCTTTCTTTTTAAACACTAGTTGTAGAAACTAATAAAAAGATCTTCCTTCTTTTTAAACACTAGTTGTAGAAATTAATAAAAAGATCTTCTTTCTTTTTAAACACTAGTTGTAGAAATTAATAAAAAGATCTTCTTTCTTTTTAAACACTAGTTGTAGAAATTAATAAAAAGATCTTCTTTCTTTTTAAACACTAGTTGTAGAAACTAATAAAAAGATCTTCCTTCTTTTTAAACACTAGTTGTAGAAATTAATAAAAAGATCTTCTTTCTTTTTAAACACTAGTTGTAGAAATTAATAAAAAGATCTTCTTTCTTTTTAAACACTAGTTGTAGAAACTAATAAAAAGATCTTCCTTCTTTTTAAACACTAGTTGTAGAAATTAATAAAAAGATCTTCTTTCTTTTAAACACTAGTTGTAGAAACTAATAAAAAGATCTTTTCTTCTTTTAATCTCTAGTTGTAGAAACTAATAAAAAGATCTTTCTTTCTTTTAAACACTAGTTGTAGAAACTAATTAAAAAGGATCTTTCTTTTCTTTTAATCACTAGTTGTAGAAACTAATAAAGAGATCTTCTTTCTTTTAAACACTAGTTGTAGAAACTAATAAAAAGATCTTTTCTTCTTTTAATCTCTAGTTGTAGAAACTAATAAAAAGATCTTTCTTTCTTTTAAACACTAGTTGTAGAAACTAATTAAAAAGGATCTTTCTTTTCTTTTAATCACTAGTTGTAGAAACTAATAAAAAGATCTTCTTTCTTTTTAAACACTAGTTGTAGAAACTAATAAAAAGATCTTCTTCCCTTTTAAACACTAGTTGTAGAAACTAATAAAAAAGATCTTTTCTTCTTTTTAATCACTAGTTGTAGAAATTAATTAAAAAGATCTTTCTTTTATTTTTAACCACTAGTTGTAATTAATTAAAAAGATCTTTTCTTTTGTAAAGTAAAGTAAAATAAAAATGACCTTTTCTTTATCACTAGTGATAATAAGGTTAGTAAGCAACTAAGTAGTAGTAGGCTAAAATAATAAGTAATAGTATGTAATGAAATGAAGTAGTAGCATGTATGTCGATTAATAAGGTAGTAGTAAGTTGTATGTTGTGGTTTTGATAAGGAAGTAGTAGTAGTAGTAGTAGTAGTAAGTTGTATATTGTGATTTTGATAATGAAGTAGTAGTAGTAGTAGTAGTAAGTAGTATGTTGTGATTTTGATAATGAAGTAGTAGTAGTAGTAGTAGTAAGTTGTATGTTGTGATTTTGATAATGAAGTAGTAGTAGTAGTAGTAGTAAGTTGTATGTTATGTGTTGATCAAAGTAGAAGTAGTAGTAGTAGTAGAATGTTGTAGGATATTTTCTAAAAATATTCCTTTATGTTTTGTGCTTAGAATATTGTAGGATCACTTCTAAAAATATTTAGAAGCCATGTTCATGTTTCACATGTTGTAGGATCTTTTCTAAAAATGGTTAGAAGCCATTTTATGCTACTAATGTTGTAGGACCACTTCTAAAAATGTTAGAAGCCATATTCATGCTTAATTAGTTGTAGGATTGCATTGAAAAACATCCTACCATGCTTACCATGCTTAGTTAGTTGTAGCTTTGCTTCTAAAAATAATTAGAAGCCATATCTATGCTTAATTAGTTGTAGGATTGCATTTAAAAACATCCTACCATGCTTACCATGCTTAGTTAGTTGTAGCTTGCTTCTAAAAATAATTAGAAACCATATCTATGCTTAATTAATTGTAGGATTGCATTTAAAAATATCCTATCATGCTTACCATGCTTAGTTAGTTGTAGCTTTGCTTCTAAAAATAATTAGAAGCCATATCTATGCCCAATTAGTTGTAAGATTGCTTTAAAAATGTCCTACCATGATTCTATGCTTAATTAATTGTAGAATGTTTTATAAACTTATCCTACCATGCTTAACGTTTAGAATGTTGTAGGATTCTTTTCCTAGCATGCTTGGTAATGTTGTAGGATTCTTTTCCTATCATGTTTAGTAACTCACTTATGCTAGAATTTTGTAGGATTCATTCATAAAGTTTCCTATTATGTTAGTGACTTAGTTAGGCTTAGAATGTGTAGGGTTCAATCCAAGAGTTCCCTACCATGTGTGGATAAATTTTTATTATGCCTAGAGTGTTGTAGGATCCATGATGAAATCATATATCATGCTAGTTTAATTGTCGGAAAGCGATATACCATGCTAGCTTAATTGTAAGTATTTTGCATATCATGCTAGTTCAAATTGTATGCAAATTGTATACCATGTTAGATAAATGGTAGAGAAGTGTATGTTATGTTAATAGATGATCATGACTTATGCTAAGTAAGTAGGTATCATACAAATTATTGATCATGTTAAGTTAATGATAGCCATACTATGACATTCATGTTTAGAGTAAAGAAACAACCCATGGCTAGTTGTAGTGATTATGTTGGATTCTATGCCATGCTAGAGTAATACATGATTAGAACATTGTAGGAGTAATGTTAGAATATCTACTATACCTTGGAATGAGTGTATGTCATGTCTAAGACATTATAGGTCGAAGTAGTAAGATCGGGAAGACCACTAGCGATAGTTAATTCGATAAAGGCGGTTATGTCGCCTTCGGATTCTTCCTTAGTAGAATACCGATCTTAGACTACCAATAGATCCCTTTGTTGCTTCTAATAGTAGAAGATTAAGTTTGTTAGTAAGCACGCTTGGTTGCTTCTAGGATTGATTACCTGTATGGTTGTTTGCACACGGTCGTGCTCGTGCGTGGCTCGACTGGCCCGTATGTAGCGGTGTGTCTCATACGTAGCTTAGTTGGCTCGTATGTAGGTTGTTGTCTCGTACGCGGCCCGACTGGCCCGTACGTAGCTGTTGGTCTCATACGCGGCTTATTCGGCTGGTATGTACGTGGTTATCTCCTACGAGGCCCGCCTGGCTCGTAGGTAGTTATTGTTCCATACGTAGCTTAGTTGGCTCGTATGTGGTTATTACTCGTGTATAGCTTGTTAGCTAGTACACAGTTAGTTGTGCTATCTAGGGTGATGTTACCACCCTAAGGGCTATCGACCATCAAGACATGTGTTTCTACCCTAAGGAACTGTGGAGGAGTCGCTCCTTGTGTACCGTCGAATCTTAACCAGGGTAGGTTGATCGAGGACCGGAGTATAGACAGAATCCAAGTCTAGGATAGCGGCGTGCGTATATATTCGCGACGGCCAAAGTCTTGGATCGATGAGCCACGAACCGGGTTCCGAAGGATTCTGGTAAATCTAGGTTGAGCGGCCTAGTAGAGTTGTTTTGCGAAGCCTAATTTAAGGCCTAGCATGTTGTGTTATAATATCGTCATCCCTAGGATTGTTCGAGTCAGGGACATCACTAGGATAGTGACTTATAAGGATCAGTTTACTTAAACCCTTTTGCCGGGAGAGAGGGGTCAGTTGTAGGGGGCCCCGACACTAACTCGTCTCTTGAGGCAGATCATAGGTGGTGTACCGGGTTGTACCTTCCTGTCAAAGGGATACGTACGGTGCCGTCTCACAAGTTGAGGACACGGGTTGCGTATCTCGCTCTGTTAATTCCTGAAATACCGTGGCTGGGGTGCCACAGGATGCATGGTGCAGTCCTGCGTTTGCTAGACCCCAGAGAGTGCCACAGGGTAGGCTTCGCGCTGCCCTGCGCTTGCGAAACTCTATGGTTTGATTTTGGAACGATGCCCGATATACTGGGGTCGAGTGAGGTCCGGCATGCCGGGTAGTAGTGGAAAACGGAGACACCATAAGCAGACTGCATAAGGGGACTTGACCTCTTCTGCAACCTCACAGAGTCATGGAGTATTGTCAGGAACAGGTTGTGTACAATTAGAATTCATAACGCGGGTTCAATCCCTATATATGGAGAAACGGCTTGAGATGGAGTCGCATGTATTTATGGGCTGCATGTTACTTTCGGAGACTTGCTGACATTAGAATAGGAGTGTCCTAGTTCTACTTAAGTATCACATTAGAGTCTAGTCATAGCACTCACGTACACTTAAACTACACCGACACCATTGCTATGTTTGTATATTTTGTATATTGTTTGGAAGATTCGCTGCTATATGATCAGCCTTTAAGCGTCAGTGAATACTGACGTCCCCACTTCCATAGGTACTGGATCGCCCAAGTACAAAGGCGATATTCAGGAGGACTCAAGGCGAGGAAAGCAGGGAGTCAGTATTAAGTTTAGTTCCGCTGCAAAATATGTATTGGTTCTGTATTAGTTAAGAGATACTCTGATGTAAGATGTTAAAGGTTGTAATACTTAGAAATGTAAAGGTAATATTGTAACTCTATTGTAAGGTATTACAGTTGTACAATATTCAGACTTGTAACACTTTGTGTATTGAATAAAAAGTTTTAAATTCTCCAGTTTTTCTGTGTATTGTGACTAATTGAAGCAAAGATCTTGGCTTGTGTCTCGGTTTTCCAGTATCGAAAATCGGGGCGCTACAGAGTGGTATCAGAGCTAGCTTCAATTTACAGTCCAACACAGTGGGAAAATTTAAACTTAGATGCCTGTAGGAGATTGGGTTCTAGCTAGCTGTAGATAATTATAACTCATATTGTTGTTCTTTCAACTTATGTTTTATAATATTTCTATATCAATGCTAATTTCTGTATCCACTCCTTGCAGGATGACGGACAGCTCAGTTTCCACGGGGAGTGGGTGGGGACAGGGAGAGGTGATCGAGATAGACTCGGATACCGAGCCTGTCATGGAGGAGGCACAGCCACCGGTAGAGGCCGGACTGGCCCCCGGAGCCCCGCAGCTGCCACAGCAGGGGGCTTTCGCTTTTGGAGGTCAGGCCCCGGTACCGCCACCTCCCCAGCTTACTCCCGTCGAGGAGGCCTTCCAGCAGGTCTTCGACGACATCTCCGTACTGACGTGGTCACACATCCACCTGGAGACGAAGATGGACTCCTCGGAGTTCGTCAACTACCACCACGCCAGGGAGATGGAGAGACTGAGGAGCGCCAACGCCAGGGCGCAGCGCCGTATGGTGATCCGGGACCGTGCCTACAGGGCACAGTTTGAGCGCTTGGAGCGCCGATGCGCGGACCTTCAGGTCCAGGTTGCGCAGTTACTGGCGCTGATCACCGGGCAGGACCCGCCAGAAGGAGCCAGCAGTACCGACTAGGCAGTCGGGTACCTAGAAGCTGTTTTTGTCATTTTGTGGATTTTGACCCCTACATGTATGATGTATAGATAGGGAGGATGTCACTAAGAAAAATGTGACACTTTGTAAACAGGTAGGTCTAGGAAGACTGTGTTGTTATTTTGACTCCTACTCTTGTAAAGTATAGGTAGGAAGGTTAGTACTTAGAAAAAAAAAAAAATGACATTTTGTAAACAAGGGGTTGATGTACATATGAATGTAACCCATTTGATGGATGATCAATGGAAAATTTCGGTTCATCTCTTGTTCTCCGACTATACTGTTTCATGTTTGTCGATTCATTCTCCTAACTTAAGGTAGTTCTGAGGACAGAACTATTCTAAGGAGGGAGTAATGTAATATCCCGGACGGATATTACCTCACATAAATTATTATTTTATTATTATTTTATTATTATTTTATTTTAACTCCAAAATCGGACTATTTTGGGCGATTTTCGCCGGGTTGCCCACAAACAGTGCCTACGCACGTCTATCGGTCGGTGCGCATCCAAAGCGCATCGAATTGATAACGCAACTCTCCGAAGTAATAATAAAATTTATTTCACTATTATTTTCCAAATTAAATTATTTTTGGGAATTTTATGAGGATTTTTATAAGAAGATTTTTGTATGCACATACATGTACACATACACATAATTGTATGATACTTAGTATTACACCTAGTATATAGTATGTACTTTAAGGACAATATACTTATGCTTGTCATGGTAACTTAATTAGTAGATTAGGGTGGATTAAGAGGGTTGAAAGAGGGTTGTATGCATAAGATTAGAACTAATACTCTTCTAGAAACCTTATCACTCCACCTCACTAGTCTACACCATGCCCTCCCCCCCCCCCTAAGTGATGGCCGGCCCCCTCTTTTGAGGGTATTTTGTGCCATTTGGTGCACTTACCACTTCCACCTCCTTTTATAAAACTCCCCTCATTCTCCTCCTTCTCTCATTTTAGAAAAAACAAAAGAAAGAAAGAAAGAAGGAAAGGAAAAGAAAGAGAGAACATACTAACTAGAGAGTTTTGTGTTGTAGGTCTTAGAAGAGTTCAAAAGAAAGCTAGGGGAAGGAGAAGGATAGCTAGCTAGTTCTTCCACCAAAGTTAGAGAAGGTGGGGGTTTCTTCATTGATCTTTTGTTTGTTTCTTTGTTTGTTTGTTTGGTTGTTTGTTGTTTGTTGTGTGACTTCTTCTTCTTCTCACCTTCTTGTTTTGTTTTCTTTGTTCTTTTGTGGGTGTGTGGTTATGAGGTTGTGTTGAATGAAAGTGAAAGAAAGTTAGTAGTAGTGACTACTAACTCAAAAAAGTTCATAGCTTTAGTATTGTAGCTTTTGTTGTATGATATTGGACCAAAGGACTCACATATTGCATATTGTTGAAATATACAACCATTGTTGGTTGTAGGACTTGGTGTAATAATTAAAAAGATCTTCTTTTATTTTATACACTAGTTGTAGCTAATAAATTAAAAGGATCTTCTTTTATTTTTAATCACTAGTGGTAGAAACTAATAAAAAGATCTTCTTTCTTTTTAAACACTAGTTGTAGAAATTAATAAAAAGATCTTCTTTCTTTTTAAACACTAGTTGTAGAAATTAATAAAAAGATCTTCTTTCTTTTTAAACACTAGTTGTAGAAATTAATAAAAAGATCTTCTTTCTTTTTAAACACTAGTTGTAGAAATTAATAAAAAGATCTTCTTTCTTTTTAAACACTAGTTGTAGAAATTAATAAAAAGATCTTCTTTCTTTTTAAACACTAGTTGTAGAAACTAATAAAAAGATCTTCCTTCTTTTTAAACACTAGTTGTAGAAATTAATAAAAAGATCTTCTTTCTTTTTAAACACTAGTTGTAGAAATTAATAAAAAGATCTTCTTTCTTTTTAAACACTAGTTGTAGAAATTAATAAAAAGATCTTCTTTCTTTTTAAACACTAGTTGTAGAAACTAATAAAAAGATCTTCCTTCTTTTTAAACACTAGTTGTAGAAATTAATAAAAAGATCTTCTTTCTTTTTAAACACTAGTTGTAGAAATTAATAAAAAGATCTTCTTTCTTTTTAAACACTAGTTGTAGAAACTAATAAAAAGATCTTCCTTCTTTTTAAACACTAGTTGTAGAAATTAATAAAAAGATCTTCTTTCTTTTAAACACTAGTTGTAGAAACTAATAAAAAGATCTTTTCTTCTTTTAATCTCTAGTTGTAGAAACTAATAAAAAGATCTTTCTTTCTTTTAAACACTAGTTGTAGAAACTAATTAAAAAGGATCTTTCTTTTCTTTTAATCACTAGTTGTAGAAACTAATAAAGAGATCTTCTTTCTTTTAAACACTAGTTGTAGAAACTAATAAAAAGATCTTTTCTTCTTTTAATCTCTAGTTGTAGAAACTAATAAAAAGATCTTTCTTTCTTTTAAACACTAGTTGTAGAAACTAATTAAAAAGGATCTTTCTTTTCTTTTAATCACTAGTTGTAGAAACTAATAAAAAGATCTTCTTTCTTTTTAAACACTAGTTGTAGAAACTAATAAAAAGATCTTCTTCCCTTTTAAACACTAGTTGTAGAAACTAATAAAAAAGATCTTTTCTTCTTTTTAATCACTAGTTGTAGAAATTAATTAAAAAGATCTTTCTTTTATTTTTAACCACTAGTTGTAATTAATTAAAAAGATCTTTTCTTTTGTAAAGTAAAGTAAAATAAAAATGACCTTTTCTTTATCACTAGTGATAATAAGGTTAGTAAGCAACTAAGTAGTAGTAGGCTAAAATAATAAGTAATAGTATGTAATGAAATGAAGTAGTAGCATGTATGTCGATTAATAAGGTAGTAGTAAGTTGTATGTTGTGGTTTTGATAAGGAAGTAGTAGTAGTAGTAGTAGTAGTAAGTTGTATATTGTGATTTTGATAATGAAGTAGTAGTAGTAGTAGTAGTAAGTAGTATGTTGTGATTTTGATAATGAAGTAGTAGTAGTAGTAGTAGTAAGTTGTATGTTGTGATTTTGATAATGAAGTAGTAGTAGTAGTAGTAGTAAGTTGTATGTTATGTGTTGATCAAAGTAGAAGTAGTAGTAGTAGTAGAATGTTGTAGGATATTTTCTAAAAATATTCCTTTATGTTTTGTGCTTAGAATATTGTAGGATCACTTCTAAAAATATTTAGAAGCCATGTTCATGTTTCACATGTTGTAGGATCTTTTCTAAAAATGGTTAGAAGCCATTTTATGCTACTAATGTTGTAGGACCACTTCTAAAAATGTTAGAAGCCATATTCATGCTTAATTAGTTGTAGGATTGCATTGAAAAACATCCTACCATGCTTACCATGCTTAGTTAGTTGTAGCTTTGCTTCTAAAAATAATTAGAAGCCATATCTATGCTTAATTAGTTGTAGGATTGCATTTAAAAACATCCTACCATGCTTACCATGCTTAGTTAGTTGTAGCTTGCTTCTAAAAATAATTAGAAACCATATCTATGCTTAATTAATTGTAGGATTGCATTTAAAAATATCCTATCATGCTTACCATGCTTAGTTAGTTGTAGCTTTGCTTCTAAAAATAATTAGAAGCCATATCTATGCCCAATTAGTTGTAAGATTGCTTTAAAAATGTCCTACCATGATTCTATGCTTAATTAATTGTAGAATGTTTTATAAACTTATCCTACCATGCTTAACGTTTAGAATGTTGTAGGATTCTTTTCCTAGCATGCTTGGTAATGTTGTAGGATTCTTTTCCTATCATGTTTAGTAACTCACTTATGCTAGAATTTTGTAGGATTCATTCATAAAGTTTCCTATTATGTTAGTGACTTAGTTAGGCTTAGAATGTGTAGGGTTCAATCCAAGAGTTCCCTACCATGTGTGGATAAATTTTTATTATGCCTAGAGTGTTGTAGGATCCATGATGAAATCATATATCATGCTAGTTTAATTGTCGGAAAGCGATATACCATGCTAGCTTAATTGTAAGTATTTTGCATATCATGCTAGTTCAAATTGTATGCAAATTGTATACCATGTTAGATAAATGGTAGAGAAGTGTATGTTATGTTAATAGATGATCATGACTTATGCTAAGTAAGTAGGTATCATACAAATTATTGATCATGTTAAGTTAATGATAGCCATACTATGACATTCATGTTTAGAGTAAAGAAACAACCCATGGCTAGTTGTAGTGATTATGTTGGATTCTATGCCATGCTAGAGTAATACATGATTAGAACATTGTAGGAGTAATGTTAGAATATCTACTATACCTTGGAATGAGTGTATGTCATGTCTAAGACATTATAGGTCGAAGTAGTAAGATCGGGAAGACCACTAGCGATAGTTAATTCGATAAAGGCGGTTATGTCGCCTTCGGATTCTTCCTTAGTAGAATACCGATCTTAGACTACCAATAGATCCCTTTGTTGCTTCTAATAGTAGAAGATTAAGTTTGTTAGTAAGCACGCTTGGTTGCTTCTAGGATTGATTACCTGTATGGTTGTTTGCACACGGTCGTGCTCGTGCGTGGCTCGACTGGCCCGTATGTAGCGGTGTGTCTCATACGTAGCTTAGTTGGCTCGTATGTAGGTTGTTGTCTCGTACGCGGCCCGACTGGCCCGTACGTAGCTGTTGGTCTCATACGCGGCTTATTCGGCTGGTATGTACGTGGTTATCTCCTACGAGGCCCGCCTGGCTCGTAGGTAGTTATTGTTCCATACGTAGCTTAGTTGGCTCGTATGTGGTTATTACTCGTGTATAGCTTGTTAGCTAGTACACAGTTAGTTGTGCTATCTAGGGTGATGTTACCACCCTAAGGGCTATCGACCATCAAGACATGTGTTTCTACCCTAAGGAACTGTGGAGGAGTCGCTCCTTGTGTACCGTCGAATCTTAACCAGGGTAGGTTGATCGAGGACCGGAGTATAGACAGAATCCAAGTCTAGGATAGCGGCGTGCGTATATATTCGCGACGGCCAAAGTCTTGGATCGATGAGCCACGAACCGGGTTCCGAAGGATTCTGGTAAATCTAGGTTGAGCGGCCTAGTAGAGTTGTTTTGCGAAGCCTAATTTAAGGCCTAGCATGTTGTGTTATAATATCGTCATCCCTAGGATTGTTCGAGTCAGGGACATCACTAGGATAGTGACTTATAAGGATCAGTTTACTTAAACCCTTTTGCCGGGAGAGAGGGGTCAGTTGTAGGGGGCCCCGACACTAACTCGTCTCTTGAGGCAGATCATAGGTGGTGTACCGGGCTGTACCTTCCTGTCAAAGGGATACGTACGGTGCCGTCTCACAAGTTGAGGACACGGGTTGCGTATCTCGCTCTGTTAATTCCTGAAATACCGTGGCTGGGGTGCCACAGGATGCATGGTGCAGTCCTGCGTTTGCTAGACCCCAGAGAGTGCCACAGGGTAGGCTTCGCGCTGCCCTGCGCTTGCGAAACTCTATGGTTTGATTTTGGAACGATGCCCGATATACTGGGGTCGAGTGAGGTCCGGCATGCCGGGTAGTAGTGGAAAACGGAGACACCATAAGCAGACTGCATAAGGGGACTTGACCTCTTCTGCAACCTCACAGAGTCATGGAGTATTGTCAGGAACAGGTTGTGTACAATTAGAATTCATAACGCGGGTTCAATCCCTATATATGGAGAAACGGCTTGAGATGGAGTCGCATGTATTTATGGGCTGCATGTTACTTTCGGAGACTTGCTGACATTAGAATAGGAGTGTCCTAGTTCTACTTAAGTATCACATTAGAGTCTAGTCATAGCACTCACGTACACTTAAACTACACCGACACCATTGCTATGTTTGTATATTTTGTATATTGTTTGGAAGATTCGCTGCTATATGATCAGCCTTTAAGCGTCAGTGAATACTGACGTCCCCACTTCCATAGGTACTGGATCGCCCAAGTACAAAGGCGATATTCAGGAGGACTCAAGGCGAGGAAAGCAGGGAGTCAGTATTAAGTTTAGTTCCGCTGCAAAATATGTATTGGTTCTGTATTAGTTAAGAGATACTCTGATGTAAGATGTTAAAGGTTGTAATACTTAGAAATGTAAAGGTAATATTGTAACTCTATTGTAAGGTATTACAGTTGTACAATATTCAGACTTGTAACACTTTGTGTATTGAATAAAAAGTTTTAAATTCTCCAGTTTTTCTGTGTATTGTGACTAATTGAAGCAAAGATCTTGGCTTGTGTCTCGGTTTTCCAGTATCGAAAATCGGGGCGCTACAGAGTGGTATCAGAGCTAGCTTCAATTTACAGTCCAACACAGTGGGAAAATTTAAACTTAGATGCCTGTAGGAGATTGGGTTCTAGCTAGCTGTAGATAATTATAACTCATATTGTTGTTCTTTCAACTTATGTTTTATAATATTTCTATATCAATGCTAATTTCTGTATCCACTCCTTGCAGGATGACGGACAGCTCAGTTCCCACGGGGAGTGGGTGGGGACAGGGAGAGGTGATCGAGATAGACTCGGATACCGAGCCTGTCATGGAGGAGGCACAGCCACCGGTAGAGGCCGGACTGGCCCCCGGAGCCCCGCAGCTGCCACAGCAGGGGGCTTTCGCTTTTGGAGGTCAGGCCCCGGTACCGCCACCTCCCCAGCTTACTCCCGTCGAGGAGGCCTTCCAGCAGGTCTTCGACGACATCTCCGTACTGACGTGGTCACACATCCACCTGGAGACGAAGATGGACTCCTCGGAGTTCGTCAACTACCACCACGCCAGGGAGATGGAGAGACTGAGGAGCGCCAACGCCAGGGCGCAGCGCCGTATGGTGATCCGGGACCGTGCCTACAGGGCACAGTTTGAGCGCTTGGAGCGCCGATGCGCGGACCTTCAGGTCCAGGTTGCGCAGTTACTGGCGCTGATCACCGGGCAGGACCCGCCAGAAGGAGCCAGCAGTACCGACTAGGCAGTCGGGTACCTAGAAGCTGTTTTTGTCATTTTGTGGATTTTGACCCCTACATGTATGATGTATAGATAGGGAGGATGTCACTAAGAAAAATGTGACACTTTGTAAACAGGTAGGTCTAGGAAGACTGTGTTGTTATTTTGACTCCTACTCTTGTAAAGTATAGGTAGGAAGGTTAGTACTTAGAAAAAAAAAAAATGACATTTTGTAAACAAGGGGTTGATGTACATATGAATGTAACCCATTTGATGGATGATCAATGGAAAATTTCGGTTCATCTCTTGTTCTCCGACTATACTGTTTCATGTTTGTCGATTCATTCTCCTAACTTAAGGTAGTTCTGAGGACAGAACTATTCTAAGGAGGGAGTAATGTAATATCCCGGACGGATATTACCTCACATAAATTATTATTTTATTATTATTTTATTATTATTTTATTTTAACTCCAAAATCGGACTATTTTGGGCGATTTTCGCCGGGTTGCCCACAAACAGTGCCTACGCACGTCTATCGGTCGGTGCGCATCCAAAGCGCATCGAATTGATAACGCAACTCTCCGAAGTAATAATAAAATTTATTTCACTATTATTTTCCAAATTAAATTATTTTTGGGAATTTTATGAGGATTTTTATAAGAAGATTTTTGTATGCACATACATGTACACATACACATAATTGTATGATACTTAGTATTACACCTAGTATATAGTATGTACTTTAAGGACAATATACTTATGCTTGTCATGGTAACTTAATTAGTAGATTAGGGTGGATTAAGAGGGTTGAAAGAGGGTTGTATGCATAAGATTAGAACTAATACTCTTCTAGAAACCTTATCACTCCACCTCACTAGTCTACACCATGCCCTCCCCCCCCCCTAAGTGATGGCCGGCCCCCTCTTTTGAGGGTATTTTGTGCCATTTGGTGCACTTACCACTTCCACCTCCTTTTATAAAACTCCCCTCATTCTCCTCCTTCTCTCATTTTAGAAAAAACAAAAGAAAGAAAGAAAGAAGGAAAGGAAAAGAAAGAGAGAACATACTAACTAGAGAGTTTTGTGTTGTAGGTCTTAGAAGAGTTCAAAAGAAAGCTAGGGGAAGGAGAAGGATAGCTAGCTAGTTCTTCCACCAAAGTTAGAGAAGGTGGGGGTTTCTTCAT
The DNA here is from genome assembly GCA_017893485.1 of Hemerocallis citrina. Classification (NCBI taxonomy): domain Eukaryota; kingdom Viridiplantae; phylum Streptophyta; class Magnoliopsida; order Asparagales; family Asphodelaceae; genus Hemerocallis; species Hemerocallis citrina. The sequence continues at coordinate 206,010,173 of CM030358.1, read as the reverse complement.
TGATCTTTTGTTTGTTTCTTTGTTTGTTTGTTTGGTTGTTTGTTGTTTGTTGTGTGACTTCTTCTTCTTCTCACCTTCTTGTTTTGTTTTCTTTGTTCTTTTGTGGGTGTGTGGTTATGAGGTTGTGTTGAATGAAAGTGAAAGAAAGTTAGTAGTAGTGACTACTAACTCAAAAAAGTTCATAGCTTTAGTATTGTAGCTTTTGTTGTATGATATTGGACCAAAGGACTCACATATTGCATATTGTTGAAATATACAACCATTGTTGGTTGTAGGACTTGGTGTAATAATTAAAAAGATCTTCTTTTATTTTATACACTAGTTGTAGCTAATAAATTAAAAGGATCTTCTTTTATTTTTAATCACTAGTGGTAGAAACTAATAAAAAGATCTTCTTTCTTTTTAAACACTAGTTGTAGAAATTAATAAAAAGATCTTCTTTCTTTTTAAACACTAGTTGTAGAAATTAATAAAAAGATCTTCTTTCTTTTTAAACACTAGTTGTAGAAATTAATAAAAAGATCTTCTTTCTTTTTAAACACTAGTTGTAGAAATTAATAAAAAGATCTTCTTTCTTTTTAAACACTAGTTGTAGAAATTAATAAAAAGATCTTCTTTCTTTTTAAACACTAGTTGTAGAAACTAATAAAAAGATCTTCCTTCTTTTTAAACACTAGTTGTAGAAATTAATAAAAAGATCTTCTTTCTTTTTAAACACTAGTTGTAGAAATTAATAAAAAGATCTTCTTTCTTTTTAAACACTAGTTGTAGAAATTAATAAAAAGATCTTCTTTCTTTTTAAACACTAGTTGTAGAAACTAATAAAAAGATCTTCCTTCTTTTTAAACACTAGTTGTAGAAATTAATAAAAAGATCTTCTTTCTTTTTAAACACTAGTTGTAGAAATTAATAAAAAGATCTTCTTTCTTTTTAAACACTAGTTGTAGAAACTAATAAAAAGATCTTCCTTCTTTTTAAACACTAGTTGTAGAAATTAATAAAAAGATCTTCTTTCTTTTAAACACTAGTTGTAGAAACTAATAAAAAGATCTTTTCTTCTTTTAATCTCTAGTTGTAGAAACTAATAAAAAGATCTTTCTTTCTTTTAAACACTAGTTGTAGAAACTAATTAAAAAGGATCTTTCTTTTCTTTTAATCACTAGTTGTAGAAACTAATAAAGAGATCTTCTTTCTTTTAAACACTAGTTGTAGAAACTAATAAAAAGATCTTTTCTTCTTTTAATCTCTAGTTGTAGAAACTAATAAAAAGATCTTTCTTTCTTTTAAACACTAGTTGTAGAAACTAATTAAAAAGGATCTTTCTTTTCTTTTAATCACTAGTTGTAGAAACTAATAAAAAGATCTTCTTTCTTTTTAAACACTAGTTGTAGAAACTAATAAAAAGATCTTCTTCCCTTTTAAACACTAGTTGTAGAAACTAATAAAAAAGATCTTTTCTTCTTTTTAATCACTAGTTGTAGAAATTAATTAAAAAGATCTTTCTTTTATTTTTAACCACTAGTTGTAATTAATTAAAAAGATCTTTTCTTTTGTAAAGTAAAGTAAAATAAAAATGACCTTTTCTTTATCACTAGTGATAATAAGGTTAGTAAGCAACTAAGTAGTAGTAGGCTAAAATAATAAGTAATAGTATGTAATGAAATGAAGTAGTAGCATGTATGTCGATTAATAAGGTAGTAGTAAGTTGTATGTTGTGGTTTTGATAAGGAAGTAGTAGTAGTAGTAGTAGTAGTAAGTTGTATATTGTGATTTTGATAATGAAGTAGTAGTAGTAGTAGTAGTAAGTAGTATGTTGTGATTTTGATAATGAAGTAGTAGTAGTAGTAGTAGTAAGTTGTATGTTGTGATTTTGATAATGAAGTAGTAGTAGTAGTAGTAGTAAGTTGTATGTTATGTGTTGATCAAAGTAGAAGTAGTAGTAGTAGTAGAATGTTGTAGGATATTTTCTAAAAATATTCCTTTATGTTTTGTGCTTAGAATATTGTAGGATCACTTCTAAAAATATTTAGAAGCCATGTTCATGTTTCACATGTTGTAGGATCTTTTCTAAAAATGGTTAGAAGCCATTTTATGCTACTAATGTTGTAGGACCACTTCTAAAAATGTTAGAAGCCATATTCATGCTTAATTAGTTGTAGGATTGCATTGAAAAACATCCTACCATGCTTACCATGCTTAGTTAGTTGTAGCTTTGCTTCTAAAAATAATTAGAAGCCATATCTATGCTTAATTAGTTGTAGGATTGCATTTAAAAACATCCTACCATGCTTACCATGCTTAGTTAGTTGTAGCTTGCTTCTAAAAATAATTAGAAACCATATCTATGCTTAATTAATTGTAGGATTGCATTTAAAAATATCCTATCATGCTTACCATGCTTAGTTAGTTGTAGCTTTGCTTCTAAAAATAATTAGAAGCCATATCTATGCCCAATTAGTTGTAAGATTGCTTTAAAAATGTCCTACCATGATTCTATGCTTAATTAATTGTAGAATGTTTTATAAACTTATCCTACCATGCTTAACGTTTAGAATGTTGTAGGATTCTTTTCCTAGCATGCTTGGTAATGTTGTAGGATTCTTTTCCTATCATGTTTAGTAACTCACTTATGCTAGAATTTTGTAGGATTCATTCATAAAGTTTCCTATTATGTTAGTGACTTAGTTAGGCTTAGAATGTGTAGGGTTCAATCCAAGAGTTCCCTACCATGTGTGGATAAATTTTTATTATGCCTAGAGTGTTGTAGGATCCATGATGAAATCATATATCATGCTAGTTTAATTGTCGGAAAGCGATATACCATGCTAGCTTAATTGTAAGTATTTTGCATATCATGCTAGTTCAAATTGTATGCAAATTGTATACCATGTTAGATAAATGGTAGAGAAGTGTATGTTATGTTAATAGATGATCATGACTTATGCTAAGTAAGTAGGTATCATACAAATTATTGATCATGTTAAGTTAATGATAGCCATACTATGACATTCATGTTTAGAGTAAAGAAACAACCCATGGCTAGTTGTAGTGATTATGTTGGATTCTATGCCATGCTAGAGTAATACATGATTAGAACATTGTAGGAGTAATGTTAGAATATCTACTATACCTTGGAATGAGTGTATGTCATGTCTAAGACATTATAGGTCGAAGTAGTAAGATCGGGAAGACCACTAGCGATAGTTAATTCGATAAAGGCGGTTATGTCGCCTTCGGATTCTTCCTTAGTAGAATACCGATCTTAGACTACCAATAGATCCCTTTGTTGCTTCTAATAGTAGAAGATTAAGTTTGTTAGTAAGCACGCTTGGTTGCTTCTAGGATTGATTACCTGTATGGTTGTTTGCACACGGTCGTGCTCGTGCGTGGCTCGACTGGCCCGTATGTAGCGGTGTGTCTCATACGTAGCTTAGTTGGCTCGTATGTAGGTTGTTGTCTCGTACGCGGCCCGACTGGCCCGTACGTAGCTGTTGGTCTCATACGCGGCTTATTCGGCTGGTATGTACGTGGTTATCTCCTACGAGGCCCGCCTGGCTCGTAAGTAGTTATTGTTCCATACGTAGCTTAGTTGGCTCGTATGTGGTTATTACTCGTGTATAGCTTGTTAGCTAGTACACAGTTAGTTGTGCTATCTAGGGTGATGTTACCACCCTAAGGGCTATCGACCATCAAGACATGTGTTTCTACCCTAAGGAACTGTGGAGGAGTCGCTCCTTGTGTACCGTCGAATCTTAACCAGGGTAGGTTGATCGAGGACCGGAGTATAGACAGAATCCAAGTCTAGGATAGCGGCGTGCGTATATATTCGCGACGGCCAAAGTCTTGGATCGATGAGCCACGAACCGGGTTCCGAAGGATTCTGGTAAATCTAGGTTGAGCGGCCTAGTAGAGTTGTTTTGCGAAGCCTAATTTAAGGCCTAGCATGTTGTGTTATAATATCGTCATCCCTAGGATTGTTCGAGTCAGGGACATCACTAGGATAGTGACTTATAAGGATCAGTTTACTTAAACCCTTTTGCCGGGAGAGAGGGGTCAGTTGTAGGGGGCCCCGACACTAACTCGTCTCTTGAGGCAGATCATAGGTGGTGTACCGGGTTGTACCTTCCTGTCAAAGGGATACGTACGGTGCCGTCTCACAAGTTGAGGACACGGGTTGCGTATCTCGCTCTGTTAATTCCTGAAATACCGTGGCTGGGGTGCCACAGGATGCATGGTGCAGTCCTGCGTTTGCTAGACCCCAGAGAGTGCCACAGGGTAGGCTTCGCGCTGCCCTGCGCTTGCGAAACTCTATGGTTTGATTTTGGAACGATGCCCGATATACTGGGGTCGAGTGAGGTCCGGCATGCCGGGTAGTAGTGGAAAACGGAGACACCATAAGCAGACTGCATAAGGGGACTTGACCTCTTCTGCAACCTCACAGAGTCATGGAGTATTGTCAGGAACAGGTTGTGTACAATTAGAATTCATAACGCGGGTTCAATCCCTATATATGGAGAAACGGCTTGAGATGGAGTCGCATGTATTTATGGGCTGCATGTTACTTTCGGAGACTTGCTGACATTAGAATAGGAGTGTCCTAGTTCTACTTAAGTATCACATTAGAGTCTAGTCATAGCACTCACGTACACTTAAACTACACCGACACCATTGCTATGTTTGTATATTTTGTATATTGTTTGGAAGATTCGCTGCTATATGATCAGCCTTTAAGCGTCAGTGAATACTGACGTCCCCACTTCCATAGGTACTGGATCGCCCAAGTACAAAGGCGATATTCAGGAGGACTCAAGGCGAGGAAAGCAGGGAGTCAGTATTAAGTTTAGTTCCGCTGCAAAATATGTATTGGTTCTGTATTAGTTAAGAGATACTCTGATGTAAGATGTTAAAGGTTGTAATACTTAGAAATGTAAAGGTAATATTGTAACTCTATTGTAAGGTATTACAGTTGTACAATATTCAGACTTGTAACACTTTGTGTATTGAATAAAAAGTTTTAAATTCTCCAGTTTTTCTGTGTATTGTGACTAATTGAAGCAAAGATCTTGGCTTGTGTCTCGGTTTTCCAGTATCGAAAATCGGGGCGCAACAGAAGCGCTCACAAAAGTGGGGCAAAACAAGAGGTTCGGATCGACCCACAACCTCGGCCCTTGAATTGTCATTCGAGGCACACACACAAGTGGTGCAAGATGTAATTTACAAAGAGTTTTGGAAACTCCTACAGCCTCAGCCCTCGCACTGTCGTTTGATACACGATCAAAAGCGGCCCAAAATGCCACTAGCGAAGATGGTCGGCATGCCGAACCCCCTACATCCTTGGGCCTCGGATTGTCATTTGATACACCCTCAAATGCAGTGCAAAATGCCACTTGCGTAGAGGGTCAGCACTCTGACCCCCCCCCCTCCCTCTCTCTCTACACCCTTGGGACTAGGATTGTCATTCGAGGCACCCTCAAAAGCAGTGCAAAACGTCTCTCACAAAGAGGGTCGGCGCACCGAACCCCCTCCATCATTGGTCCTCGAACCCTCAAAGTGGTGCAAAACACCACTCGCAAGCAGGAAGAGATGTTAAACCCCCTACACCCTGGGATCTTGGATCGTCGTTCGAGGCACCCTCAAAAGCGGCGCAAAATGCCACTCGCGAAGAGGGTCGGCACGTCGAACCCCTTACATCCTTGAGCCTCGAATTGTCATTCGAGGCACCCTCGAAAGTGGGGCAAATGCCTCTCTCTCAACAAGACTCAGCTAGCCAAACCCGCTATTTCCTTAGTAGTTGATTATCCTGTAACCTCAGATTCCGAACCAGTATTTCGAAGACCGCTAAATTTTCCAGATCGACTATCTACTTCTCGAAGGACGCTAACTAACATCCAGGAGTGAGGGGCTTATGATGTAGATAAAAATCATGGATAATCAAGACCGTGTGATTCCCGCACGAATCTTGGAGATCCTAAAGGGCAAAAAAGTACTTTTACGGTGACTACAAGCACACAGGAAGAATATGGGCAGTCCACAGGCCCACCACACCAACTTAGCTCATGGATAAATACAAATTGCAACCCAATTATGGGAGACTGACTAGTCATTTATGGTTGGTAATCAAATCCCCTAAAATCAAGGAGATAATTAACCGATCAGATCATTAATCAAAGGGATTTAACAAATCAATTATAGAATATTTCCTTAATTGTACCTCCACATGCCTATAAATACATATCCCTCTCTTCAGTTACAGGTAATGAACTTTTTAATACTCTGAGTTACTGACCTGATCGTCGAAGGGTATGCGTCGGGATCCATCTCGATGTCTGAGACTTTCTTTGTAGGTTTCAGACAACATCTCGGCCATCCATTCCGCATCCATCTACAATAATATGGGAGTTTTAGTTTCAGAAATATTCGTTACATGTGCCTGGTGGAGGTGGAGGGTATTTATAGCCTTTGGTCAGTTTCAAGAGATTGCATTTTTTTCTTGATTCCCTGATGAAGAGGTAAAGTTAGTTTATCTTTCCCTCATGAAATATAGAGTTAGTTGTTCTTTTCTCTTGTTGAAAGGATAGAGTTGGTTACCATTCTCTTAGTGTAAAGATAGAGTTAGTTACTCTTGAAGGGTTTTGAATGACAACCCTAGGTTAAAAAAAAACCCCTCTTAGTTAGGCTATGAATAAGCCTGGACCTGGTTGAGTTTATGGGCCTAAAAGCGACCCAAATTTCTCCTATGGGGGCTGCTAAAATTACCGTTTTACCCTCTAATAGCTTCAAGATACGTGCATAAATCATACGGCACTGATTTGTTGCAATTGTTACAAATATCTCTAATACTATAATGTGAGAGTTTGTGTTGTGTAATTTATAGACAAGCAACTATCTAATCTCAATAATTCATTTCTAAGTAAGAATTATATTACCCACTCATTTACTCAACAGTTTTTAGTTACCATAATAGCCTCAAAGTTTAAATTTATTTACAACATAAATATTTACAAACGTGTTACTCATAAAATAAATGTTGATGTCACTAGAGATAATTTGTAAAAAATATGTGATGAATAAAGAGAAATCTTGTGCAAGACCAAATTACACCTTAGTATTTACTAGTAAAAAATTATTAGAACATGCATAGCAGATATTAATATTGCTAGTCACAAGTACCCAATAGCTCCAAGTTCGAGCAAGCTCAATTATGAAACAGGAAGGGCCAAGGAGTGCAAAGCAGTCCTGCAAGTAGAATATTACAGAAGTACACCATACAGACACTTTTCGGGTCTGTTTGGTTTGTTGTTTTTTCCTTTTTTTTGTTTTCCAAAACTCCAAAACCCGTTTGGTTATGTTGTTTTTTGAAAAACAGTTTTCACAAAACTCCACTTCACCTATTTTCTGTTTTTTCACATCCTCTTTCTAAATCTATTTATATATATTATTATTATTATTATATATATATTTATAATATATTATTGTTACATATTATTATTATTATTATTATTATTATTATTATTATTATTATTATTATTATTATTATTATTATTATTATTTAATATTTATATATATATATATACTATTATTATAATATATATTATTATTTCATATATACTATTTTATATATACTATTATAATATTCTATTATTATTATAATATATATTATTATTATTATTATATATTACTATTATATATTATTATATATATTATTATATAATTTATTATTATTATAATAAATTATTTAATATATTATTATAATATATTATTATTAAATATATATTATTATAATTATTATATGTTATTATATATATGTATATAATTAAATATGTTTATTATAATAAATTATTTTATATTATTATATAATATACAATTATTATAATATACTGTTATTTTATATATACTATTTTATATATACTATTATTATTATATATATTGTTATTTTATTTATACTTTTTTATATATACTATTATTATATTATATTATTATTTTATATTTACTATTTTATATATACTATTATTATATTATATTATTATTATATATATTATTATTATATATATTATTATTATTATATATTACTATTACATATTATTATATATATTAATATATAATATATTACTATTATATATTATTATATAATATACTATTATTATAATATATTGTTATATATATATATATATTTACAATATATTATTTTTACATATATATTATTATTATTATTGTATATATTATATATATATATATATACACTATTATTATTATAATATATATTATTTTTTCATATATACTATGTTATATATACAATTATAATAATCTATTATTATTATAATATATATATATTATTATATATTACTATTATATATTATTATATAATTTATTATATAATTTATTATTATTGTAATAAATTGTTTAATACATAATTATAATAGATTATTATTAGATATATATTATTATAATTATTATATGTTATTATATATATGTATATAATTAAATATGTTTATTATAATTAATTATTTCATATTATTATATAATATAAAATTGTTATTATAATAAATTATTTCATATTATTATATAATATACAATTATCATAATATATTATTATTTTATATATATTATTTTATATATACTATTATTATATTATAATATTATTATATATATTATTATTTTATATATACTATTTTATATATACTATTATTATATTATATTATTATTATATATACTATTATTATATTATATTATTATTATGTATATATTATTTTATTTTATTATTTTATATATACTATTTTATATATACTATTATTTCATATATAATATTTTATATATACTATTATAATAATCTATTATTATAATATATATTATTATTATTATAATATATATTATTATTATTATATATTACTATTATGTATTATTATATATATTATTATATAATTTATTATTATTATAATAAGTTGTTTAATTATTATAATTTGAATATATTATTATTACATATATATTATTATAATTATTATATATTATTATATATATGTATATTATTTAATATGTTTATTATAATAAAATATTTTATATTATTATATATCAGTATGTATGTATATGTCAAAGTATATATACTGTATACGGTATATACATACAACCAAACCTATACATACATTATACTCTCATTTTCAAAAAACTGTTTTCATAAAAAATTATTACCAAACAGTTTTTACACTCTCATTCTCAGAAAACTGTTTTCAGAAAACTGTTTTCAAAACAACAAACCAAACTCACTTCTCTGAAAACGCTTTGGTGTTTGTTCGTCCAAGCAATCTATATCTATACTTAAAGGCGGTAGGAACTATGGATTCTGCCCTCTTTCAGTCCCCACACTAACCCTGGGTGTTTTAGATATTTACGAAACTGCCATCTCTTTTGTGCCCTCGGATTGAAATCGTAAGGTGCAGATTTCTCCATTCGCTATATGTACCCTTCTTTTAGTGAGTATACTCCAAACATTCAGTGGTGGTTGATTCTTTTACTTGGGAAAATTAAATGTGGCTATATCACCTATTGTGTGACGTGAGGAGAGAGAGAGCCCATTCTTTTCTTCTTTTTCTTCTTCTTCTCATCTCCTCTCTCCATCCCGAACCCAAACTAAAACCCTAACCCTAGCCTCCTCAATCCTCATCCCTTTCTCCCTTTGAGCAACTCAGACGGCCACTCGGTACGCCTTACCCGGCAGCTCAGACGGACACATCTGCCTTTCCCTCATCATCGTTTAACTTTATCCCCCATCTCTTTCCTCTTTTGATCTTCCCCAATCCCCCCCTCTTTCTCTCTCCTTCGAACTCCGATCCCCAAACCCTAACCCTAAAAATCCCTCAAATTCCCCAAATCGAGCTAATCACCTCGCCTTCCATCGCAGCCACTCGAGCAGGCTTTGGATTCACCTTCAAAGCTCCAAATGTTGTGGTCACTTTCTCATCTGAAGGCAAGCTTTTCCATGTGGAGTATGCTCGATGGAAGCAATCAAGGTTTGGTTTTGTTACTAATTTCGATTCAGTGATCTTATTTTGAGATGGATTTTACTTTTGGGTTTGGGTTTAGTTGGGTTTGGCTTCAGTTGGGTTGAAGACGAAATAAGGTGTAGATGTTGTGCTTGCAAATGAGGAAATAATTACTCTTACTTAAGGCAAAAGAAGGTCCAAAATGTTGTTGTCATGCATAAATTTGGTACTGATGAACAAAATTACACTGAGTTTGTCACTTAATTTTGATAATGAAGAGAATGCAGGTTGTGCAGACGCCTACTTTTGTTGTTTCATCGCCAAATTTGCAATCGCGGACTGTAGTGATTCTTTCATGTCAGACCTTTTCCCCTACTTTTCCTTCTTATAGTATATGGCAATATGCCAAGGGTTAGAAATTTGATTAAAGTGGAAGCCATACCCTGAATTTCTAATTATTTGGTATTTTAAAAAATAAATCTGTAGAGGTGGTGGTGTTTGGCTTGAGCCTGTTTCTACACAATTGTTTGATGCAAGGAATATTGGGCAATAAGTTGATCGATTCCATTTTGATCGCATAGGATTAGGAACTATATATGTTTTTTTTCTTTTTTTTGGTTATTCAAATTTTATTTTAAATCTTTTTGGAAATTTGTTACAACAAAAAGTTACGGGGAGCAAAAGATCTGTCATGGAACTGGTGGGTACCTCTCTCTTCTTTGATATAGTCTTAATATTTCTTTAAGTTTCATTTTTATTTGGCCATGTTAAAAATAATCAACCCCCCCCCCCCCCCCCTCTTTCCTTTTTCAGAATTGGTTAATTTCTCCATCTAATTTAGGGTGAATCTTTTATCATGTGTGGCTTTGTTGTTTAATTTTTCTTATTAATTTGTTTATGATTTATATAGATGGGGGAACATAATGATATGCTTTTGGAAATAGAAGATGGCTAGAAGAAGTTGTTTGATGAGGCTGCAAATCAACTTGAGAAGGAAATTGAATCAGTTCTCGCGGAAGCAAAGCAAAAAAGCAGTAGGTTTCTCTAAACTCCACACACACACACACACACTCACACACACACACACACTTTACTTTACTAAGCAGTTGGTTTTTTAAACTCCACATGTAAAGATATACTTGTCTTACCCTGTCTTTGAAGCTTTCTAGATGTATATTATGATTTCAGTGCTTTAGAAGAAATGTTTGCCTTGCTTTTTGAAATGTCCAATTTCGATTGTTGTCAAATGGAAGATATAGATGTTATGGTGCAAATATATCATAAAAATACTCTTCTAATTTAGTTAAAACCAACGAAAAACACATTGAATATTAGTGGTTCTCCGCCTTCCAGTGCTTTCATGGAAACCATTTTAAATTATGGTGCGCTTCTTTCATCGATTGACTCACTATTTTTTCTAATGAAGTTTGAATTTTCTAAGGTTTTTTTTTGTTTGTGTGTCTTAAGCAAACTTTTGTTTTTTGTTAAAGAATGTTAAAGTAGTTAATTCATAGGATGTAATTGTTGGTGATAAATAGGGATGGTTTTGATACTTTATTAATAATTAGACCGGGATTAGGTTAGTTGGAAATTATGACATTTTTGTAAAGATATTGGTTTTTAGTGAATAGTGACTTTTTGAGAATGAGATTATACAGTACTTTAATAAGAGATGAGAATTAGTTGGACAAAATCCCAAATTAATGATCCTACATTTGTTTGATTAGCATAATAGATATTAAATGATTTAGCTTGCAGCTCAAATTAGAAGCTTTTCATATATATATATATATTGATTTTTTCAGGGAGGTTCCATAATAGTGAATATAATAATGCTACTTTTGTAAGTAAATAAAGGTGATAATTGATATATAATGTGGGGTATATAAATAGTTTGTTAAATGTGCTAATTAGTTAATTAATTTCAGTTTGGGGGCTTACAAAAATCTACATTAATCGGTTAGGATTTTTCCTAAACTTTTCAGACTCTACGTTGTTTGGAACATGGGTTTTCTTAGTTCTTGAAGAGAAATTTCTTTCCCTGGGTGTTTAGATTTAATGGAACAGACCAAATGTGCTTTTCGTCTAAGTGTTTGCTTTTATTGTTTATATGTGGCTATGCTTAAATGGTTTTTTGTTTGCATTTATGTTGCGAGCTGTAGTTATTTGACTGTTTATTGACTATTTGGGGAAGGACAAGGGGAGTGATACTGGTAATAAATTATGGGTGTAGGCATCTTGAGCAGAAAAATGGTTGGGTGCTCTTTTCCCTTATGATTAAATAAAGTATCTTTAAAAGGCAAAAAATACTTATAATTACTTTAAGAACATAACTTTATATGTGAATTTTCTGATCTTCTTTTTGTAATCTTTTCTCAACTCTTACTTGTAACTATGTATTGCTCTATATTAAAACATGGCGACCACAATTGGTTTCCCACAATGATTTTAACTGAGCAATTGAAAGAAGCGAAAATGGTATCTCTCAAGCTTCAGATTGCCTTGAGGTGAGTGTGCTTAAGTGCGGGAAGGGTAGGGTGATGAGTCTCTAGAGATCTCCATGACCAACCTGCATACAATTCTCTTATTTTCTTTTTTTCAATCTTAATGTATCTGGTACAAATTAGAGATTGGCGAGAGTTACCTTATGAATCTAAGGTTTTGATAGGTATCTTTAGATCATATATGCACGATTTTGATTGTTATACAAATATGTTATTTGTGATTTTATGTGGGATTGCAATATGGCCATTAGTTGGACTATGATTCACCTTAGATGCCAATAATGGATTTTTGCCCTCTATTATTGATATTATATCATATTCCTTATATATTTTTTAACCCTGTTGAGTAGGTAATTCAATCTAATCACCAATTGTATTATTTTTCTTTTATCAAATTACAAAATTAAATAATCTAGAAGATTTATTTTGATAAACTAGCTTTGGTTTTGCACTTGTGTCGAAGTATAAATTATAGAACGTTAATGTAGTGCATATTAGTACGACTTGATGAATTGTTTCATTTACTGTATAAAAATTATTTTGGATTGAGGCTTTATTTTCCCAATTTCACTTGTGCTTTTCCTACAAGCTTTTTGTATTTTTCTCTTCTAATTAAATTAATAAATTATAATTGTTAACAATAAAATGATTCTCTAAAGTAACGAGTAGCCATGATGTTTGAGTTCGCAAGAGCCAAGAAGGTACTTCGCAAACTTGAAAGCTCACCAGACCTATATACAGAATTGAGGGCTAAAAGCAAGGTGATTTCTAGCTTAATTTTTTTTTTTTTTTACTTTATCGTTAATCCTTTTTATTTATTTACTAAACCCAAGAAGGCGGTTTCTAATGCAATATTCTATTTTAATTTTATCATTCCAATGTCCAGATGGATATCCTTGAAGAACAGGAGATTAGAGAAATGAGGTAATTGGTTCCTTGCTTTTGATTGGTATTCATTTGCAAAAAATTGTTCGTTAGATGAGGAAAAAAGTTAAATATTAATACTTCAAAGTAAAATATCCAACAAAGTATAAAAGAGAAGCAGTTGGCTATGCACCTCTCTTATTATGTGGATTTTCTTTACCGCGACAAAATCAAATTTATAGATTTCAGTTATATATGAATTTTATCGTAGTGCACCTTCAGATTTAGAAAGCTCTCCCAATTAGATCATTCTTGGTTTCCTTTATAATATCCATGCATGCTATTTCGCTCTGAAAGAGCTTTTCAAATATTCTCATAAAACTAATGATAGGACCACAACTTTCTACTCATTAGTGTAAATGAGAATGTACTTATGCTTCAAAAGAGGAAAACGGTTAGCAAAATTTAATATGTTCAGCCAGATAGAAAGGAAAAGACACCAATAGATCAATCCCTAACTTTGAAGAAAAGGAAACAACAGGATGTTTCTAAAATTGTACATTTAACATGATTCCTTTATATAAAATTTGCTATATCCGTAATTAGCAATATCTTGAAAGCAAATGTATGATATGTGGTTTATGGGGCACATGGGTGCAGGCAACCATGGGTAACAAATTAGAGAGGAAAACTACAGCTCGCCATTAAAATTATTAATGTTTTTTGAACTTTTCTGGTTTTGAGTTTCTCAACAGTAAATGGTTGTTTCATATTAAAATTGTGACTTGGCTTATAGAGGTATCTTTCTATAAGATGTTCAGTAGCTTACATCTTGCAAATTGTGTTGCATGCGATTGTAAAACTTGACAAACCTCATTGTGCTTGCCTTTGTAAATCGAGAACGATGTGCTTTTTCCGGCTTTGTTTACTCTTTTGAAATTGAGATATACTTTTCGAAATTTTCTAAAATTAGAGAACACTGGTTTTTCGCGTCCCACACACAATTATTTACTACTAAAAACACCAAGGCGTGGTGCTTTTTCTACCTTGGTTTATTCTCTGAGGCGATGACGATAATTGAGATATATTCAACCACAATGTTTGATCAATTTCTAGAGACTTTTATTTGGAACAGGAAGCAAAGCCAAAATCCTTCCTTTCTCTTTGCTAACTCGATCTTATCTACAACATTGGCGAGGCAACCAGATTGTTTGCAGCCAAATACTTAGAGAAAAAGAAAGAGAAAGCATTGAAAAGAAGCATATGAATCATGTATTGAAATCAAGATAAATCTGAGCCTCCCTCATTCAATTCCATTCACAATATTCCTTTTTTCCAAAATCTTCTTATTAAATTTATGGTTGGTTTTTTTTCTCTCCCTTTGGTTACGTACAAATAGCACCGCTTTTCTTCATTGATACATTTTGCGATACATCTTTTGTATTTGTAATCTTTTATATATATATATATATATATATATATATATATATATATATATATATATATATATATAGGAAATTTGGTTAAGATTAATAGTATACAAGTCGGGATACCCAAAAAACTGAATCTTGCTGATCTGGGGATCACTCCTCTCGAAAACATAACACTGGTGGGAGACTTTTAACATCAAGCTAGGAGTAATGTGATTGTGGTATGGATCCCTCTACAAAAAACCTGTGGATTTAACGAAATTCATAGTTCATGTTGAGCAGGTAAATTATCCATAAATCAAGATTCATATATTGGATTTATTTTTTAGCAACAAAGTTATCTTTTCAGGTCATCTAAATGCACTGTATCCCTGATTTCCGTTTATAGTTAATGGAAACGGTCTGCATTCTTTGCATGCTTGGGAGGTGAATTCATCTTATCATTCGTCGTATGAACTCTACTTCGTTCGATTAGGTAATGTTCTTATTTATCTATTTTCTACCGAGTTAATTCTTTTTACTAGAATTTGGTTTTTCAATATTTTGTTGTTCGTTAGAATGAGTGTAGTAGACTTTACATGTCAGATATTTACTGAAATTATTATTGGTACAATGACAGGTTGGGTTTTCTTTTTCAAGCTATTTCAGATATAGTTCCTTAAACATAGCGTAATTTCTTTTTGATAATTCTAATCTAACTCCCAAATTAGCCTTTAGCCCAAACAAACAAACACAACCAACCCACGAACACACCTGCACATAAAATTTCAAGTTCTCTCATTGTTCATGGACTTCGATTCTAAGTACATTTCGACTTTTATACCCCCAAAAAAATTCTTTCTTCGTCGTGTTAACCAATTGTTTACATTATTGTTCAATGTCCGCGCCCGCGCATGCGCGGGGTCACTTGCTAGTAATAGAAAAAGTCCATAACACTGCTGAAATTGAACACTGATGTGGTACATGATACTGACTATTCTCAACAACGAAACATCTACTCTCAAAAGATACTTGACAGAAAATATAAACAGACACTAATAAACATATGCAGATAAAAAGGCAATTCCAATTGATAAAAAATGAAGTATTTAACATCTCTTCCATTAAATTTAACGACCAACACAAGTTCTGGATTCCAGGAAAACAAAACTAAACCTGACCAAAATTACTAAACTGAGTAAAGCATCTTCATGTTCATTCAAATAGAAATACAGTAGACAAAAAGATGGAACTCTCTAAGATCTGGGCTTCTCCTTCTTCTCCTTGAAGAGAGCCAACAGTGAGACACCTGAAACCTTCACCACCTTGAACCTGACTCCGGGAATATCACCAACAGCATGCCCCTTACGACCAAATCCAGCAATCAAAACCTCGTCCTACAGAAAATAACACAAATTAGTTGAAATATAACTGCCAACATAATCGGCATTTACTTAATTGAGAAAGAGGGGGGGGGGGGGGGGGGGGGGGGGGGAATAGCTCACATTTTCTTCAATATAGTTCAAGCAACCATCATTGGGCACGAAGGCAGCAATCTTCTTCCCGTTCTTAATCAACTGAACTCTAGCACACTTACGGATGGCAGAGTTAGGCTGTTTGGCCTCAATACCACTGCAATATAAATCAAATTGGTTCAAATTGATCAGGTAAAAATACTAGATGGAGAACCTAAAAGACAGCAAGTGGATTTTTATGCCTATTTAATAACATAAATTATGTTCCCTTGTTATCAGGAACACTAAAACTTGATAGATTATATTGTTTTCTATAACATGATTATTTTAAATGATCACCCTATTTCCATGACGACATATGAAATAAGTCATTAACGAGTCATCCAACTATCAAATGCATTGATGCTCAATGGAAATGAGGAAAAGGTATAACAGATGATACATTACTCCCCATATTGGTAGAGAATTTTAAAGTAACAAACCCTGATTTCCGAAGTATATGAAGTATTGATTATAGAAATTTGGGACCAAAATGCACTTTACATGCTTCAGGGAACCCTAATTACAAACACACAATTTACGGGAATAAATTAAACACCTAATAACATGAATATCTCACATTTTTTCCAAGACAATGCCCTTGGCATGAGATGAGCCAGCAAATGGTTTCTTCCACTCGTTACCAAGATGACTCTTCTTGTACGATTTATCAGCCCACCTCTGGTTTCTCCTGTGGGTCTTCAGCTTGCGTCCTGCTCCCATACCACGAGTCTTCCTATAGAATGAATTTTTGTTAAGCATTAAGACTATGGACAAATCAAAAGAGGATATAATCTATGTTCAGTAAATTTTTCCACTAAATCCTTTAGAAGAAAAATGGTGTGCATCATGGTCATTTAATGTCAGACAAGGCAATGAGCAAGCACAAATATAACACAGATAGTCTACATTCAACCAATTAATGGATTCAGGTGGTACAAATAATGAACTTGCATTACACAAAATAAAAAAATTATCAAGTGTAGCTAGTAAGTAATTGTTAACATAACTTTATACATTATATTTGTGTAAGGACATTTATTGCGTAATTGCACTACGTAGAAATAAATAGGCATCTCAATATCAGAAAACCATTAAAATATATATATATAAAAAAAACAGGCTTATGATATAGTGTATGCCACCAGTCCCATCCCCTCTCAATGAACTTGAGAGGATAATGAAAGACACAGCAGCACCAATCACTATAGCTTGTGATAAATGTTAGGTACTGATCATTGATTTATCTTAATCAGCACCGGACCGTCATCAAGCACCAAACATCCATAATTTAATTTTTTACCACATTTTTTAGTCAGTTCGATATTCCATCATACTAGATGTATCAAGCAAGAACCAAACAATTTACAAGCATTTGTGTAACACCAATTAGAAATATCAACAGTACCACTACCAAATGCAGAAAAGGCTAAAATAGTCACGGTAGTAGTCTTGCCACGGACAAGCATAGATAATTCCGACTGTGCAAGGCCAAGTGCCAAACTCAACTATCATGTCCAAAAGTTAGAAACTACACAATTGGTAAGTCAACCAAGCTTGCGTAGTTGAAAGCACACATAAAGCAAGATAAACCAATACCCAATGTATACTTACAATCTTCGCTCTCTCGCTCAAGATCACCTCCTCTAATAAAGCAATCAACTAAGAGAATCTACTTTTGTCAATCAACATCCACTTAGAATGCCAATGATGTCCTAAAGATGGAAATTATACATATAATTTTTTTTGTTTCATTTTATACTGATTAATCATTTTTTCTCATTCTAGACTGTCCCCGATAATTTATGCTAACAATGAACATTCTATACTATATACCGTCTTGTTTAAGGTATTACTTTCTAAACACAATCAGTGATTCTGAATATACCAAGTATTCTTGTAAAGGTATTCATCGAGATAAAATTTTGATACAACCCATACAAATTGTCTAGCTCAAAACATTCTCACATGCTAATTTTAGGATCTGTATACTGTTGAAATCATGTAACTGCATAATTGAAACATAGATGATACAATATCATATATTTTCATTATAAACCACACATACATGTGAGCAACCAAGTCCCATGCCCTCTCTACAAATCCAAAAGGGCAATGAAAAACCCAGCAGCACAAAACCACTATAGCTTGTGATAAATGTTAGGTGCTGATCATTAATCAAATCTAACCAACACCGGACCGTCTACAAGCATCCAGACCCTGAACCCTAATCCTAACCCTAAAAAACTTGTAAGCTACCATCAAATATAGTAAAGATGGAAGCTTTGGAGAGAAATGTTACCCCATGTTGGCTTGAGATTGGAGATCTGAGCGATCTAGCGCCGCCGGTTGAGGAGATAGAATATGAAGGTGGATTTGGAGGAGAAGGATATTTGAGATGGAAATATATAGACGGCTGTGAAAGCTAGGGTTTTGCAAATATAGATTAGTGTTAGTTATGGGCTGGGTCGGCCCGTTAATGGCCCAATAGTTTAAGGGGCGTTTTTGAATCTAGCATTGGGTTATGACTATGGGGGCGTATGGGCTAATTTATTTTGGGCCAGTCCACGTTGTCGGTGAATTTTGCGAGTTGGGGCTGGTGGCAATTCGGTAAATATAGGGGAGAGAGTGAGGAGGGGAGGTCAACGGAAAGGGGCAACATTTTGAAACTTGACGTTCACGACATGGAGAAAAGTCTACGAACTTGACGGTCACGCTTGATTAGTGAGTGGTGAGCGAGAGATGCATGCGTTTAAAATTGGGAATTTTTCATTTAATTTAAAATTGAATTTTGGTTGAAGAAACACGCTTTAGTAATGTTTTACATACACACCGTTTTAACTTTTAATTCTCTTTCAAACATCATGATCCTTCTTCTTGTTTCATTACATATCCGTGAGGCAATCATCATCACGTTTTATTTTGATTTCATGACTTCATTTAACAATAATAATAATTAATAAAAAGGAATGGAAAAAAATATATAGAAAATAAACTTATCTATTAGCAACATTTTTTTCAATCGAAGATTATTAATTTGATCATAGTGTAATTTTACTTAATCGGCACCAAATGTACTTTGTTTTCTGGCAATTAACAAAGATGGTTGTGGCTATCAGCAAAATGTCTAATCTCTAATCTCTAATCTCTTCTCTAATAATAATAATAATAATAATAATAATCTAATATCTCTAATCTCTAATATTATAATGGGAGAAGGGCTTAGTGTCATTTGTCATTGTGTCATTTTGTCAACACGTGCAGCGCATGTGTTGGTAGATTTTTTTTTTTTTTGTCGTTTTCGTTCCCCCTCCCCATTTTTCCCACATGCAACGCACGTGTATAATACTAGTCTAATATTATAATGGGAGAAGGCCTTATCTAATATTACAATGGGAGAAGACCTTAGTGTCATTTGTAAATTTGTAAATCTACCAACGCATGCAATATACATGCATAACTATTATAAAAGAGATCCTAGGTTCAAATCCTGACTATGTCTAAATTTTTATTTGAAAAACTATATTTATTAAGACGTGCATCGCACCTGTAAATCAGAGTTTTTACTTTAAATATTTTTAACAAATGTATACATGCATCGCACGTGTATATTACTAGTCTAATATTATAATGGGAGAAGGTCTTAGTGTCATTTGTCATTTTGTTATTCCACCAACATGTGCAATACATGTACAAAACTAATATAAAGGAGGTTTCCGATTCAAATCCTCCCTACGTTAGAGTTTTTATTTTTTTTATTGTTTGAAACTAATAAAACGTGCATCGCACGTGTAGATTACTAGTAATATAATAATATAATTTCTCTAATATTATAATGGGAGAGTTTGGGTTGTCATTTGTCATCATAAAAACCCGTGCATCACACGTGCAACTCCAACTCTCCTATTAATTACAACAAAAACAAATAAATAAATAAAAATTCATCTATTTAAAACGTGCAACGCACGTGCAAAATAATTTTATAATATTTTTTAACACTAAACATACACATATGTTGCACGTAAACTCAAATTCTACTTCTAAACACGTGGATTGCACATACAGATTGTAGATTTTTCTTCAAAATAATTTTCCCAATTACGTGCAACGCACGTCCAACTCCAAAACTATTTCTTAACACGTACATCGCACGTGAAAATCCTCCAACTCTTATCAAAATGTGCATCGCACGTAAAAAATACTAGTCTCTAATATTATAATGGGAGAAGGTCTTAGTGTCATTTGTCAATCTACCAACACGTGCATCGCACGTGCATAACTAATATGAAGGAGTTCGAGTTCTCACTATGTCAGATTTGTTACTTTAATTTTTCTTTAATATTGAACATGCATCACATGTGTAAATTACTATTCATCTATCTATCTATAATATAATATATTTACTTACTATTTAATGGAAGGGTTTGTCACAAATAAACAGTTTTTAATATTTTTTTGTCACAAATGAAACACCACTTTTGTTACCAAAAAAATATGTGCATCGCACGTACAACTCCAAATCTATTTTCAACACGTGCATCAAACGTACACATTAATGTTTTTCCTTCTTAATTTTTAAAAAATGCGTGTATCACCCGTTCAGCTCTACTTTTTAAAAAATAAAGCATTCATCGCACATGTTAATTACTATTGATTTACGTGTATCGTACGTTAACTTAAACTCTTTATCAAAACGTGCATCGCACATGTAAAATACTAATACATTAGGTTTTGAATGGCTCCGCAGCAACAATCAAGTTGTAAGAGAAAAATGCCCTCAAATAATTATTTGAATTCACTTTGAAAAATAGAATAATAGCCTTTTTATAATAATCCTAATAAAGATATTGCATAGATGAGTCATGTAATCTCTTGGATCCTGATTCCTGACACTCGACATTATTATGAACCTTTAAAATATCCCTTAAATGGCTTATAATTAATGAGTTATCAAAAAAGACATCTAGTCAAATATGAAAGGAGAAGATACTAATCAGTCTAATCCTGATGCTGCTAATTTAAATATGGGAGCAACAGACCTGAGTTCTTATTATTTGTAGAAGGAGAAACAGATCTCAACCACATATCGGGATCTGAGATCTAGATTTGGTTAGGAGCAGGAGATGGGACAGCTGGACTTCCTGAGTACCTGCAAAATATCTAGAGACACCAAGGATGATGTCGGCGACAAACTCTCCGACGACCTAGTCAATCACTGGGGAAAAAATGGAGCTGGGATTTTAGGGGAGAAAAGTGGGAGGGGGTCCGGTATTTATATGCAGAAAGAATGTGTGCCCTAATCCTAATGGATCGGATTAACCCGTTTCTCTGTGGGCCTGAACCAGCAGAAAGCATGTTGAGTCATCAGGCCTGATGATATGAGATGAGCGGAATTTGAGGGGATCAGACGAACTCTGATCGCGATGAATTATTTACCCACGTCAAATCCTTTCCATATTAATCATATTTTGAGAATACATGGAACCATTATGTATCTCGTACAGAATTTTTGTTGGATAATAATTATTTACCTAGAAAATCCAAACTAATTTAACCAATCACATATATCTAGATGGGTATTTACACTGATATATTTAAAATATATATACCACCAACCCACCTTCGAAAGAATTTCTTTTCCAAACTAACCCAGATTTTGAAACAATATACCACTATGGGTCAGTGGCCAAACTTCTTCTCTAGATGAGCTTGTTGTTGTCATATTAGCTCAAGCAGTAGTTGAAAACTGCGACAATAGTTATAATGAAGTCGCAGTTCTCAACTAAACTGCGACATCTTCAATATTTTTTTGAGCATGTCACAGTTACCAACTACAGCAACAATGTAAATATTTGTCACAGTTTAGAGACACAGAGGCTACACTTAGACCAGAGAGCAAGAGCTCTCTGAAAATGAATCTTTAAACAGGAGTCGCAGTTGGGAACTGCGGCTCTCTCTATGTGTAGGCCACGCTTCTCAACTGCGGCTTACAGTATACTTGAAAATTTTGTCTCTTTGTGTGAGAGAGCCAAGTCAGAAAGCCAACCAAAATTCCTTCACACTTAAGCTGCATGCTTCATCTGCATAGGAACCACAATTCCCAACTGCGGCTTCTGTTGAAACAATGATATCTGAAAATCAGATATAATTGTTTTCCTGTTTACAACTCAAAACATGCACGATATATCACAATATATCACAATTTTACAATATCACACACTATATTACAATCGACATCAAAATATCACAATATCACAATCGACACCAAAATATCACAATATATGACAAGTCCTAAATATGACAAGTCCAAAACATCACAAGTCCAAAATATCACAATATATTATAGTTCTAAACTATCACAATTATAGAAAGAAAAAAATACACAAATCTAACTAGTGTATAAAATGTGGTCATCTTCCTCTTCTGAATAGGCTTTGGTCGACTAGCACCTACTTGTGTCTGCTGTGACATGGGCATATCAAGGTCATCAACTTGCTCCTCTTCATGTATTGGCTCCTCTTCATGTACTGGCTCTTCTTCTTGTGTCGGTTTTTTTTTGTTGTTGCTCCTCTCATTGTGTCTGTCGCCTGGGCTTCCTAACCACCATCTTTTGTTAACCCATTTGAGGAACCGAAGTTCTCAAAATGTCATCAAGTCTAGATCCCTCACTAATCTGTTAAAGTGCGATTTGCACGGTTTAAGAATTTCTCGTGCGAAGTCCTTGATAACATCGGTCACATAAAATGTGGTCATCTTCCTCTTCTGAATAGGCTTTGGTCGACTAGCACCTACTTGTGTCTGTTGTGACATGGGCATATCAAGGTCATCAACTTGCTCCTCTTCATGTATTGGCTCCTCTTCATGTACTGGCTCTTCTTCTTGTGTTGGTTTTTTTCTGTTGCTCCTCTCATTGTGTCTGTCGCCTAGGCTTCCTAACCACCATCTTTTGTTTACCCATTTGAGGAACCGAAGTTGTAAAAATGTCATCAAGTCTAGCTCCCTCACTAATCTGTTCAAGTTGTGATTTGCACGGTTTAAGAATTTCTCGTGCGAACTCCTTGATAATATCGGTCACATTACTCATCAAAGGCACGAGCACATCTTGTGCAAATCTCCCATGCATTGTCAATTTGCAACAAATTATAATGTATTATATACAAATTAGATTGATTCAAATAGAGAAATGAAAATTTGAATGCGATGAACAACAAAATATTATATCTTACAATGGATCGAGATGTCGACGTCATCAGTTGATACATGGGTTGAAAAAATGAATATCTGGAAGCTAGTTACATCTCTCTCTTCAGAACCAATAGTTGGACCACTGCTGGTATTGCCCACTACAGTCTGCCTCATAAAAGGTGTTATAGCTTGGTGGTGACCTTCAATCCTAGGCAATCATATATATACTTAATTAATTTTTGCAAACTCCCGATGTGGGACAAATCCCACACCTCTCCTGTTCTCTCTCCTCGCGAAAGAAAGACACGGCGACCAAACTCGGGTGGTCCCCACTGCACACGTGGCAGCACACAGAGCAGAAACCAACCCCCCTCTCTCCTTGGGCGGGCCCACCCCTGGCCACATCACCCTCGTGGCGACGCACAACCGAAACAGCAGCATTGCTGCTTTTTTACCTGTGTCCCCCTCCATGCACAAATCCCATGGAACACCTCATATAGAATTTCAATAGGACACAGCCATATATCTTTAATTATATATATATATATATATATATATATATATATATATATATATATATATATATTCTTAACACAGAGTGTTACAGGTATAGTGGAATGATGAGCAATATACAACCGTGTAATCCTCCGATACCAGGACACACAGAGTGTTACAGGTATAGTGGAATGATGAGCAATATACAACCGTGTAATCCTCCGATACCAGGACATGTACACACCGTGCAACGATCCATCATATGGTGGAATACCTGCAACGATCGTATTGAACGTGCAGTCATTCCATGCATTGACATGAACTTGGTGATATATTGCTCAATCATAATAAGACAAACGACCAATCCCTTTGACACTGTGCAGGGCAGTGTCATACGATCATGTGAGCGAGATACTCTGATGGAGTCCGAACAGTCAAAGCACTTGGCTCAGAAAGTAAAACTCTGCAACACCAACGTTGACGAATGATGCTCTCGTCAACCATAACTCTCTACTCGCCACGCAAGAAGGTTGTAGTCTATCCAATCTCTCAGTCATATATGGCTCTCATTTGATGATCTCCTCTCGCAATGCTCAAGCTCATATCTATAATAAGTCAACACCCCACATGGGTTATCTTTCCACGTGTGTCCCCCAGCCCATTACACACAAAATGGGAGCCAACAACATCTCATCCTCTACGACTTCCATCCACCTATGTGATTGCTTACCAATGCGGGGGTCGACCAGCATGTTAACGCACCCAGCTCCAAACGTGTAGTATTGTCAGTGGCCCCATCATATGTACCGCATTTAAGGCTCCTCTACATAAACTCCTATACAAGGACACTAATGAAGCACTACCTCAACTGTATCTACTAGCTTTCCTATGGTCACCAATCAATGGTAGGTACAACAGCGACACGGTATCACCTGAGGAGTTCAGAAAGAGAACACCTCCAAACAGAGTAAGTAGGTAAGCTCGGGTGTAGCACTTTATATAAAACTTAGATGAATCATCGTTCAAAAAGCCATCGAAGATTGTTTTAAGCCAGTAGAGCTAATATATTGGCCAACAAAAATTGTAAAACCCCTAAAATAGCCTATAACTATTTTCATTATAATCCGTGTACAATTTAGAATTGCACACGATTATGTATTTTCAAAATAATAATTTTATAAACATATTTTATATATATATAAATTCAATTTATCTTATTTTAAGTATATATATATATATATATATATATATTGATCGTACCAGATCGTAAATGATAAACGATCTATAATTGCTTTGAATCTGATTACGACCGTGTATATTTTATAATTTAAATGTTTAAATATATTTTGCGATGGATATCAAGATATTAATTTGTATTATAAATAATCATACATTGTTTTCCATTCGGGTTAGAGTTTTCTTAACCTAGAGTTAGAGTTCTTTGACCTTAACCTAGGGTTAAAAAATCTAACCTAGGGTTAGGAACCCTACTTCTAGATGAGATGAGATGAGATTGGGTGAGATCTACAGGCTCTAAACTTGCCAAGTTTGTGGTGGAAATGAGAAGTGAGGAAAGTACTAGGAAATTTCCTTAAGACTTAGTTGACTAGATCCCTACCCTTCATTTCCCACTCACCTCACAATCTAATCTCCACCCTCCACCTAGAAAAATCCGACCACCCCTCCTCTCTCTCCCTCCATTTGTATAAAATTCAATCTCCTTCATCTTCTCATTCATTCTTCATCTTGTTGTTTCAAAAATAAAAATAAAAATGAGAAGAGTAGAAGAGAAAAGAAAAGAGAGTGATAGGTTTTTAGCCAAAGAAAGTTTCTTGTTTGTAGGAACACAAGTTCGAAGGGAGCAAGCTTGGAGGAGGAGGCACTCTTGAAGAACAAGGATCAACTTCTCTTTTGGAACGGTGGGGGTTCTCTATACTCTATTTTTTTGCTATTCTTTTATGTGATTCTTGTGAGAAAGAGTAAAATTTAGTAGCTTGATTGACATGTATGAGCAATGGTTGGGTTTCACAATTTGAGTTTGATGATTGAGTACAATTTATTATTTAGATTCCATGAAGAACTTGTATGTGATGTGTAAGCTTAGGAATTTCTATCTCACAAATGACTTAGAATTTGATCATGAAATTTTTGTGGCATGTTCTAGGATGAGTTTAGAACATCCTCTATTTTTTTCATTTTTTTTGGGGTTTGTTTAGTAGCTCAAACAATTACTTTATTTTCGAACAGTGAGCAGTGGAAAATCTGCTATGTTTATGAAATTTGGGTACTCTTCCAAATATCATATCTCGAAATTGGTAGATTATATTAAGCTCAATTTTTTACTAGGTGCTCCTGAATGTATATACAACTATAGTTTCAAATTTCACATTTTCTGAGTTCGTTTGATATTTCAAAAAAATATGGATTTGCAACTGGTCTAGAACCGAAAGCTAGTTCAGATCTGTTTTAGGATTAATGTTCATTAATTCATAACTACTTTTGGGTGCATGATCCTGCAATGGAATTTTTACTGTAGTTTTTAGTATGGGTCTACATCATGATTCTAAAAATTTTAAATTGTTAGATAATATTTGATGGAATTTTAAAAATAATTTGTATAGGGAGGTAGACACCCTGTCTGAAAACATAAGGAAATTTGATGCTAAATTTAAAGAGCCATAACTCTCTGTATATTATGTATCTTAATGCAAATTTTGAGTATGTTAGACTTGTATATGTCTAGTTACTGAATCTAAAATTTCATGAGTATTGGACTTATGGTTGAATTGATATTGAATTTTGTTTGGACTATGTTCAGTTCAGTTTAGCTTTTGAGTAGTCAGTGAAGTTGTGTAATTCTGGATTTATATGTTGAGAATTTGGAAGAATGATCAACTAGAAATTTATAGTATTGAATCATACAATTCCAGTTTGTATAGCAAAAGTTATGATTTTTCTAAGTTGGGGCAGAACTAGTATTAATATAAGGACTTGGTTTTTGTAGAGGAACTTATTTCCCTGTGTGTACCCTGATAGAAATTGGAGTTTTTTTAGTGTTTTAATGGATGAATCTGAGGATGTAATCAACTGGGAAGTTGTAGTAGACATTCCCAGCTTTCCTTAGAATCCAATCTCTAGTAATTCCGACAGGTGAGTAAGTTTTTATGTAAATAGTAAGATGCAGCAATTGTATGGAAGAATGTACAGCTGAGAACATATATAGATTGTATAGCTTCTATATGGATGAATTTGAAGAAATGATTAACTAGAGACTTGTAGTATATAGTCTTAGCTTTCTAGAATGGGTAAGATCGTGAAATTCCAATTTGTATTTTGAATGTTATGAATGTTACAAGTTTCAGCACCTTGCTGTCTTTGTTCAATTTCAAGCTGTGTTTGAAATCAGGAAACTTGAGTTCTATAAGGAATTTGAGAGAGTTGTCAACCAGGAAATTGTTGTAGAGGTTCCCACCTTTCCAAAAAATCTAATTTTGTTGGATTTCAATAAGTGTAGCATAAATTATGGAATTTTCTACATGCTACAGGATTATGACTAGGAGTTGATTGAGTTTCTAAGATGTTGAATAATTATCCCTATTAAGCACTTCACTTTGGACTTAGATAAGATTATTGTGCTTAATACTCATGATGGACACGTGAGTAAGTTGGGAGAATAGCTATAAGGTCGATTTGTTGTATGTGGACTCGTAGCTAGTATAACTTGGAGATAGTCTAAGTTGTGATAGCCTAGGACTTCCAACCCAGTCGGCAAGTATTGCGATTGGTTTATTTTCACCTCGGGAAATAATGATCTTCCTGTGCACCGTCGGATCATTTATCGAAGGAAGGTTGATCACAGGCCAGGATACTGGAGGAGACCTGAGACGGAGGTGGTGGCGACCGATGGAGATCGGATCGCTGGTGTTTAAGGGTTGATAGGCTAGGTAATCTGCCTCTTCTAGAATGCATTGATGCCTAGGTCTGCCAATGAATGGATATTAGTAAATTGTGTGTGTTTCAGTTTCACCTCTATTACCGGGTATGAGGCACTCCCTTGGGCGCCGTTGTACTACTCGCTGAGGGTTCCGGTTCGGAGACAATTAGGTCGAAGACCTACGAGGTGTTGGCAATCGATGAATGTCAATTCGCTGTGATTAGTTATTTTTTACAGAACTTTTTGGGCTCAATAATTCGTTAGATACTATGCACGATTTGACAACTCGAATGTTTTAGCAACACATGCTAATTCAGATTGAATTTCTTTACTTTTCGCTTGAAGACCGAGTTGATGTTAGGGGTGATTCCCTATAATCCAACTTGTTCTAAGGGTCAGCACTAGACGGTGATAACCAGGGTTGTCTTTTCCTGTCATTAGGGATACGTGCTGCGGTGCGTATCCCGCTCCATTAATTCCTGATGTGCCGTGATAAGGACGGGAGGATTCCTGTCGGATAGGGGGCTTAGACCCTCGAGGCCGTCATGTTCTTATGTTGGGTGGACACGAACAGACCATGGGGATGTTGTCCCATGGATCTTCGACGCCATAGATATGCGGTTGTGTATCTGTAAGATCGTCACAGCATTTGGTGTGATCCAGACCGGATTGGGACACTAGTGACAAACGGGGGCACCACTGTGTTTAACAGTAATAACTGCAGGATTCACCAGCCACGTTGTATCTATCAGGAACAAGTGAGTACAATAGTAGAATGTATTTGCATGGCGGGGGTTCGAAACCCTGAAACTGGAGAAGACGGCTTGATTTGGAGCGTATGTAGTATGGGATGCATGCATGTCCAAAGTCTTGCTGACATTAGACTAAGTGCATATGTTTCTGTGCATTATGTATTATGCATTAGACTTCACGGCATGACATACACTAACACTAGGAAATTACGATGCACATTTCTGTTTTCATTAAAGGTTGGTTGTGATTGCTAGTTGGAGATCGTTGTTATCTTATCAGCATTTTGTTAGTATAAGTACTGACGTGCCTACTCAATTAGGTGCTGGATACCGGGTCGCGAGTGCATGAGGACTCAAGATAAGCAGGGCATCCAAGTGGAGTTGCAATGTACCTACCTACCATTCGAGCAGGTGTAGAAATATCAGAGTAGCACAGCAGAAGATTCGAGCTACATGGAGCATCTCAGGGAAGCAGCATGACCACTTGGTGGAGCTTCCAGTAGAGAGCAGTTGATCACCGTTCTGGGTGGCAGACGGTAATTGTTACAATGTACTATCTGTAATAAGTTAATGTAATTTGTATTCCTTGTTCAAGGACAATATAATATTTGTAACTAATAATGTAATAACTCCGATGGCAATAAAAGTGTTTAAATTTTCGTATTTTTACTGTGCTGATATGCATTTGAAGGCAAAGAATCTGGTTATGTCACGGATGTCTGGTAACAGAGATCCATGGCACTACAAAAATTGTTTCACCTGGCTTAACACCGAGGAAATTTCTAACTAACTGCTCTCTATCAAACATAATACTGCCAATATCCTTGAGTGTGACAGCCATTTCTCTTACGGGTAGATGGAACGAATGTGTTTCTGGCTGCCATCTCTCGAAAAGAGTTGTAAGTAGAGCAAGATCAAACTTCATATACTCCATCATTCCCACTCCGTAGATATCAGCGTCGACTAACAAGTCGTGTGTACATTGGTGCATTGGCAACGTCGTGTGCGAACGGAAAGTACACTCCATGGATGAACCGTTCCACACTGACTGAGATATGTGACTCTATCGCAATGTCAGCAGCATTGGGTCTACTGGACCTGAACCTCTAGGTGCAACAAAAGATGAAAATAACTAACCAACATCGGTAGACGAAGATGATTGGCCAACAACCTACACCAACATAAAAGATTTGTTATACTAGCTACAACATTATATATACAAATTCAAAACTAAAATATACATCAAATACTCTTACATGTGTAGGTGCGTATCCGCGTCCTCGACCACCACTAGTAGAAGGTTCGCTGTACAACTCGAGGGTCGTCCACCGTGGGTTCGTGGTCCTCGTCCTCGGCCACCTATACCAACAACTTCATGTGTATCGTCCTGCATAAATAAATATTTTTTGTTAAATACAAAATAAACATACTTTTAAAACATCCAAAAGCATACTACTTACCCGGGGTCTTCTAGTACTACCCGAGAGTCCTGCATTACCGCATGTTCGTGCCTTTAGTGTGATGATGACCCTGCAAAATAACATTGAAAATATTAGTCTATTAATGAATAAACAAATAAGATGAGTTGTGTTGGAATTGTGGACATGTATTATTGTGGATACGTCAATCTTGCATGTGATTCAGAAATAGGATTGTAACCCATCTTATGAGTCGGCACTTCACATAATATAACCAAATATGAATTTTTTAATCCATACATATACAAACACCAAATAATTTGTGAGTCATTATACAACCACAAACATAACATACATACACTACTCTTATTAACCAAATTTGAAGTATTCAACATAAGCGAATTTTTATGAATCAACCTTTCAACACACCTTAGCTTAAATTTCGTTAATCTACATTCAAACAAGCATACTAAATGAAATTTACTATGGTTAACAAAAAAACATCAAATTTAAGGTTTTATGAAAACCCTTTAAAAAAGAAATTTGACGGCGGAGATGATGTCGGAGATGACTGGAGATGATGCTGTAGATGATGCAAAATTTCAGATGAGGATTTTGATTTTGAGAGATGGAAGTGAAATTAGGAGATATCTCTAAATTAGGGTTTCAGAATTGGAGAGATATGTGAAACTGGCAACCACGAAGGGCTTTGATGGAGTTTGAGGAGTCGGAGGAGTTGGAAGAGATTTGACAGAGGTGGAGAAATCAGAGGAGTTGAAGGAATTTAAGGAAATAGAGTTGGGAGAGATGAAGTGAAGGAGAGATGAGAGAACATGATACCTAGCTGGGTTTTCAAATAGGTATTCCACAGTTCCCAACCGCGACATCGCTTTAATAAAATTTTACTTATGATTTTTCTCCAAATGTCCAACTCTATCTCGACCACTTAGCTCTCTGTGTCAATATTAACGATTGTTGCAAACAATTGTCGCAATTGACAACCGCAGCATGCTAAAAAAACTAATAAATGAAGAAGATGTAGTTGGGACTACAACTTTAATATAACTGTTGCTGCAACTCTCAACTACGATTTAAGCCGACGTGAGCAAAAGTAGCTCACCTAGTGAATAAGTTTGGCATGTGACCAATTCTGAAAATAAGTTTTGGTTTGGTGAAAAAAACCATCCCTTTCTAAAGAGACCCTGCACTCTTCAGCCGGCCGGTCCCAATCGTTAGGCTCCTAACCCACTTATATACCTGACCCCGTCTCTTTGTGTGCATATATAATAGTATTTTATTTTATGAGTAAAAATTATATTTGACGGCTTTATTATGTATATGTAGAAAGCTTCTAATTGCAAACCCCTCTCACCATATGACCATAACAAAAAAAAGAAAATAAAAAAAAGAAAAAGAAAATCAGATCTCCCTCCTCTCTCCTTCCCTCCCTCTCCTCTCTCCTTCCCTCTCAGATCTCCCCAAAAAAAAAAAAAAAATCCCCCGAAAACCCTAACCCCTCTCCCCTTCCCCCTCCCACACTAAATCCAATCAATGTCGACCCCCAAATCCAGCAGCAACCCGACGTCCATCTCGACCAGCCGCCTCTTCACCGTGTCCCTCGTGACCTCCTGGTATTCGTCCAACATCGGCGTCCTCATCCTGAACAAGTATCTGTTAAGCAACTACGGGTTCAAGTACCCCATATTCCTGACCATGTGCCACATGACGGCATGCTCCCTCCTCAGCTACGTGGCCATCGCATGGCTGAAGCTGGTCCCACTCCAGACAATCAGATCCAGGGTCCAGTTCTTCAAGATCTCCACCCTCAGTCTCGTATTCTGCGCATCTGTCGTCAGCGGGAATGTCTCCCTCAGGTTCCTCCCCGTCTCCTTCAATCAGGCCGTCGGTGCCACCACCCCCTTCTTCACCGCCCTCTTCGCCTATTTCATCACCCGTAAGCGCGAGGACTTCCTCACCTATCTCGCCCTCCTCCCCGTCGTTACCGGAGTTATTATTGCCAGCGGGGTAACATCCACATCACATCACATTAATTCCTCTCTCTCTTTTTTCTTTTTTTTTAAATTATGGTCGTTTAATTTTTTTTAGTGAGATTATTAGTAGATGGAGATCTGGAGTGACTGCTGAATGAAAAGGGGTTAAGTAATAGTAATTTAAGTTAACTAGTAGCTGCACGTGCGATGCACGGCTTAATTAATTTTTTTATATCCTGCTTAATTAATTTTTTTATATCCTAAATAATAAGACGTAATCTGGTCTCAAACCTGAGACCTCTCATTGCTCATCACATACTCTTTATCCTCGGTGGCACAAACTTTTATTTTATATGAGAGACACTTTTGTGAATAATTATGTCGTAAATAAATGTGAATTTTGAGGGTATTATGGTAACTAACAACAATTGAGTAAATGAATGGTTAATATAACTCCCACTTAAGAATGAATGGTTGAATGAATGTCTACAAATTACATGTTGTCTACAAATGACAACCCCAACTCTCCCATTGTAATATTAGAGATGAGCGAAATGAGTTATAAGTTTTGTAGGTAGTTGTGTTGACCATGTTGGGGATTGGAATTTGGGGTAGTTTTTAGTTTGTCTTGTTTAAAGGGTGCTTATTTACTTGGTTTGCGTTTGTGATAGTGAGTATGAACATGTTGGAAGATTGTGTTAGGGATATTTGTATTAATTAGGTTCTTCAAGATTTTAGAGAGAGAAAGAGTGTATGATAGATTGTTATTATATCTCTAAATTATGTGATTGAGACCTTATAACTTATAATCTGGTCTTGAACCTGAGTTATTTTGGAGGAAATTGAAATTATTAATTAAAAATAAATAAATGTTTGTTGAGTTCTTAAATCATTCTGATAATGGCAGTTCTTAAAAAGTTTAAGTGATTTATGCTAATATATTGGAATTGAAGGCGAATTGGTTTGTTTCATGAATTACTATGTGTGTGTGTGCTTGTGCATGTTCGAAAGTGAAGTGAAAAAACTTTGACATGAAAAAAAAAGGGATTTCCGTTTACGTGGACCCTTTTTTTTGGTTGTTTTTTGTTGGCTGGCAGTTAATCATGTACCTGTTGAAATCAGAGGCAACTATACTCTGTGCTAATTATTTTCTGCTAAGTTAACATGTTATATTTTAAAATAAGTGCCATACTTGTGATTTATTAGTTTATTTGTAGTACATACTTTCTTCTTTGTTTAGGAAATACACATGGAAAATGGGGTTATCTCATTATTTCTATGTCCTTTTAGGGTTGTTGAGTTTGTCCTTTCTTTTGTGTTTGACAACAAATATTTGGATTAAATGCATTATTGTTGTTGTCTACGTCTTTTTTTTATTTTTTTCCAAGTTAGTTGGCTGGTAGTTGGTTGGTCAACCAAGGAATATTTCTTCTTTTTTGGGTTCATTATTATCATGATCTCTTCAATCAGGTTTAGTTTTGATAGGCTAATGTTAGGTCCTGTGGAGTATGAACGTAATTTTTCTTTGTACAAGCTGTCCACATTTAAGGTTTTTAAAAGTAAAAATAACTATGTTTTAATATTTTATTTTTGGATATGGTTAGATAAAAAAAATTTCTTGAATATAAATTGGCCAGTTTTTTCTTCTTTTCTTTCTAAAGCTTCATTGGACATTATTATGTTGATATTTGATGCTTATCTATTTGGTTGGTTGGAGGAAGTTAGCAATGTCATTTATATTACTCAGTCTATATATATCTAACTTTGAGTCGAATAACTTGAATTCAATTGCTATCAGCAACAAATGTCAGATGCTTGCTTATAAAGATGAAGATTGTAAGCTGTTGACTAATTATTACTTT
Organism: Hemerocallis citrina; assembly: GCA_017893485.1. Lineage (NCBI taxonomy): Eukaryota > Viridiplantae > Streptophyta > Magnoliopsida > Asparagales > Asphodelaceae > Hemerocallis > Hemerocallis citrina. The sequence continues at coordinate 205,976,271 of CM030358.1, read as the reverse complement.
ATCCTTTTTTGTAGGGAGAGCCGAGTTTCCACCTATTCGGATTTATCATGTGTGTTGGAGCAACTGCGGCAAGGGCACTGAAGTCGGTCCTACAAGGGATTCTACTGTCATCTGAAGGGTAATTAATCCAACATTTTATAGCGTGTATTTATGATATCGTTATTTGAATAGGAGCGACTCGAGGAAGATAGTTCATGCTATAATCACATACCTTTGCTTTGCAATTAGCATATGTGGGTTCATTTTGTTGCTACAAAGTTGTGCTTTTTTTTCTGTTGAATACATCTGACCTATGATATTTTATTGTCCAATCGTTGATTTTCTAGGGAAAAGCTTAATTCTATGAACCTCCTTCTTTACATGGCACCAATTGCAGTGGTTCTTTTGCTTCCTGCAACGCTGATAATGGAGGACAATGTGGTTGGTATCACAATAGCTCTTGCTAGAGAAGACATCAAAATTGTTTGGTACTTGCTATTCAATTCAGCTCTAGCATATTTTGTGAACCTGACCAATTTTCTGGTCACCAAGCACACCAGCGCCCTAACTCTCCAGGTATGGTCCAATCTTTTTGTAAATATCCTGTGTACTTCTTGTTCTTTGTTTCATCTTCAACTGCATGAAACATTTCGCAAACCAACGTATTCAAAAAACTCAAAGTGAAGACATGCAAATGAAGTATATTTTTTCCTTGTTCTTTTGGATTGAATTCAGTCAGTAATAATGAATTGCAAGATAAGATGCACAACCTAGAGGATATAGACCATTCCAAAATAGAGATTAGTTCCCTTCTTCATTAATCAGGATTCAGTGTATTTATTGATGGATTACGTAGTTTCTTGCTTAGACAAAAAAAAGGGAACAAAAGGCATGAGGTAGGAGATTAGGAATGCTTTTGTGGAACGACGATCTTGTTTTTTTGTATTTGACTAGAAGTTTCTAGCATCTTGGTTGTAGATTCAGTACTCAAAAGTTCTAGTGAGTTGGTTTCCCACTTTTAACTAGCTGGGTATAGTGAGTCCATTGTTTCTGACTTGCTTACTTAAACTTAATATGAGTTCAAGAGGGTGCTGCATCATGTATGTTAGCTACAGGTACAAACATATTGGAGGGTGGAGAGGTTGTCAACTTTTAGTTATGTGCTGCATGCAACCATGGTGACTTTAACAACAGACTTGAAGATTAATGTGATGTAGAACATATTCTTCCGGACAGTCGAAAATTCCAGTGAGTAGGCCAGCCTTCTTTAATTGGATAGATGGTATTGATGGGCCTGGCTAGTTAGCTTTGGTGATCTTATTAGTTAGTGATCAAATATTCTGATTATTGTGGATAGTTTGTGTTAAGAAATTAAGTCCGTTAATTTGCTAAATATATTGTCACGCCTGCTACCCGTTATACGGAAACACGGGCATGCAACTGAGGCCTATCGAATGATATAAGTATACCAACTCATAATCCATAAGCTGTACAATACTAATAAACTGAACAATACAATATTAACCACAAGAACAATAATATAATGCAATAACCAATATCTGAGATACAAGAACTTACAGAATGCCCAAGAATACACAATGCAATAGCAGTTTGTCAAGTTCTTTAGTGTCTCTCATCATCTGTACTTGTATAAACAATAACTCAAAAGAAAGGTGAAGAGTACCTGTTAGAGTAAGCTTTGGGCGACACGTAGTAGCAAACAATAAAACAATATGGTACAATATAACAATAAACAAGAAACTGGGATGATATCAGAGGTCAATAAATGATAAACAATAACAAAATCAAAAGTCGACAATCAATCGTACAATAGTCGATAGATAATAGTCAATAACCAGTAAATAATAATCGATAAACAATAGTCAATAATAAAATCAATATTCGATAATCAATGATGCATTGATCGATAATCTATATTGATAAACAATAGTCAATGAGGCAAATAGTCGATAGTCAATAATCAATAAGCATTAGTCGATAAACAATTATCAATAATCAACAAATCAATAGTCGATGTACAATAATCAATAATCAATAAATCAATAGTGTCAATATTTAGGTTTATCAATATTTTATTAACCTATCTAATGCACCCAATCATGCGTCCCATACCACAGGTTCAGGTGCATACAATCAAGTGAACGTTTAGATTATAGTGATGAACTTTACAGATCATGTACTCGGTAACAATAATCAATAATTCACAATCAATGATCAATAACGAGAACCGGTCCACAATACGATACATGATACAATCGGGATACTGTAGCAGTAGTCCACAATCAATCGATAAACGATAACCGATAACAATAACAATATAGGGACCCTCATTTGAGTACTGTCTCTGATTGTTCACTACCAAGTCGACCCTTATTATCCCGGGAAAACACAAGCCCCTCATTTGAGTACAGTCTCTGATTGTTCACTACCAAGTCGACCCTTATTATCCCGGCTGGTTATTATTTGATTAATAATTAGTTATGAATATGTAATTAATACGATCAATGAGAACAGTGGTATCAAGAATTATGCAATGGGTACAATCGATGAGAACGGTAGTATCAATACAATATCAAGAAGATATCAAGGCTATGCAATAAATGAAATATACATAGTTGAATTTATTAAATATGAAAAATAATGGGTTTATATGAAAAAATGTAACAATGCAAGTTCTGGATAACAACTATTGGTACTCAAATTTTCTTTCTCGTTGCTACATGAATGCAAATTCGATTCCGTCAAGGATTCTAGAAAATAGACTTTCTACCGGTTCCAATATATATTCACACGATACATTATAGTTACAATAGCTATGCATATAAATTCATTTTTTACTGATTTCGTGTTCAATTTCGGTTCTGAAAATTATAACATGACAGTATAAATTGGATTGAGAATCCTTAAGATCTTTCGGATTCTAGAATCAGTGTGCTACAATTTCTACGTACAAAGTTCTAAATTTCAGTGTCGGAAATTGGGTCGAAACCTCAGTACAAGTCCAAGCAATTTATATGGCAGTAAACTTGAATGTTCGATAATACGATAAATTAACGGTTCAAAGTTTAAATCAATAACAATGGCACAATAAGGATGCGATAATCAAAACATGATGCGATAAAGAAAACGATAAATCAATAATGGAATTCAATTTGATACGACATTCAAATCAATAACTACTTGCTGGACATCAAGGAAAATACTTGCATAAGAATAATAAAATGTGTACAAGCAAGGTTGTAAACGGCGTTAGGCGGTGGCGGTTCGGTCAAGAGGCGCCTAGCGCCTAGGGTGCTTAAACTGCGCCTCGGCGGCTGAATTTATTTTGCCGATTTAGCTTATTTCAGCCCTTATTCTTCAATCGTAAACTATAATTATGCAATCCAATTGCAAATTTTCATCATGTTGTAGTGTAATATGTGTAATTAAAGGGTGTTTATGCATAAAAAAGCTTCCTCGTGTAATTAATGTTTAATATGTGCAATTAAAAAAATAATTATCCAATTGTAATATGTGCAATATGCCAATATGTGTAATGTGTAACATGTGCTATTTTAATATGTGTAATCTATCACCAATAATACTAAAAAAAGTAAAAACACTTTCACTACTATTAAAGATTCATACATAGTATATAACAGATTAAGAGATTAATAGTAGTTCTCTTTTTTTTGTGTTATTTTATAGTATTTAAAATTTTAAAAAATAGAAAAGCGTGGGCGTTGGTCATCAGGCGGACGCCTGATCGGCGCTACGAACGCCTACTCAACAAGACGGCCGCCTAATTGCCTCAAACCGCCTAGACCACCGCCTATGGCAAAGGCGGTTCGTTCTCCTCCATTTGAGCGCCTAGGCGTTCGAGGTGGCCGCCATTTAGAACACTGTGTACAAGAGATGCTTGCCTTTAAGGTGACGATTTCGAATGTGACGGAACAGAGACAAAGGACAACGACGACACACGGCAATGGGCAACAACAGTGAGAACGAGGACCACGAATGCAACAACGACGACAAAAGCAAGTATCTCGGCAGGAAGGAGAAGTCGGGATGCTCTGAATTGGCTCCGGGCAGCAACACGGCAGGCTTGAGACAACAAGGCAGGGGCTTTGAGGTTGGCTGCGATGAAGAGAGGGGAAGGGCAGTGGTTTCGGGCAGCAAGGCGAGGTGGTCGGGTGCAGGTGCTGGCTGCGGGACAACAAGGAGGCATCAGGGTTGCTGTTTGGAGTTGAGACTACTGATCGGGATGGTGGAGGAGCAGCAGATTGGTGATGTGATGAGGTTGACAGTTGGGCAGAGCAACAACGGAGAGATTGAGGTCGGACAACGATGCAACAAAGAGGGCGGTTGATGAGGGTCGTCCGGGGCGCTGCAAGGTGGTGGTGCTCGGTGACGGTGCTGGTGGACGACTGTGCTGGGTTTCGTCGGCAGGGAGAGAGGTCACGGTGGTCGGGGTCGACGACTGACGATGGAAGGTGTTGCGGTTGGCGAGGGAGGCGATAGCAAGAGAAGATACGGAGGGGCTGTTGGTTGACGGCGAGGTGGTGTTGCGGGAGGATGAGGGAGGCAACGGGGTTGCTGAAGTGGAGCTGTGGCGAGAGGCAGCAAGGGGGTTGTTGTGGCCGAGATAGATGGAGGCAGCACGGGGACGGTCGACGATGGGGGCTTCGGGTGCAGGCGCTGGCTGCGATTGGCGAGGTTGGAGGAGCTTGAAAAGGTGGTCGGTTGTGGTGTGATGACTACGATGACGGAGGCAGTGAGAGGAGGTCGAGCGGCGGTCAGTGTGCTGTCGTTTGGTGGTGACGAAGGGGAGCCCGAGGCTGCGGTGGCAGTTGGTCGCGTGTGTGCACGCTAGAGGCGAGGGAGACAGTTGGGGGTGAGCTTGGTTGCGGTGGAGGGGGCTCAGCTCGGTGGCGCAAGGGGTCGCGGGGTTTCGGGAAACGAAGGAGAAGATGAGAGGCGGTTGTTGGTGAACAGTAGAAGAAGAAGAGGAAGAAGTCGGGGAGAGAGAAGATGAGGGGATTAGTTGAGAGATTATTGGGGTTGTGGGGTTACGAGATTGTGAGGATTCAAATTAGTGGAGATGAGTAATTAGTGGGGTGATGGGGATTGTAGTTGTAACTTAAAGATATGAAGGAGAATTTTATGGAATTTGAATATTAGGTAATTGAGGAGATTGAAGGGTTCAAATTGGGTCAAAAATGGGCTTCATATTAATAAAAAATAATAATAAAAGATAGACTAAGATCAAAGGGCTTGGGTTTTGGGCTTTTATAATAATAATAATAATAATAATAATAATAATAATAATAAGATTGAACTTGTTTGGGCTTAGATGAGTTAGATCATGTTTAAGGAAATAATAATAATAATAATAATAATAATAATAATAATAATAATAATAATGAATCAAATAATATATGGGTTTTACTCAAATAGTGAATTGGATCTGGATTTCTTTTAAAAAGAAATAAAAGTAATACAAATCATAAGAATGGATTTAACACATTTATTAAAATAATCCAATAATAATAATGTATTTGGTTTGGGCTAAAACATAAATAATTAACCAAATAAGAAAATAAGATAAACTTATAGAATGGAATAAAATTTGTGTTAGAATATATAATCATTTGAACATAGCTACAAATACAATTGATGATTAGAAATGATTTTAATAGGAGATCCAAAATAAAGTTGAAACAGAAATAAATTAAAGAAGGAATAGAATTTATAAAGAATCGAATTACAGAAGATACACAGAAAATACGTATAGTCGGAAACGGGGGTTACTTATATCCATGCTATACGTAAGAACCATTTTCAGGATTACATATGCACATTTCTTGAGTTTAGGATGATACACATTGTTCCAAGTCTATATATAAACTATCTATGCTACCTTTCTGCCTATATAATATTTGTTGCAAGGATCACTCTAATAAAAGGTTATCCCCAATCTTATTACTTCTACAGCAAAAAATCCTTGATGCAAAAATTTTGGGGCATGAATTCATCCCTATTTAGCTTTATGCATGGGCAGGGCTAAGGGATATGTATTCTGTTACACTATCTGCTTGTTCTTTTTAAATGCATCAATCCAATCCCATCTATGTCAACCTCTCCTTTTTGCTCCCTTAACTACATTGTCGAAACCATCTCAATTGGTTTTTATCCCTAATAGGACCGACCTCTCATGTATTGTAGATATATTCTTTTCCTATCTTATAATGTTTGTAATTTAGGGCAAGTCTAATGCTTTTGCCTCCTCACAAGCCGGACGTCACAAGACTTCCCGGCCTCACAAGAATTATTTTCTCTAATGGTGGGAGGCAAGACATGTCTTGGTATCACAAGCCTCTTGCCTATTAGAAAATAAACATTCTTGGTACGTTACAAGCCGTTTTGTATGTTTGAATAGTTATATTTGTGTTATATTTGTGTTATATTTATGTCTAGCGCCACCGAAGTTTTTTATACCATACACGTATTCACGTATTTTGTACGTATTTTTTTGGGGAATAAAGGCTAAATCTAACTGTTGGAATTTTTTTGGGGAAAAATCGTTAAAAAAAGGGAAAAAATGGCAGCAAGCCCACGTGAACTCTCTCTCTCTCGCCCATTTTTCCCTTCTTTTCCTTGCCTCTTGCCGCTTGTGACACCGCCTTCCCGGTGCCCATTAGACCTCGTTTTTGAGCTTGTGATGCCGGCTTCCCTGTCCCACTTGTGACGTCCCAAGACTTGCACCATTAGGCTTGCCCTTATCCACCTCAAGATCTTCATTTCAACTACACCAATTTCTTCTAAATTATCCAACATTCTGACCAATAAAACATTACTGGTTTCCTTGTTATCTTGTATAAATTTCCCTTCACTTTCATGAGTATTTTAAAAGCACACAATACATAGCAACGCTTCCCTTTTTTACTAATCCGGTATTAATTTATGGGGAATATCATCCTCAATCATCATAATGAATGATTTCTCATATATAACGAAATGGTAGCTCCTAGGTGCTATGAATGAGTTATGTATTTGTTTTTTCTAACAGTATCTCAAAGTTTCAAATATAATCTTATGTTTTTAATCTACCAATCTAAAATCCTTTAGATTCTGAATCTTTTCTCTATCTGCACGTTCTTTAGTTTCCATTGATAATGAGATGTCATAGCCAACAAGACACCATTGAACCAGATCTACCTTCTGGTTTAAAGCCTAGACATTTTTGTTTGTAGATCATTTTATTGCTTCCACCTCACTGTTTATGAAAAACAGTCTTTTTGATAGAAGCAGAACCATTTGAAATTCTTTTCCTCCATAATAATCAGTTGTCTCTTCCCTTGCCTTCCTCTTCCTTGTTAACTGCTGGATAGCTTCTTCCCTTTCATCTTTAAATACTGCATCTTTGATCGTGAGAGTTACTGGATTTCATTTAATTTTCATGGAGATGTTCCTACTCCATTTTAAATGTACGATAAAACTGGACATATCTTTGGTCTCTTGTTTTGTGTGTTGTAGCAGTGGTTACTGATTGGTAGTAAGAAAACTTATTTAATGTACACTTATTATCTTTGAATACCTCCACGAACTGATTAATCTTTTAAAGTCACTTACAATTCCGTTGTTTTGGTTTATCTGTATGACCTGGTGCAATGAAGGCTGTTGTGGGCTCACCCTCTATTAGTCTGATGATTTTCTGTTTTAGCTTCTTGAAGATGAGCTAATAAAAAGTTTGCTGTTTATGCCTACTCAGACATATATTCATGTAGGAAAATGCAAGTGTACTTTTTTCACACTGTTTACATAATTCAAGACTCAAGAAGGTGCAGCTCATGTGAAAACACTTCTACATTAATTGCATTATGCACCACCTTTTTTGGTTTAGTAGTATGTAACTAGTGTGTAAGAGCATCCACAGTCGTTTGCTATAATTCGTTTGCTATAATTCTCATATTCTCATATTTTGAGAATAATATGAGAATTGAGCTCTGCAGTCGTTTGCTATTTTCTCAAAAAATAGCAAACGAACTACAGTGCATTCTCATATTTGAGAAGTCGCGTAGCGAATATAGAAATATAGAGGACGATACATGATGTATCGTTCCAGAGAGAAAATAATTTTTTATTAAAGTCGGACGGGACTAGTTGTCTCGTCGCGTAATTTTTTTTTTTTTTAATTGCTCGGAAGATACATGATGTATCGTCCTTGCCAAATTTTCAAAAAAAAAATTTGTAAACTCCTCCAACGGGACATCATGTCCCGTTTGATCATTGATCGGCCAGGTCATGATGTCCCATCCGAGGTGTTTCCAATTTTTTTTTGGGTTTGTTTTTGGATTTATTTTTAGGGATCCCACCAAAAAAAAAAGAAAATTTTGTCAAATACGACTGCAGACGATACAATCAATTCCATTTCTATTCTTTTCATTTTGCCAAAAAATAAGAAACCCCATTGTGGATGCTCTAAAAGGTACAAAAAAGGTTGCACAATTAGCACTACTCATTTGTATAATTTGTGTTTGCTTTTGTTGATGATATACAAGTGTTTTTGTTCACTTGAAATTTTGAAAAAAAATAATATTCTGGGGATGTGCTTATCATCTCACTAGTCAATAACATACCAATTCATAGTATGGCTCTTACTAATCTATATAATAAATCACAAGGCAATTTGAAAAAAAAAGCTATCAAGTGGCTGTCCTTTAATTGAAACAAAATCAATGGCTCACATTCACCCCTTCAAAAAGATATTTTTCCTCCAAAAGTATTCCCCCCAAAACTATTTTTTTTCTCCCTAAAACAAAAATACTCCTCACTTTTTTACTATCCCTCTCCTCTCTTCACTTTTTTAGATCTCTCTCTCTCTCTCCTCCTATGAAGCACAGATACGGGTACGTGTATCCGATATGGTACGTATCCGGTATGCGAATACGCCGATTTCTTAAAAACTATGGCACGAGTACGTTAGGATACGCTAAATTAAAATAATTAAAAAAAATTAATATTATAGATATAAAAATAGTAAACTAAAATATTCAATTCAATACGAACATGAAAAAATAAGAAACAAGAACACAGTAATTAAAATTAATACAAGCCAATATCAAACAAAATATATTAATGGATCATTCCAAGTTTCCAACAACACCAAATACCAATATTACATGACTGAAATGTTCAAATAAAAGTAGGCTAGTCTTAAACATATTCAATAGCATCAGTATCATAAATACATCATAACTTCATAAATCAATCATAACCATGAACCAACTACGACCCTTCATTACATCCTACTGTCCTATCTCTATCATCTTAAAGAAATCTAACACTCAAACACTAACAATTTATACCATAATATAAGTAGTCAATCAATCAAAATAATAGCAAGAACTACATCCTACATCTATCATTTTGTCGACTTCTTTTAATCAAATAAAACAAAATAATATCTTTTAATCAAATGAAATTAGGATTTGAAAGGGTATATATATATATATATATCTTTTAATCAAATGAAATTAGGATTTGAAAGGGTATATATATATGTGTGTGTGTGTGTGTGTGTGTGTCAATGCTAAATTAGAATTGTGGAGAGAAACTTTGGAAGCTAGAGGCTTTAGGATAAGCAGAACTAAAACAGAGTGTATGGAGTGTAATTTTAGTGATATTCGGAACACAACTGACGAAGTAGTGAAGCTTGATGGCCAAGAGATATTTAAGAGAGACCGTTTCCGATATTTAGTCTCAATTATACAGAGAGATGGGGATATTTGTGATGATGTTACACATAGGATCCAAGCAGGGTGGCTTAAGTGGAGAAGTGTCACTGGTGTTTTGTGTGATAAATGTATACCTTTGAAGTTAAAGAAAAATTTTTATAGGACGACTGTTAGACCAATAATGATGTATGGAGCAGAGTGTTGGGCCCAAACAAACAACATCCACAAAATGAGTGTAGCGGAATAAAGATGCTAAGATGGATGTGTGGTAAAACAAGGAAGGATAGAATTAGAAACGAATATATACGAGACATACTAAAGGTAGCTCCAATCCAAGATAAGTTAAGAGAGAATCGCCTCAGGTTGTTTGGACACCCCGTTAGAAAGAGTGATTTGATAAGTATTAAGGGTAGAGTTAGGAGTAGAGGAAGACTTAAACTAACTTGGGTGGAAACGGTGAAAAAAGATAGGATAGCTTGTGACTTTACAGAGGATATTGCGCTAAACAGAGCAGAATGGAAGACCAGGATTCATGTAGCCGACCCCAACTAGCTGGGAAAAAGGCTTTGTTGTTGTTGTTTATCCAAGAGTATCCTGATGTAACCGAGAGTATCCCCAGAGTATATGAGAGTATACCCAGAGTGTCCGATCTTTTTTTTCTTTTTTAAAAAAATAATTACTGAGATGCGTATCCGGTACGTATCCGATGAGTATCCTATTGGATACGTATCCGATACGAGATACGCATCCCCAGGAGAGTATCCGTGCTTTCTAGTCTCCCCCCCTCTCTCTCCCCCGCCCTCACTTTCTCTTTACCCAGAAATTTGGATTTTCAAATTTCAGGTTTATAAATTTCCGGATTGTGATATTTTTTATGCCTTTTTTTATTGCTGATGTAGAAAATTTCACTGAGTTCCCCGATTGGTTTCAAATGCAATGGAAGATAGATTTTCACTTAGATAAATTTCAACCTCTAAAGTTGCACTGAAAGTAGCAAATATCTCCTCATTAGTTAAATTTCATTATTTTGCACACTCATAGTTTTAAGAAGTTTGATTTAACACCCCAATTTATAATTATTTTTCAACATATGCTGATGGAACATGGACTTTTATTTACAACTAATTGTCGTCTTACTATTCAAACTTGAGCTATATAAACTCCAGTATTATACATGAACATTATTATAGTGTACAATTCAGAAAGTATATATATTAATATTTGATAGTATAATACACTGAGAACACCAAAGTTAATTGTCAAATATAATCTATTTTTTGATTATATATGTTATTAGTTCTATATAGATGTGTTGGTTGGAGCCTTGATGTCTCTATCCGTATGATATAAAAAATAAGAATTTAGAGATACCTATGTGATTGTTTTACAACATTTAAATTGTTTTTTTTAACTTATTGTGGAGTTTCTAGCCCGGTGGTATTGCATAGAAATGTTGATACCTATGTGATTTGTTAGTCAAACAGGATTGCATATATTTTACTGTTTACAGGGCTTTTTGTATACTGCATCGTTCTGAAGACGTGCCGTAGGCACATGCCCACGGGCAAACCTAGTAAATATATAAATTAGGGAACACAATCAGAAAACAGAATTGCAATATATGCGTCCTGAGGAAACAATGAAACTTTCTGTGTATGCTTTCCTCATCATTGTTCAAGAATTCCCTTCAGCTTCCACTACAAAAAAAAGGCATGTCTTAATATTTCTTTTAGATTATAGAAGTACTGTGAAGCAATTGACCTAAATGGCAGATGAAAAGAATGACGTGAATCATGATCTTTGCCTGGTTGGTACCAACAGTCTCCTAGTGATGCCCAAGGCTTTATTAAATGTAGTGCTAAGCTCTATAATGAAACACTGTCTTGGTAATGCAGGGGCAATGTATGGTTATTGAATGAGAGGGGCATTATATAGGGCATTATATAGTGAATCTAAATTGACAATTATAACGTAATGTCCCATATTTAATGATATATAACTACCCATTATCATGTGAATCTTGCCAGCAGATATAGTTGGTGGCTTGGTGCTTGCTATATGATGTGGATTGAGTTTTAGGTTTTAAATTATTTACATGGGGAATCTTTAGTTCAGTACAGTTCTAGATGAACCATAATTCCAAACTTTTTTTTGTTTGTTTTTCTTTGAAATGTTGCCGTAGCCACACACACCTACACTTTACCTCGAATATATATTAATTGGGGATTTTTTTGGTGCAAGCGGGATTCGAACAACCCGACCTCTTGCTCACCAGTGGGTCGCTTATGAGTGGACCACTGACTTGAAATTTTCAAAAATTTGATGCATGCTAGAAAAATTATACTTGGATTTCAGTTCAAAAAGTTATTGAAGTCAGTATATCTTTTAAGGGCAATGCTACTACACCTACTACCTATTTTACAACCTTCACTCCTTACACCCTAATGTGTCACTCATCTAGTGGAGATGTCTATTATAGTGATAATAGACACACCTCCACTAGATGAGCGTCACATTAGGGTGTAATGAGTGGAGGTTGTAGGAGAGGTTGTAGGTATAGATTGATCCATCTTTTAATGCATGTAAATTAAGATTAAAAAAAGTAGATCATTTGACGCATGAAGCACTTTATTTGGTGATCGCTATCAATCTGTCTTTAAATGGAAATAAGGATCCCAAGAGATGACCAAACCCCTCTTTCATTTTTCTTTTCTTAATTGGTCAGGTTCTCGGGAATGCCAAAGGTGCTGTTGCTGTGGTCGTCTCAATTCTAATATTCAGGAATCCTGTATCCATTACCGGAATGCTTGGTTACACCCTCACAGTTATCGGAGTCATTCTCTACAGTGAAGCTAAGAAGCGCAGCAAATGAGTAATACACATGTAAAACATGGGAGCAGGACTTCTTTCTTTCGCTTTGGAGACAGCAGCAACAAGCTCTCAAACCCTAATTACAATTCTCATTGCTGCGCCCAATTCTTTTGCTAGGAACCTTTTAACTGGTTTCTGCTGTTTGTATCAACACCAACTGGTTAGTAAATAGGGGTAAAAGATATCTCAGTAAAAAAGGAACTGATTACCATATATAATTTTTCTTTTTCTTTTATAAACTTTTTAATGGAGGGTTTTGATGAGGCTTTCTGATTCTTGTCTCCATCTTCTTTGATGGAGTATATATATGTGGAAAAGCCTGCAATTCTTTCAGAAAGAGAGTTTGTGTTTCATAGAATTGATCGTTGTTTTAAGCTGTGATTAGTTTATCAACGACAGTCTCATAAATTGTATTAACTATGATCTCTGTTTATCATAAAAAATGAATACTTGTTTATCGGTCTCTTTACCATGCAATGGAAAAGGCTTGTGTCAATACAGCTTCATTTTCAAAATTTTCTAGTGCAGTGGTTTAGTTATTGGGTTTGGTATATAGAAAATTCAAGTATGTTATTGCTTCTACGAATTTTCTTTTCTTCAGAGTATTTGTCAGGTCTGCGATTTTTCCTATTATTAACCTGTTTGGTTCCATAATGTTAAAGCTGTAATGCATTTTTGTGTGGTCTCTAACTGCAATTCCATTACAAAGATGTGAGTTGCAATTGGCCCTTACAAGTTGCTAGCTGCAACTACCCGATTTCTCAGTTTCCACTAGTAACTTCTCGACTACGCAAAACCTGAGGTCTTAACTTCTCATCTCCACCTTAAGTTGGCTATTGCCTTTGACCACAATTATTCCCCGGCCACAATTCCTTACTCATCGACTTGAAACTGATGTTGCTTACAATGAAAACCAACATCTATGCATCCTTAAAGTCGAACAAGTGCAATGAAAACAATCAAGTAGTTGACCGTTAATGTTTGTTGGTGTAATAATGATCAAAGTGATCTATAACAATCTGAAACACTGGTTTAGCAGCTTGATCTTGCACAGCCTCAGGTCCGCAGGAAGCTTGCTCATAGTTTATTTTTTGGGGAGGGAAGTCGAGGCAATAAGCCCGAATATATTATGCAAAGAAGAGAAGGAGAAACAGAAAACAATAATATCAAATAATTACAAGAGAAAGAAAAACTATAATGGTTTGAAGTGATGTTTCTCCAACCACAATGAAGAAGAATCTGCTCACTACTGAACCAATTCCACTTTTTAGAGTAGATCAGGACTTGTTCAAGATGAGGAATCATCGCTTGAGAAAGTCGCTACATTCCTTCTGTCATAACTCCAAACCCATCCAGAGGAATTCCACAACAGGGTAGAATACTAGAATAACTTGAAATACCACAATGATGTAATACTAGAATAACCTGAAATGCTTACATTGAAAAAGTTTTTGCTATAGGATATACTCGGAGATATGGAAAGTGGAAACACTTCAATTTTGGTATATTTTATTGACTTGAACAAAGTCGAAAACACTATTCACAAAATCTCAAATTGAAATGATGAAAAGAAAAGAAAAATAAAATAAAATAACGCAACATGTTACTTTTAAATTTAACAAACAACCTGTAAAACTAATTAAGATTTGAAGATCTCATAATAATATATCAGATCTGTAAGCACATACAATGAAACACCATTACAAACGAAGTTCAACATGACTGAACTAGATATATAGTCAAATCAAGAACAAAACACTTCATGCATTTCTACCCATGCAGAAGCAGCAAGACCAAAATTTTCACCTGTCTTCAACAATAACAACCTCAATACAAAATCTTAAGAGAAAACAACCTAAAAGATTCCAAATTCCGAATATCAAATACAACAATTAAACAACATAAACCTACCAATAAAGTTGATTCAGAAAATGAATCTGATTCATTGTAACTCTCCTAACATTATGCTATTGTTTTCCAACGTCCAGCTTTATACAGCTTTAGCTCACCATATCTCAACTCACTGGAGATTCATCTTGGTCAATGGACCATTGCACCTTCTTCTTGAGCAAAGTGGAGATAGATTAACTTACCCTGTTGCTTGCAATGAAGGAGGTATCTGCTAATGTTCATAAAATGTGAGATAACAGCTCTAATCACCAGAGACAAATTCACTTGCTTCGGAGAGTGAGAGTGAAGACATCATCTTGTCCATGATATCAACAATTGATACTTTAGATGGAGACAGTTGAATTATACCATTGGTTTCAGATGCTGGAAGCAAATTCTCCTTTTGAAACTTCACACAAACAGAATGGCAGTCATTTGGCGTACCATTTTCACTCTTTCGTCCATTTTCTGAAACTGCAGTTGTCAAAGACTGCAATTGCACCTCTTCAGCCACTTTGATTGTTCCTTTAGAAATCATACTATGATTGCCTTCGTTAGTAACAGGTGACAAATCCTTGTGTAGATGAGCAGGTTTTGATTGATGATGAGCAGATATGGTTCTCATGGTAGGAGATAGAGGCACTAATTTATTTTCCGATGAGTCATTTGGCGTACCATTTTCACTCTTTCGTCCATTTTCTGGAACTGCAGTTGTCAAAGACTGCAATTGCACCTCTTCAGCCACTTTGATTGTTCCTTTAGAAATCATACTATGATTACCTTCGTTAGTAACAGGTGACAAATCCTTGTGTAGATGAGCAGGTTTTGATTGATGATGAGCAGATATGGTTCTCATGGTAGGAGATAGAGGCACTAATTTATTTTCCGATGAGTCAGTTTTCACGGACACTGCAACTTTTATAGAGGGAATGTTACTCGGCTTCCCTTTATTTGCTCCTAGAGTACTACTGATTCCAGCTGTGCTCTTCAGCAAATTATTTCTTACACCCATTTGAGGAAGTTTGCTGGAATTGCTGACTAGAGTTTTCTCCTGGAAAAAAATATGTAATAAGATATAATTAGATTATGTCTGGTATTGCAGTGAACAAAAGTTATATGACTAAGTCAAGAATAAGTGTTGATTCGAGATTTCCTTCTTCCCCCTTTTGAGGTAGCAAAAATGTTTCCTCCAGAGAGAAGTAAAAGCACCTTTTGAGGTATGTCGGGGAAAGTGCTCAGGGCCTAACTTTACTCTTTTACTAAACAATTAGGTAATGTCTGGTTTATTTGGGAATTATGATAGCTTGAGGTAATCTTAGAGGATTTAATTAAAGGTATACAAATGCTAGTCTGCATAACTGAAAGATGAAACTAAAATATTTTTTGTAGATACTTTTGGATATCAGGGAGAGGGAAAAGGGCGGGGAAGTAAGAGAAAAATGAAGAGTAGTTTAGTAGAAACCTTAATAAGTATCTAAACTTTGAAAATCAGAAAACGTCTAGGTATCTCTACTCCAAAAGGATCCCAAACAGATCAATGTCAGTGATACCTTGAAATGTGTTAGATACATCATAGTCTAATAACTTCATATTCAAATAGGCCCTCATTTGAACCTGAAAGTGCCTTTGAAGTCCCCTTTTGGGCCCTTCAACGCAGTCCCTAAACTTAGCCTTTTAATTATTTAAATATGAATAATTTTCATGTAGGTAAGTTTGCATAACTAACCGCATCAAAATATCCAATCTTGGGACTTGGCATCCGAAGTCCTGATGGTGTAAAGCTCTTTGCTCCAGAACAGCTATTGATGCTGCTTTTACTTTGATCCCTGCTCGACAGGTCAGATACACGAGCACTAAGAGAAGCTTTGACAGTATTATGCTGCTGACTTGGTAAAGGATTTCTAGAGATGCGTCTTTTACTGCCAGGCTGGTCGGCCGAAAATATCCGTGAGTCGGTTGGCCGATATGCATCGTTATCGGGAGCAACTGCAAAGGAAAGGCACGAAGAAGTTGAACTGGCAAAGCTCTCCACTGAATTTCTCGGCTTAATAGAAGTAGATGTTGATGACGATGCCTCTGAAACTAAGCTATCTACTGAACTACTTGGAGACACTCTTGATGAAGAGAATTTGAATGTAGGACTTGGACGAGTTGCAGGACTACTGTTTGGAGGTCCAACTTTAATACTTTTAGATGCACTAACAGGTGTTTTGTTGGTTGATCCAGGTAAAAAGCAATCGCTATTTCTCAAGACACTTCTTTTCCTTATGGGCTCCGTTTGCAACTTGCCTGACGATTTTGATGAACTGCTATTTGAACTACTAGTCGAAGAATGAGGGGATGCTGAGAAAACAACTGTGCCTAGTCGTGAACTAGGGTTAGGTTTTAAAGATCTAGAGGGCAAACTGCGTGAATCTCCACTGGTTTTGCTGAAGGCTATGGCACCGTGCCGGTTAGCAACATTGCCTGAAACATTAAGATCAAATAATGATTTTTTATAACTAATCAGATTGCACGCCATGAGACAAACTAGGAGATTATGAACATAATTATATTATAGAAAAACAGGAAATGATTTAGGAAATAAGTACCTGATGAAGTCCTTCTGATATCAATTTTTTTCTGTATGCTCCCAGAAGAATCCTTAATGCTTGGTATAACGGGTAGAGTGGGTTTGGCTACAGTTCGGGGTTGCTTCAGTAGTAGCTTTGAGTTTCCACTGCTCTTGGCAACCTTCATTCAGTGGTTAAGCACTATTAGTTAATACAAAAGTGAATGGCACACCCATTACTCCCTCATCATTCAAACAAGAAAACAAGTGACCATTAACCATGAATCAAGTGCTTACAAAATTAACATTTTTTGAACAGCATAGATAAGTTTACTCTATGTTCTAAGAGGTACATGTTCTCATAGCACTGAAATAGTTGACTCTTATTCATAAATGGTTTAAATATCTGGAATCTAAATACTGTTGAATACACAATTGACTATCCAAGAGGAAATCAAGATTTTTTGTTGGGTTATATTGTTTAGAATTTGTTATTTTTGCAACCACTTGATGCAAAGTGCAACATCCTTATTCCACATGGTTTTCATGTGTGATGTATTAAACCATACTTATGAATATCAACCACATTTTAAAATCGTAATTATATCTCAATTTATCAATCATCCATATAGATCTAGCCTCAAATAAAATATCATCCAAACATCTTTAAATCAATTTATATCAACTGCCAATTTAAAATGTGGACTCAAATAACTACCTATCTTTTTTTTTATTTTAATATAGCCTCAAATAACTACCCATCTTCTTTCACAAAAACGAACCCATCCACTTAAATCTAGCCTTCCATGTACATTGCACATGCTCAATTACTAGTATACCGTTCATGGCATGCTCACTTAAAAATATGGTTTCGTTTTTCATTATCATGTTAAATTTTGATTTACAGATTGGAGTGTCCAGTTTTTACATCAAATATTTTAGAATGAAGTACTTGTGCAGTATGGGTGTATGGGTGGCCTAAATCATGACTAATATATTTGAGCTTTCAATTACTGCTTCTTTAACATCAGCAGATAAAATTCCACATCAAATAGATATATTTCCCTCCATCTCTCCCTATTACAAGAAGAGTTTGCTAATCATTGAAAAGCATTTTTAGTGACATGAAAGTACCTCTTTTGCATTGACGACAGTCTCCTTAGAAGTGCACTCAAGCCGTTTATTCACACCATCCCGTTTCGAAGCAAGAGGAGGTTTCATCTGAAGTAACAGTAAAATAAACAAACCATACAGATATAGGAAAACAGGGAAAATTCAGCAGATTGGTGAGATGAAAAGACCTTAGTTTGGGAAGAAATTTCAACCTTCTTCCTAGCTGCAACAACATTCACACAACTTCAGTCATCTGAATAGACAGGTATGAAACAAAGATAACAACCAAAAGAACACCAAACCAGACTTCCTTTGCTAGGAAATATTTGGCTACTAGACAAATTAAAGTTAAAGATTACTCACAGACAAGTTTTGATGCATCTGGCTTCCCACACACAGTGTTGTCACTTTTGCAGACTGTCTTTTGAATGGAAGCTCGTATGTTCTCAAACAAATCTGCGTCAATGTTTTCCAATGTATAACTCTCGCTATCTAATGTAGAGATTGACTCTGTTGATCTGCACAATTCTTCTTGAATTCCAGGTAACAAACGTGTTTCTGTCTTCCTGAATGTGCTATTCACAATAGCCAACTCTTCAGTGTCAAGAACACCTGCACACAGAATAGAAATGAAATCAAGATTTCTATCAAATATTTTATCCATATAGCACAGCAGAGATTGTCGACCTTCATTGGTGAAAAATGCACTATCCCAGGCTAAACTTTTCCGCAAGTTAACCTTTCCAAACTTTGACCGCTTTCGTTCCGGCGATTCTGACAATTCAGGAGCTTGTCCCCACTGCTTGCTCATTTTTAAAGGATTTTCCCCTTCATGAGCATTGAAAGACTCTGACTGAATGTTATTTTCATCATGATTTTCTGCAAGGCCTCACAAAAAAAGGTAGGTAATCAATAAAGTTGGTGCTGGAAACTAGCTACTAGAGTGAATATACAATAACCAAAAGTGCGCATCTTAATTGGAAACTATATTCTCAAGGCCATCAAGGTCCTTGCAATGGACAAAAGACAAGAATGTAAAGTATCAAAATAAGTGTAATACCCCTAAGTTGGTGGGCATAGAGAGCTATTAATTAGTGTGGGCTAAAAAGAATATTGGGCATGTAGGATGGGCCAAGTTGATGGGCTTAATAAATGTTACAAATAATGGTGGTCAATTAGTGTTAGCATGAGTGTGAAATTTTAGTCCCACAGTGGAAGGGAGAAGTACATAAGTGTAGCATACATACAATTGTCAATGAAGCAAAAGTACCCACTAAGCTAGCTCTTTTGGTGAGGCTAAGCCCTCTGGTGGGGCTGTGGGTAGGTTCTTAAGCACGTTGACGCGCCAACACTGAGCAGCAGACCCGAGGCATTACCATACGTACCGCAAAATAAACTTGACAAGCATAGGAATGTCTATAAATGACAATGTTGGGCGAATTATTTTACCAAGACAGAAAGCTATAGAAAGTCTGTTCACATACAAATCTAACTTCTCTAGATTATTCATTATATAATCAGAAGTTGCAGCAGGAGGAGCAGTACAACATGTATCAACTAGGGGTGTCATTCGGTCCGGGCTGAACCGGGGTCAGACCGCCCCAATCATAGGGGCCGGTCCGGTTCACAAAATGGCGGAAAAAAACCCGGTATAGGCCTGGCCCGCCAGTGGCCCGGCCCGCACTAGCCCGGGACCGGATTGAACCAGCCCGGGCCGGTCCGCGGGCCGACCGTTGGCTGGGTAATTTTTTTTTCCAGAATTTTTTTATTAAAAAAGGTACATAAAATTACCAAAATATCCCCAATGGATTTATACTAGCTAGTTTTTGGGGGTATTTTGAAAAATTGAAAAAATACGTCTTCTATATACAACCTCATTTCATTCAATTCTCTTAACAAATTCACTCAACTCTCTACTATCTCTCAACTTTCTCAACAAATCAACAACATTCAACTACTCTCTTTCAAAGATTCAACATCAACCACATCAACAACATTCAACTACTCTCCTTCAAGATTCAACATCAACAATATTCAACTACTCTCTTTCAAGATTCAACATCAACAACATCCAACAACGATCAACAACAACACTACAAGCTCTCAACTCTCTCTATCTTCATTCTTCAATCTACATTCTACACTCATAAGGTATTTTCGTATTTATATAATTTTTAGAATTATCATTGTTGTTTGTTATCATTTATTTCTCATAATTAGATTGTGTTTTCTTGTTCTTGTTCTTCTTCTTTTTAAATTTTTTTTGGTAAATTGGTAAACATACACTAGAATAATAATTTTATAGTTGTTGTTTTATTTGCTTTGTAGAATAATTTTATATAACATACACTAGTTTATCTATCTTTACTTGTTTTGTAGAATTAAAATTTTAAAACTTACACTACAATTAATTTTTAAAACATACATTAGAATTTTTAAAACATACACTATTTTTTAATAACATACACTAGTGTAGATGGCTTCTAACTGATCACGTGGTAGACATAGTAACCAAGAGTCCACTAGTAGTCGTCGCATTCCTTCCATTCCTCTTCCATATGTAGATAGTGAAGAAACACTTTACAATTATGATAATATTGCCGATATTTATGAAATATACACGGATCAAGTAGAAGTAGAAGACATAGAAGCACAACCATCGGAACAAGGCCCATCTCAATCCCATAAAACAAGAGGGAACACATTCGAAGTACACAAATATTTTGACTATGTCCCTTCACAAAATGATAAGAATGTAGGATTAAAAATTTGTATGAAGTGTCAAACACCCTATAAGTTTAAACTAGGATCGGGAACGGGTACACTTCAACGACATTTAGAGAATCCACAGTCGTGATTGTCAAAAAATGGCAAAATGCATATTTACATATAGCATTTTTAGTATTTGTTGCAGTCGTCCAATGCTATTTTATAGCAATTTATGATAAAAAATACAAGACAGACTTTGAAGTTGCGTCGGAAGAGCGAAACGAATTATAATGTTAAACGGATGTTGAAGTTGTGACGGAAGGAGAAAAAAATCAGACAAAGTGACAGACGGATCTAGAAGATCCGTCTCACGGTTTTTTCGAAATTTTTTCGATTTTTTTAACATTTAAAACCATTTTTTAGTTGAAAAAAATAAAAATTAATGCCCCCCCCCACTGGATGGATCTTCAAGATCCGTCCAAGGGGGGAGGATTCTTTTTTGGGCTTTTTTTTTATTACGAAAAAGTAATTTCTTTTAGGGACGGAAAGTGAAGTTGTGTCAGAGAATTAAAAAAAGGATTTTTTCAGTGGGACGGAAAGTGAAGTTGCGTCCTTTATAATATGCATCTCTCATTTCTACTCTCATTTATAGCAATCTGTTGTCGCTATTTTGTCAAAAAATGCATAAATAGCAAACGACTGCGGCTGGTCGTTTGCAATAAAATGCATTTTATGCATAAATAACACATGACCGTGGATGCTCTTAAGTAAATGTCAACCCGAATTTTCTAAAGACAACCTCACAAAATAAAAAATACATCCTAAGACCGGTCAAATAGATAGTCATAGCTACGATCACGATATCGTTCGTAGAGAAATAACTAAGTTAGTAATTAGAGATGAATTACCTTATTCTTTTGGTGAAAGTAGGAATGTAGAGACCTTTGCACAAACCGCATTAAACCTCCATTATAAAAAAATTCCTAGAAATGTAGCAATGATTGTAAATTAGTTCACAATGAGGCTAAGAATTTTTTAGTAGCAGCACTTACGTCACTAAACACTAGAGTTTCTTTGACATCGAATGTGTGGGTAGGAGTGAACGGCGTACCAATGATGTGTGTAACATGTCACTGGATAGATTCTGATTGGCTACTTCAAAAGAGGATAATTTCATTCAGATTTGTTAGGTACCCACATAAGGGTGAAATAATTGCCACACACATCATCAAAGCATGTAACAATTTTGGTATTTTTGAAAAAAGTTTTTACTATTGATTTTGATAACGCCTCTAATAATACTAAGGCAATTGCTAGTTTGCTAATTACACTTAATCCTTTAGAACCGGAAATTTTTCATGTTAGGTGTGCTTGTCATATTTTAAATCTTTGTGTACAAGATGCACTTAAATATGAACACGATAAAATAGAGGCAATGAAAAATTGTGTTCACTTTATTACGTTGAGTGGTCCAATATATCAAGCTTTTCATGATTGGTGTCAACTTAGGAAAATTGTATTTAAATGTTTTCCTAAAGATGTTAAGACATCATTGGAATTCTACTTTTGATTTATTAAGTGTTGTTCTTCACTATTGTTTTAATCTTAGAGAATTTTGTATTGCAATAGGTATGCAAGATTGTATGTTAGATGATGATTTTTGATTTTTTGCCGATAGTTGGTACAAATTTTTAGAACCTTTTAATGATGCTACTTTACAATTTTCAAAAATATATACATCTACATCTAGTGGTGTTTTACTTGCAATTGTCACTATGATGACAACAATTAAAGATTTGCTAAATGACCCGTTCATTGGAGAAATGGTTTATGCTGCTTATATTAAAATTTTAAAATATTTTCATCCGCCTCCCATGTTATATTGTGTTGCTAGTGGAATGAATCCCATGATTAAGTTAGATGGCACAAAAAAATTTAATTGAGATTTTTTATACTTATGCTCCACACGAAGAAATAGATGATTTTAATCATGTTTTCACAACAAAATTTGAAAATGTTTTGAATAGTTTATATGATAGTTACGATAGAATTTATTCATCTAACACTATACAAACACAAAATGTTAGTTCTTCTTCTATGTTATCAAAGGGCCTGTCTTGCCACTAGTAGTGTAAAAAATCTCTTAAAATATAAAAAAAAACCAAGAACCAATTCACCAAATGAGTTGAATTGGTATAATGCACAACCTCCCATTGAAGATGTAGTAGATGTGTTTTCTTTTTGGAAAACTAATGAAAATATTTTTAGTATTCTTTCTCGCACGGCTAAAGATTTGCTAACTGTACCGGTGTCAACCGTTGCATCGGAAAGTGTTATTTCTCTTGGTGGCAGGATTATGAGCCCGAATAGAAATCGTTTGACGTCAAAGAATTTGGAGATGTTGGTATGCACCGAAGATTGGATGAAAGCAGAAGAGAGAACTTAAGATTTACAAGAATCACAAAACAAATCAACAAGTAGCAACGAATGAAGAACTAGTAGAATGTAATTTGTATAATGTATTGTAAATAATTGGGAAAATTTAAAGGGATGAGATTCTATATTTGTGTTAAGTAGAAGTGCACGACAATAGTCCATTGCCTTTTCTTCAATCTAAATAGAGAACATCTTGATCTCTAAATACAAATGTTTCCCTCGTATTGTAATTTGAAGTTATTTGAATGAAATGAAATTTTACTCAATTATTTGATTACATATTACACTTTTTAATTCATAAATTTTACTCAATTATTTGATTACATATTCTATATGATTTAACAATTGGGAACAAAATTAAAAAAGTTAAAAAAAATAAAAAGAGAAAAAAGCCCGGCCCGGCCCGGCCCCCAAGCTAGGGGCCGGGCCTCAATATTCCAGCACAAGCTTGGCCCGGCCCGCCTTCAACATCGGCCCGCCCCGCCTTAGTCCGGGACCGGGTCAAACTTGCCGGGCTTCGGCCCGGCCCGGCCCGAAAGGACCGAATGCCACCCCTAGTATCAACTATCAAGTAGATGTTGGCAACCCATACTTGGTAAGCTAGTTATTTTCATAAAAAGAACAACATGCAGGCACAAACAAGCAAATCAGTTATACCACACCTACCAATATCATATATAGTTTTTAAATGAAGCACAATTCTCAACCGGTGAACGAAATATAGATTCTTTCAATATTCCATATTTCTTAAAGGAAAAGATGTTTAGCTAGGAACAAGATTTCATTTGTTCCTTTCCGTCCCATGCAAGCCAACAAATGAAAATAAATAGAGGGTAACACACACACACTGGATTATTATGGTCCAAACAAATTAAGTGATTAACCATCACGAAAATTAATAGAATTGCAATTCCTAATAAACCATCATCCAGTTTCAAGTTGAAACTTACTGCGAGAAGTTCTCAAGAACATATCCATATGATCTAGCCTGTAATATGAACATTATAAAAAGATTTGATCCTCTTCAACTAGGTTTCACAGTATGTGCATATCTGGATTTTGCAATCCAAATGTAAATCTTAATCAATGAAAAAAGTCTATCAAATGTGAAAAGAGACTTATATGGTATAATCCCTCGATATCACTATATTCAATCTTGTTACAGGTTTGAATATTAATAAAAGAAGGTTCCCAAAGTAAAGGCCTGAACAATGGCATTCAGCTTACAAAAAACTAATATAGTGGATGTTTCCCCCAGTTTTCTCATTAAATCCTAGAGAAGCATTAAACACGTAGAAGTTTATCACGAGCAGCGATATAACAAACATTCATTATTCCAACTTTTAAGTTTTGCTGATCATCAAGAAATAAAAATTAACTCTGAAACAAGTACCAGCTTAACGGCATATTTTCCATTTAACAAAGTGTTGTCAACTAGGGGAAACATAACTAAATAGATAAGCTGACTCCATTTACGAAAACCGTTTGCTGACTCCATTTACGAAAACCGTTTGCTGACCACCACAGCTTGCTCATTATGTAGACATAACAACAAATTTGACATTGTTTTTAACCATTAAACCTTTCTTTTTTAACATTTTGATTGATTTTGGAACTTATATCTCTCTTAACTTTCTCCTTTTTTATGAATATTTTCCTACTACTATGGCATAACCAGTTTATTAACCGATACTAGAATTAGAGTTTTAAATTTTAAACTGTACAAGTTCAATGTAACAGGCCACACAGAAATCATTAGTAACTGACATAGGACCATATTCCGCTTACAAGAAGTCCTAAAAATTGCTTTAATCGTGTATGGACATAATCTATTTTATGATTCATCTATACCCAATCCCATCTACATGAGAAAAACCCTCAAGATGATTAAGTGAATGTCACAAAATCACAACTCTGTAGTTGAGTGCTAAAATAAACAGATCAATGTTGATATTCAAAAGCTATTAAATATTAGTCCAATACTTGACTGCAAATGAGTAAGAATAACATACTTACCATAAAGGCAACATTTCACAGGATAGTTCAGTACATAAATTTATGTCAAATAATGAGCACTTTATCAGGTCAAATCCCTTGTAAAAGCATAACCCAATACAAATATAGCAAATGTCAGTGTGGTTCATTGGTAAACCTCTTCGCCGGTGAGTAAGAGGTCGGGAGCAGTGTAGTCGAAGGCAAAAGGCGCAAAACAACTTCACTACCCTATAAAAACCCTGCGGCGCAAGGCGCAATTTGAGGCGCAAGCCTCACTTAATCAAGGTGCACTATTATTTTTTGGGGTTTTTAAAATTTATAAATAAGATTATATATGATTACAACAATGATCACAAATTATATGGTCCATTGATAAAAATCAATCTAAACGAGAATTTTCTCATATATTATAAGGTCATTTTCCATATTTTATAATATTATGTGCAGTGATTATATCTTTTCCTTAACCAAAAGTGATGAGCATAACTTGAACCCATGATCTCTCACATTCTCAAGATTGAGGCTCGCGCCTCAATGCGGCTTAGTGCCCCTTGCAAAATTAAGGCACAAATAGTCTAGGCGCCTGCGCCTCAGGCGCGCCTTCGACTACACTGGTCGGGAGTTCGAATCCCGCTGGCACCAAAAATTTTCAATTAAAATATATTTGGGAAAAAGTGCGGGTATGTGCCTACGGCCTTATTAAAAAAAAGCAAGCAAACAAACAAACAAATATACAATAATTTATTCCAAATCACAGTGTTTGTGTTGTAGTAACCAAAATCGTTAGAGAATAGGTTAATCAAAATGCCATGGTGAAGATGATAGCTGCAGCTGACCGGATACAGTAATGACAGTTGAAATCTCAAGTGTGTAGATATTAAGAGTGATGAATCAACATCAATTTTCTCAATGAACAATATCCAAATATGTAGAATGTTTACCGGAGAATCTAGTAACTGTTATACATAACTTTCCTGTACAGCAATGACACAGACTAGTATTCAGTGTGTAAATCAAAGTTAAAGACATCAGCCACAATCATATACCTACTCTTAATCCTGGCTCGAGAAGGGGGCTATGGAGAATACTTTGGGTCACTCAGGGCTTTGAACTGGTAACACTTTTTCATTCCTACAGAGTTTTATCCGAGTTGAGAAGCTCACTCAGCCCCCTTGGAATGAGGCATGTGCTAAAGAATAGGAAAAACAACTAACTAAGATATGATTATTCCCATGTCAGACACTTTCACAAACACAGTCCGAGTTTGAAGCCCTACATGTCCCCGTATTATTGGCACAAATTTCTCTTCGTGGACCTTCAAATTTGTTCTCCCTTTACATCTAATCAGGTTTTATTGTTCCAATTCCCTCCAAAAAAAATGTTTTGTTGTTCCACTATTAACCTAAATTCCTGACAATAACAGCTTCCCTAAATTATACTTAGAGTATTGTAGGAACAAAGTTACTGCTTATCATACTAGTACTTCCAAATCCAGACACAACCTTGGAGATCTATTCAACCAAGTGTTGTGTAGATCACATATCAAGTAAATCGGCTCTAAAAGGAATTTAGACAACTCAAGTTATCTCAACTTTCGGAGTGAAGATAACTACAACTACCTCAACCCAATAATATACCCCAAAAAAAAAAAAAAAATCAAAGTTATGATAACTTGAACTACGTAAATAACACCATAAAATTCCAATAATCATAACTTCATTTCCAAACACACCTAAATTGTTTCCTAATTCTTGGTTGGACTAAATTTCTAAACAAATTTGAACCTTTAAAAGTATCAACTAGGGTTTTGGCAACAATATCAATAGTTAAAGAAGCTAAATTCAACTCAGAACTAAACAAAGAACAGAAAATTATATTTTTCTAAAAATGGGATCTTTCCGAAAATTTCCACCGCCTATCACATCAAGAAGTAAAAGAAGACCCTAAAAAGGAAAGAGCCGCTAAAACCCTAATCCAAATCCGACCAAAGCTAAAACCCTAGATAGAGCAAAAAACAGTACGGACCAAGAAGCAAAACGAATCAAGAAAGATGGTTGATCAATTACCTGAGGATCTAAGATCTGGAAGACGATCGGAAGACGACGAGATGAGGAGGTCGTCTTCAGATGCGATGTCGATTAGCGATAAGTTCTCCATGCTCCGATCTAAGTGGATCTAATCGGGAGTGACTGAGATCTGAAACCCTAGAATTTGAAAGATTTTGAAATTTTGGGGGAAATTTTGGGGGAAGAAGATGAAGGGGGAAAAAATGGAACGTTATGGTAAGGGAGGTAGAGATGGGGATGATTTGAAATATATGTATTAAATTAGGGGTTTTGACATTGTTGCCCTTGGTATATTTGAATTTCCATATACCTTTCAGAATCTTCATAAATTTATTTAGGGATAATTTTGCAAATGCCCCCATTCAAAATATGAAATCTAGCATATACCCCCACTATTTTTAAAAACTAAGAAATACCCCTAGTTTGGATGGAATGGTTAAAATTCCGTTAAGTTAACTTACGTGCATCACATGTAACATAGTAAAATGACAAAAATACCTCCAATAAATTTATTTGAGCAAATACCCCTATTCAGAATCTAAAACTAGCATATACCCCCACTATTTAAAAAAAAGGGATATTTTAGCAAATGCCCCCGTTCAAAATATGGAAACTAGCATATACCCCCACTATTTTTAAAAAACTAAGAAATACCCTTCATTTGGACGGAATCGTTAAAATTCCGTTAAGTTAACTTACGTGCATCACACGTGACACGGTAAAATAACTAAAATACCCATTACATAAAGTAAGGGTTTCTTGAAGCAAATCTGAAAAGAGAATGAACCGTCTCCTTTCCGCTTTGCAGATCCATATGATTTTTTCTCCGATGGCCATCTACCCCACCTTGTTATATTAGAGTTTTTAAAGAAGAAATACCCCAACCCTAATCAGTCATTGACTCATTGTAAGCATCTTCTCCACCTTGTTATATTAGGGTTTTTGATAAATTAAGTTTGTTTGATCGTTTCAACTTGATCAATTTTGTGATGTTTTTTTCTGAATTATTTTTTAAGGAAAATCAGTTATAGGAAGAGCCATGAATTTTTGAAGGTTCGCATCCGAATAATAAAAATATAAACAAAATAATAGAACAAAGATTCAGATGCGAACCTTCACGAATTCATGGCTCTTCCTACAACCAATTTTCCTTAAAAAGAATTCATAAAAAAAACATCAAAAAATTGATCAAGTTGAAACGATCAAACAAACATAATCTATCAAAAACCCTAATATAACAAGGTGGAGAAGATGCTTACAATGAGTCAATGACTGATTAGGGTTGGGGTATTTCTTCTTTAAAAACCCTAATATAACAAGGTGGGGTAGATGGCCATCAGAGAAAAAATTATACGGACTTGCAAAGCGGAAAGGAGACGGTTCATTCTCTTTTCAAATTTGCTTTAAGAAATCCTTACTTTATGTAGTGGGTATTTTGGTCATTTTACTGTGTCACGTGTGATGCACGTAAGTTAACTTAACAGAATTTTAACGATTCCGTCCAAACTAAGGGAATTTCTTAGTTTTTAAAAATAGTGGGGGTATATGTTAGTTTCCATATTTTGAACGGGGGCATTTGTTTAAATATCATTTTTTAAAAAATAGTGGGGGTATATGCTAGTTTTTAGATTTTGAATAGGGGTATTTGCTAAAATAATTTTATTGGGAGTATTTTGGTCATTTTACTGTGTTACATGTGATGCACGTAAGTTAACTTAACGGAATTTTAACCATTCCATCCAAACTAGGGGTATTTCTTAGTTTTTAAAAATAGTGGGGGTATATGCTAGTTTACACATTTTGAATGGGGGCATTTGCTAAAATATTTCATTTATTTATTTATTTATTTATTTTTTTGCTAAATTACAAAAAAGCCTACCTTGTCTATTCCATCTATTTCATAACCTCTAAAACTGTCTTGTTTTTCCTTATTGGAAACTACACCTCTTTTTTTTTACCAGATTTTTATGTGCACTGCACATGTTTAAATTTGACCAAAACACGCCTAACTTCCCTCCTAATTTCCACTTATTACCCCCTTTCTTAGAAAAATTCACTCAATTATCCTATTTTCTTACGCCTTTTCAAAAACTTTCATCTTTTTCCCCAAAACCCTAATTTCTTCTTCGACTTCATCTTCGAAATTGAGAGGTGGGAGAAGAAGGGGGGAAAAGTAGAAACTGGGGGGGAATTGGATAGAGGGGTATTCTGGTCTAAATTGAGCACGTGCACTGTAGATAAAAATCGGGTCAACGAGGCAGAAGCGGCGGAATAGTTTCCTGAAAGAAAAAAAGACAGTTTTGGGGTTACGCACATTAAAACATCATTGTGGTAGCTTTCTAAAAAAAGAGGGAATATATAGGATAGTTTATTGTAATTTAGTCTTTATTTATTTTTGTTAATACAACTGAACACTTCATCAGTTAACCACACACATAGAAAGAAGATGATTACTACAAACATCCAAGAGACCCTTCGGAAAATCCCTTCCATACGATAATTTGTCTCCACTCCCAAGTACCAGAGCAGCCACATAATGGGATGTGCTCATCCATGTTCCACCTCGTGCAACGTAAGATATCTCAATTGATCTCTCACCATATCAACTAATGGCTTGGCTCCCACTCCATCACAAGTAGTAACTGCCTCAACCGCCTCCTTAGCATCACCTTCCAATATTATAGAAGAGTTCCCAATCCAATTAGCCGTTGTTGATAATACAAAGACAACAACCACCATTTCAGCCTCGAACAGAAAGCCCACCATCACCCTGTTGGGTTTATGTCTTGCATACTATGTTGGATAAGAAGACGATGAGACGATGAAGGAATCGAGACGATCGGAAACAAAGTGGAAGCAAGGAAAACAGTCAGCAACAGTAATAGCAGGAGTTGCGGTTGACCATACATGGGGTGAGGTAGATCGCCCTACTCAGTAGAAGTTCCCGAGAAGGGGACAGTCGACCGAACTTAGGGTGTGGTCGACCGAATGTGGTGCTGATGAATTTTTTGGGTCGGGTCTTGGTGATTCGTGGGAAGCCCAACTTGCTCTTCGATTCATATCGTACAACTCTTATCGTAGGGTTATCTCTTCAGTAACATCTAACGGCTATTGTATCAAGATATCAAACTAGGGTTTCTCTAGATCTCTATATATTATTGTTATTGGCCTCCATTGAGAGCTAAGAGAGTGAGTACTTCATTGAAGGAGAAATTGAGTGATTCTCTAATTGTAAACAACTAGTACTTGCTAGCAAGGCTTGATAGAGGGTCATGGTGAGAATTGTAATATTCTCGTATCTTCTCTAGTTGAATAACATATTGGATTTCTTCTCATCCAGATTAATGCAAAAGCCCCAACTGGAACAAATTTGTGTGTGCTTTGGTGTGTTTGGTATGATCTCATATGTGCTTGGTAGTTTGTGTTGATTGCATCGAATAACTCAACAAGATCCTAGATAAGAGGGGTTTTCGGTAGAAATCCTGAACAATTGGTATCAGAGCTTTGGGTTCAAAGGTTTTGCTCGAGTTCCTTGGAGATGATGGCAGATCAGATCACGAAGATCAAGCGGTTCAATGGCAAGATCAACTTTGATCTTTTGAAGGTGGACGTGCATGAAGCATCGGTTCAACAGGACTTGGATCTAGTCCTAGAAGGAGATAAAGGGAGACCAATCGGCATAAATTTAAGCAGGAGAAGTGGAAGGAGATATGTTCAGAAGCCTTGGGTTTAATCCGGTTGTCATCGACGAGCGAAGTCAGGTATAGGAGAAGCACGACGAGTCATTGGGCAAGATTCAGAACTGACTACTCGGGGATCGTCATCACAGGATCGAATGTACCAGCAAAGAAAGTTGTGGGGTTTCTCAATGAAGGAAAGTACCGCCCTTCTAGATCATGAAGTGGAGTTCAATATGGAGTAATATGAACTGAGGGCATTCAATGCAGATGATCATAGGGTTTCCAACTCGATATATTCATCACAAAATCCATCCAACATGATAACCGTGCTAGATGAGAAATCTACCAAGGAGAAGTTTTTCATAGTAGGCCTGATCAAGGGGTTAGAGGAGGATGCACTGAGGAAGGAGAGTCAGAAATCGGTGTCAACTTCTGTGAGTTGCTTGGAGGTGGATTGTACTTTGATTGGAAGGAAAAGTGTATGTAGGGGTAGGTCCGTGGCCACCAGTGCAAAGGGATTGAGCATTATATAAGAGACTGTTGTAAGCGGTTGAGTCAGAGGGGTGCCAAATCCAGTGCCGCTGAATCAGGTGATGGCTTAAGCAGTGCTTTTGTTTCAAGTTCCTTAGATGTGAATTTTGGTTGTTCTTTTGATTCGGTTAGTTCTTCTCAAGTTTGCTCCGAGAGGGAGCTGGTTTCTTATTGCAAATTTGCATCATATCGTTGTGTAGGAACGAAGGTTAATAAGATTTGTGAAGTGATGGTTTCTACTTACAAGTTTGCCTCATGTCGTTGTGTGGGAACGAAGATTGACAAGACTTGTGAAGTAAGGGGTGAGAAAACAAATGAGTCAAAGATGACAGACGGAAGGGGACACACACTAGAGGAGGGCATGTATATTCCTTTGATGAAGCGGAGCCTTATATCTATGAGAACTCTAGAAGCTCCGGACTGCAGGTACACAGATCCAGGTGGAGTTCTCGTTCAGTTTGGGAAAGTTACCGTGAGGTGATGAAGGTGAGAGGGGAATTGAGCAGAGTCAGCACAACCTCTACCAGCTTTGGAGGAACATAAAAGCTTGCGCAAGTGTTTCGAAGCCCATTGTTCCTAAAGTATCATCTAGTATGCCGTCACGAGAATCATCCGAGCGAGTCTACGACGTTCGAAGAACATCGGAAGGTGGAGAGAGCCTTGAGGTAGGTGGAGTTTGTGTGGAGGATGGTACCTCCATGATTACATCTACTAGGGTGTGCCCTTGAGGGGGGGCATACAACGGGAGAAAAACAGGTGGAGATAGATTCAACTAGCAGAGGAAGCCATTGAAACAAGTTGTTTGTAAGAAGAGAAGGAAAAGAGTCTAGCAGGTTTTTAAAATCACACAGGTGGGGATTCATGAGTATGCAATCCAAGGTGGAGATTGTTGGGTTTATGTCTTGCATACTATGTTGGATAAGAAGACGACGAAACGATGGAGGAATCGAGACGATCGGAGACGGAGTGGAAGCACGGGAAACAGTCAACAGCAATAGTAGTAGGAGTTGCGGTCGACCGTATATGGGGTGCGGTCGACCGCCCTACTCAGCAGAAGTTCCCGAGAGGGAGACGGTCGACCGAATTTGGGGTGCGGTCGACCGAACGCAACGTTAATGGATTTTTTTGGTCAGGTCTTGGTGATTCGTGAAAAGCCCAACTTGCTCTTCAAGTCAGATCGTACAGCTGTTATCGTAGGTGTTATCGTAGGGTTATCTCTTCAGTAACATCTAACAGCTGTTGTATCAAGATATCAAACTAGTGTTTCTCTAGATCTCTATATATTGTTGTTATTGGCCTCCATTGAGAGCCAAGAGAGAGTACTTCATCGAAGGAAAGATTGAGTGATTCTCTAATTGTAAACAACTAGTATTTGCTGGTAAGGCTTGAGAGGGTCGTAGTGAGAATTGTAACATTCTTGTATCTTCTCTAGTTGAATAACATCTTGGGTTTCTTCTCCCCCGGATTAAGGCGAAAGCCCCAACCGGAACAAATTTGTGTGTGCTTTGGTGTGTTTGGTATGATCTTATATGTGCTTTGTAACCTTTATTTTTTGTTTTTCGTATTTTTGGTGTATTTTTCTCTTTCTTGAGTATTTGTACTCTTTTGTATTTTTCTTGGACCGTATATGGAGTTGTTTTCAATATATATTCATTTTTGTTTCATTTTGAGCTCTTTGTGTTTATTTGTTCGCCTTTGGTTTCGTTCTCCATTGATTGTTGTTTTTTTCTCTTCATTGGATTCTTGTTCTCTTTATTTTGCTCTTGGGTGTTCATGGTATTTTGGTTGGCTACCCTAGTCCTAATCCTATTGCTTTTTATCCCTAATTGATCACCAAAGCCAAATTAACCTACAATCCTATTTTGAATCCTATACAAAATTGACCATAATCAACTCATATTGAACTAATCCTATTTTTACTCTTAAACTATCCACAAACCATTAACCCAATTACCCATCTCCTATTACAAACCCTAAAATCCTTATTTATATATATATATATATATATATATATATATATATATATATATATATATATATATATATCACCCTCTCTCCTAAAACCCTAACCTTAACTCTCTCATCCCGGCCTCCCTCTCTCTCTTTCCTTTGCGCGCCGACACCCCAAACCCCCAGCCGACCACTTCCTCTTAACTGCCCTTCGGCATGCACCTTCCCCGAGCCCGATCGCCAACACCCTAGCCGCAACCCCATACACCGAGCAACCTCTCCATCCATCCATCTTCATCTCTCTCCCTCTGGCCGTCCTCCGGCGCGTCGATAGCAGCACCAAGAGCAGCAGTAGCCGCCACCGCTACCCCCGCCGTCCGATCTCTCTCTCTTCCTCTTGGTGGTTGCACGTGCACGTAGTTTGCACGTGGGTTGATTGGTTTGTGGATTTTCGTTCGTGGATTTGTTCTTTGCCGGGATCCATTCCCATTATTCTTGGTGTTCTTCGTTTTTGTCTTTGGTTAAGGCAAGTAACTTGTACTCCAATTTATTTGTATGATACAAGTCAAAAATACCGTTTATAGTGTAGTTGGGTTCTAGAGACAACTCGTGTGTGTGTTATCTTTGATGGGTTTTGTCTCTATTGTGCTATTTGACCATAGTTGCCTCACGACACAAAATCAACATGAAAACAATTAGGTTTGACCGTTCTTGATCTATTTATATATGTGAGCTAATTAGCTGAAATTATGTGTTTGATGAGATCCATGTGATATGATGGTTGTGGATATGTTATATACTCTATTTCATGATTGTTTAGACACTTAGTAGACTGTATACCATGATTGATTGTGATTGGAACAAGTTTCGTGTGGTTTATGTTGGTTTTGTTTTCAAGGAAAAATCTGTAATTATCGATGATCAGTTTTGATTTGTATTTTAGACCCTATTAAGGTCAGAATTCTTAATTTTTGTATTAGACATAAATTGTAAAGAAATCTGTCTTCTTTCCAAACTCTCTGACCTTGTTCAATTTCGTTTTCGTATGAGTGAGTTATGGCTATTTTACTACAGAGGTGTATTCTATTTCCAGATTTCGTTCTTGATGATTTTGATGATTAAACTATTTTGATACTAGTCTTAAATATATTATTTTGATCTGAACCTTTGCACAGTATTTCTATACCTATCTAGGGATTACCCAAAATTTTGGTGGATTTTATTGATGAGTTTTATATGCCATTTCATGTTTGTTTATGAAAGCTATACTTGCTATATTTTGCTCTCTGTTCTGTAAAGAATCGTATTTTCACCCTATTTCCTTTTACTGTATGGAAAATATTT
Organism: Hemerocallis citrina; assembly: GCA_017893485.1. Taxonomy (NCBI): domain Eukaryota; kingdom Viridiplantae; phylum Streptophyta; class Magnoliopsida; order Asparagales; family Asphodelaceae; genus Hemerocallis; species Hemerocallis citrina. The sequence goes on along the minus strand of CM030358.1, from coordinate 205,941,419 downwards.
ATGAAATATGAAAGTTAGCTTATTTTGTCTATTTTCATCTTTCTTTGGCAGATTAGCTTATTTTGTCTATTTTCATCTTTCTTTGGCTGATTTGGATTTCGTTTTACGGTTTACAAGATATTACAGTTTTTGTACAGTAGTGTTGCGAATTCCAAATTAATTTGCCAAACTATCGTTTCCTGATGTTTTCTGATTTTTGTTGACTGAACTAATTTTACTGGAATATTATGAAACTTTATATTCTGATACTAGACATATAGGGAATTACCCTAGTTTTATCCTGGATTTATTTGAGGTGTTTTAATGCTGTTTTCCTATCAATGAATATGATTTACTGATTTCTGGCTGAACGTATTTTATGGATTCAAATCAGTTTTGAGTTATGATTTTGTGAAATATTATATGACTTATATATAATCGCTGGATTCGTGTGAAAGTCTATTTTCCAGATTCTTTGACAGATTCAGATTTGGAATTCTGTAGTAATGGGAATCACTATTTTAGTACTGTACTGTCATGTGGTCCTGAATATGAACATACACTGTTTTACTCGTTTATGTGACTGTATATCATCTATACATGTTTATTTGTTTCCCTAAACCTAATACTGATTATACCATGTTAGTTTGACACTATTTCATGCACTATCCTGTCTGTTGATAACTATAATAAAAGTAATCAAGTCGGGATTTCTTAAGGGAAGATCTAGTAGTGGAAAATATGGAAATGTGTACTTGATAGGGAACTAGTGTTCCATACTGTTACTATTACTGTTACTGATACTGTTACTGTTATTGTTACTGCTACTGCTACTGTTACTGATACCTGAGTACACTGCCCCATTATGGTCCACTATGAAATCTAAAAGCGAAACTGTTTGTTGTAGCAACCATGTGTTATATTTTGGGGCGCATGAAATGCTACCTAGCTAGTAATACACACAAGACTATAAGAGCATAAGACTGATACTGTTATACTGTTACACTGATATACTAAGCTAACTGTTACTGGACACTATTAGTTGCCATATGATACTATACTGGACACATTCATTTGTACTGTTAGTATACCATGATAGTTGATTTGTTTTACTGATTCATGCTAGTTATTACTGTTGATGCAATATTCCATGCTATTTATTTACCTTTTCCATATACTTGTATCCTACATTATAAGTGGCCCGTAACTTGCATTGACGAGTACTTGTTTTCTCTTTCCTTCTCCTACAATTATTAATTGCAGATTAGGATGGTCAGCTGCCCGACGGTATTGGCAAAATGAGATATTAGTGCTAGATTTCTTGTTTATTAGTATTGTTGTTATTGTTGCTTTGAATAATGTATTTTGGGTACTTGGATGATTACTTTGTATTTTGGGCGATGTGACCCAGGATTTTGTCTTATCCAGATTTGATTTATTTGAGATTAATACATTTTGTTTCAAGTAAATTCTATTGGTTTATTAATTCAATTATGCATGTGTGTTTGACTCTTTTGCTTTGCTTCCGACTCTGATTATATTGTGAGTTGTTGTAAAGATTCCTGAACAGCTTATGGATGATGCAAATCATTCGCTGGGTTGAGTCGCGTATTCGTATTCCGTATTTTTTTTGGAAAGCGGGGCGTGACATGCTTGGTAGTTTGTGTTGATTGCATCGAATAACTCAACAAGATCCTAGATAAGAAGGGTTTTCGGGAGAAATCCCTAATAGACCCCCACCCCCCCAGAGACCACCCTCCCTTCCTCATTTCGGAGAACCCCTCCTACTACTGCCTCACTTGAGTTGTGCAGAAACGCACCATCCAAGTTTAACTTAATCCAACCACGAGGTGGACATTGTCATTGCATGCACAATCTCAACTCCACAAGACTCCCCATATTTACCTCCTCGACTAACCTCCATGGATCGAAACACACCATCCAAGTTTAACTTAATCCAACCACGAGGTGGACATTGTCACTGCATGCACAATCTCAACTCCACAAGACTCCCCATATTTACCTCCTCAACTAACCTCCATGCACGATCCACCAAGTCAAAATATTTAGCAGGAGACCCCTAAAAACTACTGAATTATGATTCTTCCAAATCAATCCAGACACATAAGTTATAACATCATTAAGGAGCTGCTTATCTGCACTCCCACTTCGAGCAAGATCACTAAAAAACCCTCAACAATTCATCATAATACCCTGGTTTAATGCGCACCCCCAACCTACTCCATAACTCACACTGAGTCAACTTCGAGTCCTCACACTCCATGATCAAATGCAGTCTATCCTCTGCATACTCAACAAGGACATCTCATAGTATTAACTAACCCCCTTCGATAAAGGAATGCTTTAGTGGGCACAACGTCTCTCCAAAATCTCCATATCCATACGCGAACCATAGGAGAAACCTATAATTGCCGCAACCATTTACACTCCTCGACCTCCCCATACCCATCTTCTACAGAAAGAATACAATCATAGAGATCACAAACTGCAACCTTCGCCAATTGCTTCCCTCTTCCAAAGGAAACAATCACTCGCCCCTCCACTTGCAACTGGACATTTCACTATCTCCGCTGCCATATCCCCCCCCTAAAAAAAAAAACAGTAAGCAACTCCTCAAATCCCAACTCCCATTACAAACAAATGAACTAATTGTCACATCCTCCTGCATTAACTCACAATCCACACTCAGAGGTGCATAACAAGCCAAAACCTTGTTGCAATACCATCCTTCAAGAACCAATGCAAACCCTGTTTTATAACTTCGCACCCAGCCTAACTCCTCTCTAAGATGGGACACCCTAATTATTGGACAACCCAACTATTTTCTTCCACTCCCAAACATTAGGGCTAAGATGATATTTCTGCGACACAAGTCTAGCATACATATTTTATGGATTTGCAATCACACAAGCAAGTTGTTTACCCATAAGAACCTACATGCTCCATCTTGCTCAGACCAAAACCACCCCCGTTATTAGGTAAACATATATGTAACAGCTTAACAATGGTAGCCTTCTCTTCCCCCCCCCCCCCCCCCCCCCCCCCCCCCGACGGCATATCACAACCTGTTACCTAGAGATCGACCTTCCAACACTGATAGCAATACACACTGTTGCCTTCGTATACAAAGTCCCAGAAAAAGCACTCGTCCGGCTCCACAATTTTAATCCCCGCCATTAATGGTTGCTTCAGGTCCACTTATACGCATACCCTATCAAAAGCACCCCATCATTTCTCAAGGGTATCTTTATCCACCACAATGGGTGTCCCAGCTCTTCCTGCAATACCCACCAAGAACATTCGAGCCCAGTATTCGCTGGCTAAACCAGGCAATCAAAGCCACACCATTGCTTTTATGATCTGGTCCCGATTCGGTTTGAAGTTTTTCCTCCGAATCTCCAACGCCATCACCGCCCCTACTACCGACCATTGTCCCCCGGTTCTCAAGTTCTGAAAATCATTATGATTTGAAAAGTGAAATGTGTAGAACCCATTAACTGCAGGAATAATTTCTAGATCTCCCGTCGGCACCCAAACAAGACTCAGCACCCTTCCCAAGTGGTTGGAATCTATGTTCCACCCCAAAATCTTGCCAATCAAAGCTAACCGCCATTTCCCATCTCTTATTCAAGATCCTCTTTCGAAAACACCAATGAATCAGAGAACACTTCTTAAAGACTATTAACCTTCTTCTCTGAAACCCTACTCAGATCTTAGTTTTCAAGCCCACGGATCATAACCGCTGACCACAAAAGGTCCACTGCTGGTGACCCCTCACCATCCCCCTGTACTTAACTCTCCAAACTCACAACGCTATCCGTCCCCAACCTTCTTTTTACCTCGATCCATCGGCTGAAGGCCATCAACGCCCTCACTCACCGGAATCGCACTCTCAAAATCACACTCCATTCTTGTTTTTAAATCTCGTGGTAGTTAAGTATAAGATTTATAGTAGAAATTTGTAATTACTCACGAAAGAGTACACATTCACATTTAAAGCATTTTCTATGCGGATTGCTCGAGAAAATGCCACGTGTAAAGTAAGTGAGGCTTTCTAAAATTGAGCTAAGGGTTGTTTATATACTAGGTTTGCCCGTTGACACGTGCCTACGGCACGTCTTCGGAACGGTGCACCTTGTTTTATTATATAAAATAATTTTGGAGGTCCAGCAAATTAATTGAAGTAACAAACATAGTGCAAAAACATATTATATGATTTTTTTGAATTATTTTTGAAGTTTTTAAAATTTTAAATTTATTTAGTTTTTTAATTTTTAAAAAATTTAAAATTTTTATTTTCTTAATTTTTTGAATAGAAGAGGGAGGGGGAAAGAGAGAAAAAAAAATAGGAGTTGTTTTGGGTGGGAGAGTTTTGGGGGGAAAAATATGTTTTGTAAGATTAGATCTAGGCCTTTGATTTTTGGAGGGATTGAAGAAGAGCCACTTGATAGCTTTCTTTGTGTTTTATTATATAGATATATTCTCTCTCCTCAATTCTTTGAGTTTTGCCCCCTTTTTACTGCTCTTTTAAGGTCATCAAAAGTCAAAGAAAGATAACTCTTCGATATTTTAAGTTACCAAATGCAAAGATGCTAAGAGCATCCACAGTCGTTTTCTAAAATTCCCATATTTCCAAATTATAGCAAACGAATACAAAAGAGACGCTGCAGTCGTTTCTCAAATGTCCATATTATGGCAAACTTGCTATTTCCATTTCTCAAATATGAGAAACGATCTGAGCTTTCTCAAATTATAAAGGACGGGGTATGATACCCCGTCTCTTCTATATAATAATTTTTTAATCGTATCAGACGGACGATCATATACCGTCTCTCCTATTTTATTAATTTTTTTTTTTTTAAAAAGGTCGGACGGGGAATGATACCCCGGACGGGGTATCAAACCCCGTCTCTCCCTTTTTTTTTTATTTGTTTTATTTTATTTTATTTTTTTTAATAAAACGAACGGCCACGATGTAAGCGATAGGAAAAAAAAAAAAATAGTGTGGGACGGGGACACATACCCCGTCCGGGGTATGATACCCGTCCAGTTTGGGAGGAGAGCATTTAATGCTGGCAGGGTACTTTTAGTTAGTATATTAGGATTAGTTAGTATATTAATAGGTTTAGTTAGTATATTAATTAGGTTTAGTTAGTTTTATATTATTTAATTTAGTTAATTAATATAGTTTAATAGTTAATTAGTAATTTACTTTTTTTAATTTATTTGAAACGATCGGACGGGGTATGATACCCCGTCTCTCTAAAAAATAGAAAAAATATAGCAAACGACGACTGCAGTGAACGATCGTATTTGCTATTACTGTAGCTGCCATATTATACCAAATGAGAAAAACGACTGTGAATGCTCTAACAAAATCAAAACCCTACAGGTCAATTTTTCAAAACCATACAGGTCAATTTTTAAAGAAGAAATCTTACCCAAACAAGCCCTAAGGGGGATTTAACAGAGTCCAGTCAACAAATTTTCTCTTTGTTTCTTCTTTTATTTTTATTTTTTCACTTTTTAAAATGAAAAAGCCGTTGGCCACTAGCAAAGAAGCTTATGTTGACTTGTGGTACTGAAAAATGAAAATGTTATGCTGAACGAATAGAAAAGATTTCCTTAAAGTTGTCAAGGATTATTAGATTGTTGACAGAAGAGGACAAAGGAGATAGAGAGGTTAATATTTTTTTTTAAGAAAAGAGGGGATTGAGGGTACGTTGATGATGGTAGAAATAACTTTGATGGTGAGTTTATGATTGGCGAAGTGGTGCCCAAAGAACCGGAGTGAAAGGTTGAACTTGAACTCGTAGGAGGAGATGCAGGAGGGGAACCAAAGGTCGAAAGAGAAGGACTTGAAGGAAGCGATTAAGGTGGATCTGAGTCAGTGGAGAATTCATCGTTGGATTCAAATTCAGATTCGAGATTGGTTGGAGATGGAGTGGCTAGAGAAAGAGATGGAGAGGTAGAGGTTATGATTGTGGGTCCGGTCAGTGCAGAAATGGATAAAAATGAGGTTGTTTAGAGCATCTGTAGTCGTTATCTATATATCGATAATATCGATATATAGCTTAAAAAGTAGCTGCAGTCGTTTGCTATATATCGATATTATCGATAAATTGCTACAGTCGATTGCTATATATGAGAGACGAAATAGCTTTATCGATAAGTCAGCGACGGTGGTCGAAGAGCCGTCCGTTTCGTGCAAAATACTGTTGTAGGCGTCGGACGGCATTCGATATGCCGTCCGTTTCAATTTTTGCCGCCGTGGAGGAGTGGCCACGTTTCCCGGACGGCACTCGATGTGCCGTCCGTTGGGATTTCACTAAAAAACAAAAAAATTGCTTAGTGTTAATTAGCTATTAATTAGATTATGTTAGTGGAAAGTTGCTGTTAAGTATAGTCTTCTTCAATTAGATTAATTAGCTGTTAAGTATAGTGCAATTAATGCAGCTATTATGTCAGTGGAAAGTTGCTTAGTGTCGGACGGCACTTCATGTGCCGTCCTAGACATGCGGCTGCGTTCACGCGTGTGTTTTTGCACTTTTGGCCTCCGACGGCATTTCGTATGCCGTCCCTTAATATTAAATAGTTGTTTGCTATAATATACCTTACGACGAGTGCAGCGGAATCGTAATATCTATTTCTATTTATCGATATATGGATAAATTTATAGAAAACGACTACAGATGCTCTTAAGAGTTTTGCATAGTGGAAAAGGAAAACATAAGGTGGAGGTGGCTAAAGCGGTCATTGTGGTTGGACATGGTTAATGGATTTGAGAGAGTTGATTAAGAAATTTCTAAAACTATTCACCATTGGATGTGCTCGTGGAGAAGCTAAATTTCACTTAGCCCACCTTAGTTTTAGTTGATTATCAACAAACCCACATTTTATTTTTTGGTCATCAATAAACCAACCTCCTTTTTAGTTTGGAAAAAACCTACTTATGAGTTATTCTACCGTTAGTTTTTGAATAAAATGTCTACAATACCCCTATTACAATCCCCGGTAAATATAACTCTTTGTGGTGAGGCCCACACACTTGCATTAATAAGTTGCTGGAAAATAAAAATACAAGCACCTACATCATTTAACTTAGCAGTGAACCCCTGTTCAAATAGTCATTAGGAGAGGACAATGATATTTTAGGGCTACAAAAGTAAAAATAAAAGCACGTGCTATCACGTGATACCAAAAATTGCAAGAGGTTATGGATGTGATTAACGAGAGGTAACATATGTAGGTTTATTGCTGACCAAAAAAGAAAATGTGGGTTTGTCAATAATCACCCAAAACCGGGGTGGGTTAAGTGATGTTTAGCCTCCGGGAATAAGCCCCCTTCAAATGTCTTCTAATTTTTCCTGCCATGTTTATGGGTTGATTTCATAGAACTCACCATGTGTTCTTTTTAGAAAACTTGCTTACTTTTACTTTGCAATTTTTTAAAGAAGGTTCAAATTGAGATGATGATGGTGGTGGTGAAAGACAAGGTGGTGACAATCAAGTTGGCAGATTTATCTTCAGTATCATAGCATTTGGAATTTCCTCCCAACTTTACAATTTTATCTTTACAATATTTATTTCTCTTCAGATTTACAACATTTTGCAAAGCAGAAAGATCAAAGAGACCATAAATCAAGTTAAATTAGTTAATCTTTACAATGTTTATTTCTCTTCAGATTTACAATATCTTGCAAAGAAGAAAAATTAGAGAGAACATAAAATCAAATCGATCTTTCCTGCAAATTTTATCTTTTTGGGGGTTTTTTTTGCCTCTTCACTACTGGTTTAATTGAGTTTGTACCATACCCAGCCTAAACTTCAATCTCATCCTTTATATCTATGTCCTTTCAACCCCTACTTTCGGTTCATCAACAAAAAGGGGCTACCCAGCGTATCTATCCCGGCATTTGGGTAGAATCGCCGGGGTAGAACCCTGTTAATTTTTTTGGTGCAAAATTTAGCACTTATGCCAGCGCTTCCACAAAATGTCGGGGTAGGGGGCTAAAATATCCCCAGGCACCCCCAAATTTTTTACTTTCCCTCTCTCTCTCTTTCACGAACGAAAACCCCCGTCATGCCCCACCGTCCCTGCCGTCATCGCTGTCTCCTCTCCTCTCCCTTCCTCCTTGTTTTCCAACCCCAGCAGCAGCGACTCGTCACTCACACTCTCACATCGCTGGTACTCTCTTTCTACTTCTTGATTTAGATTTGGGATCTATGCTCAACAACTCATGCAATCTCGAATCTCACCACTTTTTTGCTTCACTGTGTTATTGTGTGATTGGATCCAGGTTTTAGTTTCGCTGACTTGTTATTCTTGAGATTTGGAGGGATTTAATCTCAGTTCATTTTTGTGATAATTTTGGGTGGTAATGGTGTTTGTATTGACTAATTTAGGGGAGATTTGAAACTTGAACTGCAAAAAATGTTTCAATATACTAAGATATGGAATTTGATTGTGTTTCTTTCATTCCATACATAGATCTTTTGTGGGGTTTTTTTCTTCTTCTTTTTCCCATCTCTTTTGTTGGATCCATGTGTATGGAGTTATTTGTATTGGCTCTGATACCATTTGTAATGCCTTAGGTCTGCTCAGTAGCTTGCACGCCTACACACGTCTATGTGGCCTACAAAACCTAATCACGACCCCACCAAAGGTCACAACCTCAACAAAAGTGTTATAGCTTAGTAGGTGCTCTTGGATCATTGGCAATCTAATGTATAATAACTCATATTCCACTTCCCAACCATTATGGGACTATGTATATCTAGGGGTATTACACGATGCTTCGGGGGGGTATCACTATTGGCTTTAACTTTGACTTATTCACCTATTTGGATGAATTCCTTGGGGAATTCTCGTTATCAGTCTTATTCCAACAGAGCTGATAACTAGACCCAAACAGTCACGATAGTTTATGGCCCAAACCAATCCACATCCAGAGCTACGTTCTGGACTGAACTCTATTCAATCCAAACACATTGGAAAACCCCATGGCTTGTTCGAAGGGACTTCAACATCAGTAGGTTTGCATTTGAACATCGTGGTACAGACTTTAGCGATGTCGACAGATGGAGTTGAACAGGGTTATCACTGACTGAAACTGGTTGACATTCCGATCTCAGATATGCTATTTACTTGGTCCAACATGCAAGCATCCCTTATAATGGAAAAACTAGATAGAGTGTTAGTTTCATTATATTGGGAGGCCAAATTTCCCCTAGCCCCCAAATCCCTTCTGAAACCAACATCAGACCATGTTCCCTTAGTCCTTTCCACTGGTGAGCAGAATGCTAGGAGCCATCTAAATTTAGGTTTGAGAAGGCTTGGCTCAAAGTTCAAGAATTCCTCCACATGGTTATGGATAATTGGGCTCTCCCTAAGCGAGGAACAAAAGCGATAGTTGTTTGGTGTGAAAAAATCTGTAGACTTGGGTCCAAACTTAGAAAACATAATTGCAGTAGATTTGCGACTATCTGGAGAACCAAATAGACTCTTCTGGAGAGCACTGACATACTTAAAAGACTGGAGGAGGCTAGGGAACTCATGCAAATCGAACGACATCGGTTATTAAGCCTAAGAGCAGATATTGCTCAGTTGTACAAGTTAGAAGAAATTAAATTGCAACAAAGATCCAGAATTTTGTGGCTTAAATAGGTAGAAGCAAACACAACCTTCTTTCACCGGATAGCTAGTGCACGTCGGAGATCCAGCCTTATCAAGTCAGTCCAGAAATATGTCGGCACTATACAGGAAGAGGAAGAAGTAAAACAAATCTTCCAAAACCACTACGGAAACCTCTTTGGAAATAAAAGAGAGTTTAGATATCCACTTAGAAAGGATTTTCGGTAGGAAAGGCAAGAAGATTTGGATCATTCCCTAGTGGTCGTTTAAACTCCATTTATGGAAGAGGAGGTGAAAGAGGTTGTCTCCCAGATGGGCAGGGAGAAATCACTAGGACCAGATGGGTTCCCTATATTATTTTACCATATCTTATGAGAGAAGATTAGAGATGACCTTATGTCAGTTTTGGTAGAATTCTATGACCATAGAGTAAAGCTAGGCAGACTAAACTTTGTGGAAGTAGTCCTTATTCCAAAGAAGGAATACTTAAGTAGAATAGGTGACTTCTGCCCTATAAGTCTTCTCAATTGTTCGGTCAAAATTATTATTAAGATCCTTGCTAATAGATTAGGGGGGCTGATGGATATATAGATTAGTAGAGAACATATTGGCTTTATTAAAAGGTGATGTATTCTGGACTGCGTGGCTACAGCGAAAGAAACCATTCACCAATGCTACACTTTGAATGGAAAGAGCTAACTTCTAAAGCTAGACTTCAAGAAGCATACGATTCGGTTGAGTGAGATTGCCTGTTGGAAGCACTTAAATGCAGAGGGTTCGGAGACAGGTAGATCAGATGGATTTGTCACTGCCTCACTACTAGTAGGACGTCTATCCAGGTGAATGGAAGGACTGGTAGGGCTGTTCATACTTTGGTTAAAACCGATTACCGAACCGAACCGAACCGAACCGAAATTTACCAATTTGGTTCGGTTTTTCGGTTTTCGGTTCGGTTTTGATCCAAACCGAAGTTTTTTTAAGAGTTTGGTTCGGTTTTTGGTTGGCTTCTAAATAAACCGAACCGAACAAAAAACCGAACTTTTTTTGGACCAAAATAAATTTACCACTTCTTCCATTTAATGTCGAGAATGTTAATGCTTCTCTAACGTTCATTCTTAAAATTGGTTAGTTCGGTTACTAACGATCTAAAGAAACCAAACTTGTGAAGGCAGTCCGACCAAAACTTGATTGACGTGGACCCAAAATTTCTGGAAGATGTAGAAGACCAAGGGAGAAGAAAAGGAGGACTGAAAGAAAAAATTGACAAATGGGGACAAAGAAGGTGAAAGGTTAAAAAAAAGGTAAGAAATCCAAACAGTAGAATAAAAAATTCTGAAGCTTGAAGAAAAAACAGAGAACTGTTTGAATATTTCCCCCATTGCAAGGCAAGTAGAGAGCTGACTGGGCCTGTCTTTTCCATTTAAAACAATTACAATGGAATGACAAAACAAAAGTTATTCAAAAAGAATTAAGATTCAGTTAAAGAGGAAATTTTTTATGCATACCGATTAGATGATGAGCAGTTCATATCGCTGGGTTCCTTCTCTCTGGACTTAGAACATCCAGTATTTTGATTAAGGGAGCATGGGCCGGGAAGTAAATGAATGCCTATTAGATAGTATGAAATAGCCAAAATTTCGGTTAGTTCGGTTATTAACCGAACCGAACCGATAAAATTCGGTTCGGTTTAAACCAAATTTTATCAATTTCGGTTCGGATCTCGGTTTTAAATTTACCAAACCGAAAATTTCGGTTCGGTTCGGTTATTTTCGGTTCGGTTCGGTTTTGCACCGATGAACAGCCCTAAGGACTGGTCCACTATTTTCTTGTAGACGAGGACTGAGACAAGGGGACCTTCTTTCTCTCTCCCCCCTCTTATTCACGATCGTTGTGGATATCCTTAAGTGCATGATGGACAATTGCAAGGATGCTGGATGGATCTCCCCAGTATCCAGGGGGAGAAATCACCAAGGATGTACTTATATTGCAATATGCCGATGATACGTTACTATTGGAAATAGCTATCATAAGGAAAATATTACATTCAAAGGTGCTCTATACTATTTCCAGGCTTGGTCGGGGCTACAGGTCAACTTCCATAAGAGCGCTCTAGTACCTATTACCATGTTTGAGGTGGAGGCAAAGGAGCACGCCGCCATCCTAAACTACCATCTTGTTAACTTCCCTATCCAATATCTTGGGATTTTAGTTATATCATGTAGACTAAAGAAGTCAGACTGGTTACAGATTACTGATCGGGTGAAAACTATGTTAAAGGGGGTGGAAAGGTAATTCCTTTTTCCCGGGGGTAGAGTGACTCTTATTAACTCTGGATATCCGTTCTTCCAACTTATTACTTGTCGTTCATTAAAATGTCACGATGGGTTATTTAAAGGATCAACTGAACTGGGAAATGGTTCATGTGGGCAGACACCAGTAGGGGTAGTTATTACCTCATTAAGTAGGAACATGTATGCATGAGGAAGTCACACGGAGAACTAGGAATCATTGATATGAGAGACATGAACTTGGACTCCTTGGAAAGTGGTGGTGGAAAGCAATCCAATCGAACGAAGAAGGATGGCAGGAATTTATTCATTCATATCTCCATGGGAAGGGGATGCAGTCTCTGGGCTTCTGTGTTGGCCAGAGAGTCTCATGGTTCTAGAGATAGGTTTCCAAAGCCTACGAGTCGTTCAACAGCTGTGTAACGCCTTTCCACTGGCAACAGTCTTCCGACCAAGTTTTGGTGGGATAAATGGTGTGGAGCACACACCCTGAAAGAGTTGTTCCCAGATCTATATGAGCATTCAACCTAGCCACACATCACAGTCACGAATACCAGGAAAAGGACATGGAGACCATTTTTAGATCTTGCCTAAATTGGGAACTTCAACTTAAGTTAGAGGAACTTGAACTACATATAGCGCAATCAGGGTTGAAGTGCTCGCAAGGCCCAGATAGGAGACCATGGCCCAGATATTGGAAAAGAATGGATCCTTTATGGTGCACTCACTGTATAACCGTATTCACTTTAGAGGATGTAGACCGAGATGGTCATTAATAATCTGGAAGGCCGAAGCTCCTATCAAAGTAAGGGTTTTCCTTCAACTTGTTTTCAATGATGCAATAGTCACACAGGAAAACCTCATTAAAAGAAAACCTGACATCGTTACCAATTGTGGGTTTTGCTATACAACTGTTGAGTATAGAGACCACATGTTCCTAGAATGTCATAGGAGCAACGCGGTTTGAATCGAAGTCCTGAGGGCCCTCAGAATAAATGACTACCCCATGACCTATGATGACTTGTGGGTAGATCATAAGTTTGCTAGTGTCCGACAAGAGATGAAGGAAGTTGTAGTACCCCGTATTTTTAAATATTATTTTTAAAGGTTTATAAATGATTAAAATTATTTTTGGAGATTTAATAAATATTTTCTGGAAATTTATCTTTTTACACGTGCGAAACACGTGCAAATATTTTCTTGAAAAGTTCAAAAACCAAAATTATTTTATGGAAAATCATTATTTATTATTTGGGATTTATTTATATGTTTTCTAGATTTTTCTAAAATTAATTGGATCTATTTGCAAATATTGAGAAAAAGAAGGACCTTTTTGCAAATTTGTCATTTTGAGGGGTGAAAGTGCAAAACTATTTTTCTGGGCTTTTAATTAGAGCCGGCTGGAAATTAAGGGTTATTTTGCTTTTAAATCTCAATTTAATTAATTTTATTAAGTTCCAAGTATAGGAATCTATTTATGTAAAGATATGTTTTCGAGGGATTATTTAGCAAATATGTCTAAAACCCTAAGATCCTATTTTCGGGTATTTAAAAGAAGAGAACACAGCCGTCATTCGCTGCACAACACAAAGATTTATTATTTTTTGAGGATTGAGAGAAGGATCTTGGATTTCGCAAAAAAGGAAGGTTTTCTTGTTGGATTTCTTCATTCAAGGTGAGTGACATGTTGTTTTCTTTTATTATGCGTATGTTGTATGTGAGTGATGTAAATTTGTTTTGTTGTTTTGATCTATGTGAGTGATTGTTTTGTTGTTTGTTTTTGACATGTTTGTTTTTCCTTTACGGTGTGTATGTGAGTAATGTAATGGATTGGTTGTTTGATCTATGAATATTTATTGGATCTGGGATATTGAATTATATTGCTAGAAAGCATGTTTATGGTTGAACATGATTATGCATATTATGGATTGGATGAAAAATTGGATTTTGAGAAACCCTAGTGGTATGTGATTACAAATTTGATTATGGTTATGAGTTGTGGTAGAAATTCAGATTTTTGAGAAAATTGAATGGAAGAGTTATGAATTAAGAGATCGTAAATTGAAATTTGAGGAATTAATTGATTGAGGAAGTACACCCAAATTGGGGATTCTTTGAGATTTTGGTATTTTGAGGGTTTGGATCTGAATACGAACTATTTCAGTGATCGATAAATTTTTTAAGAAAACTCAATTTTGATTAAATGCACAAATTCATGTTTTAATTGAAAGAAATCAACAAAATCTCCATTTTTTATGATTTCAAGTAGTTGATCTAGTTTTAGGGACTATTTTGTATTCTACCAGTTATATTTGATCATATAAGAAATATGTTTTTCGTAGAAATCGTTTTCATGAAGTAAAACTATGTATCGGTTGAATTATGCACAGCCAAAACTATACAGTTTGTAGGCCGATAGTCGACTGACACGACCTTTCAATCGATTGATATGACCTGGCTGCTATGTTCTATAGTTGTATTGAAATTTCTCTCTGGTAAGTCGACCTATGACTTTTATAAGTCGACTTATAACACTTAGAATATTTTCTTAAAGATTACTGGAATTTCTCTCTGGTAAGTCGACCTATGACTTTTATAAGTCGACTTATAACACTTAGAATATTTTCTTAAAGGTTATTGGAATTTCTCCCTGGTAAGTTGACCTATGACTTTTATAAGTCGACTTATAACACTTAGAATATTTTCTTAAAGATTACTGGAATTTCTCTCTGGTAAGTCGACCTATGACTTTTATAAGTCGACTTATAACACTTAGAATATTTTCTTAAAGATTACTGGAATTTCTCTCTGGTAACTCGACCTATGACTTTTATAAATCGACTTATAACACTTAGCTTATTTTCTTAAAACCATAGAGTTTTCTTTCTGGGCAGTTGACTTATGCTTTCTATAGTCGACTGATACTGATGTATCCTTATATCTATGAATGTTCTTTCAAATGATTTATTCTCTAGATGTTTTGATCTATAACTTATTATTATTATACTTTACCTCTTATTGAACATATGTTTTCAAGATGTTAAGTTGAACAATTTATGTTGGAAGTTTGGTTTGGATATTTGAGTGTGAGTCTTTAAAGGGTGTGTGTGACCCTAGTATATCGGTGGTTGAGTATTTATGTTTGGGCCTGTTGAGGCATTTAGTTGATCAGTTGTTGAATTAAGTCCAGTAGGGTACACTAACTCTAGGAGATTTGTTAAGTAATTAAATAACCTAAATGATAAGGATAGGCACTAGTGGTGATATGATGAACGGGAACATGAGTTATGGACCTTAGTATGGCTTGCGGTGTGAGATGATCTCCGGAATTATCCAAGTGTGAGTGAAATAGTCTTCGGAATTACCTGTGGTGTAGGATTGATCTCCGGAATTATCGGAGTCGAGGCGATGCACATGTGATATTCCTGTGATGAGGTGTCATTGCTTGCGGTGTGGGGTATTCTCGAAGATTCCCAGGTGTGAGTGAAATAGTCTCCGGAATTATCTGTGGATAGAGATTGACCTCTGGAATTATCGGGGCATGAGCTAATACTCACAGTTTATCTTTATCTCGGAATAGTCATCGTAGTAGGATTAGTTGCATGTCGGGGATTAAACCCTATAATGTGGAGACGTTAAGGGCTTGCACCGGACCTATGTAGAGTGGGATGCATAGACTCCGACAAGTACGCATTAGAGAGTCAGCATATAGACTTGTGTTTTCTTGACTTGGCTTTACGCATGTGTTTTCCTGTTTCCCACACTTGACACTTCGTTAGTTTCACTTGATGTTTACATGTAATGCCCTGATTTTTTATTTAATGAAAAATTATTTATTTTGCACGTAGTGTGCACGTGCAATATTTTGGTAAATGTTTTTATCAAGATGAGTAAAGATATCTTAATTTGTGCTTTTAATTATTTTGTACTAAAGCCTTCTTTTAAAAAGATGAAAAGCCTTTTCTTTTAAAAGCCCAAAGTTAATTTAATTTATTATTTTTATAATAATTATTTTGGCCCATAAACTAAAGCCCATGGACTATTTTTTATAAAAATACAACTTGTCATACAATTTAAAGACTATTTTATTTTTACACAAAAATTTAATGTACATTTTTGGGGCAAGTGGCATGCACGTGCACTACACGTACACGTGCAAGTGCACTTTCCCTAGGGTGGCCGGGAATGCTTCTTTGGAGGGAGAATTCAAAATTTGGATGGTGATCATGGTGTGGTGGTTACTTGGTTGTGGGTAGTTATTGCAACTCCTACTTTCATCTTGACCCTCCATCTTACAACCAACCAATTGATCCTAGCCCTCCATTCTATTTGATTTTTAGTATAAATACCCCCTCCCATGGCTAGTTATTTTCATGCTTAATACTTTCTACAAACCTATAGTCTTATCTAGTAGTATTTTTGTGAGTTAAAAGATTGAGTTGTGAGTGGGTATTGTGCTTGCTTTCAATCAAGAAGGAGAGGCCGGCTATTCAAGGAGAGCTCGGGTTTGGTGCTTTGGAGGCTTGTGCGCGCGTGTACAAGGAGGAGAAGCATTTCGTTGCAAGTACATTCGTCTAGGAGATCACTAGTTATACTTTCTTCAACAAGGTGGGTGAATTTTCCCTATTTCTAACATAGGAATCCATGCTAGATTTAATTATCAAAATAATGCAAAAAGAATTAATAAGAATGCACTTTTAATTGAAAAGATGATCTCTATGTGATTGATTGGTTGATATGCAAATTATGTGTGTTACTATTAGTAAAATTCAAGATTTGTGTGCAATATGGTTATAAATTGTGTGAAGAAACCTTTGTTGGAAGCATGAAAAGCTATGTGCAAGATTAGTATATTGATTATGTCGCTTTATATGTTAAATTGGAAATTTTTGTTATGGCGTAGTAATGAATAAATTCACATGCCAATTTTATGGTTGGAAACTGAATAAGAGTAGAGAATTGTTATAGAGATTGACGAAATTATAATGTCAAAAAATGCATTAGTAGTATGTCACATTAACAAAATTGTATGGTAGAAATGTGTTAATCATGGAGAAAATTATGTTTAATTATTTAAGAATTTATTTTTATCTACTGGAATAAAATTCATGATGGAAAAAGATTTAATTCAGATTTTTACAGTATATTAGTAAGGACAATGTGTTATGCAATTTTGATGAACGTCGAAATATTCTAAATAACAGAGAGTGTGGATTAAATAGAATTAGAATTATACTAGTGACAACCTGAGCACGTAGCTCAAGTGGTCAGAGCGTGCGTTGGTTTCTCGTGGTGACTGGTTCGAATCCCTGTGGCACACATTTGTTTCACAATTTTTTTTAAAACATAAGAATCAGCGACCGAGAGTAATAAATACTCTATGTCTTCTCTTTATATTGCCTGACGCCTTTGGCCTAGTGGTCGGTGCCTTTGGCTGTGTTCTCTGGGGTGCTGGGTTTGAATCTTGCTCTCGGCAAGATTGAAAAATAAATTTTTTTGGGGTTTTTAATCGTCAAAAAATTATGAGAAAAATATGTATATTCTTCTAAAAATATACGGGACTTTATAAAGATAGCTTGGGAATTATTTGTATGAAATAAAACCTGATTTGAGAAGAAAATGCATAAATAGAACTATGGTTCTATATGTATATTTTTGTGAAATTATACATTGCAAAAAGAATTTGAAATGAAAGATTAGAAGATTAACGTGGCAAAAAAAAAGAAAAGAAATTATTGTTGTGATGTGAATTATTTTCATTTGAGAATAGTGCGAAAATATGAAATATGAATATTTATTAGTGATGTGAATTTCAAATGTGGAATTAATAATTGATGAAGTATATGAATTCGTGTATGATTATGGATTATTGAATAAATTAGAGATCATGTTAATGAAAAAGAAATCTGTTGTTTATGAATATGAATATTATGAGTTAGTAAGGCTCAAATTGGAAATTGTGAATTTGAATTGAAACGAAAGAGTACTAAGTCTCCCCCGGCAATTGGAAAGAAATGAAATAAAATATTGAAATGAAAGACCAAGGTTGGTCATGTTTGTATAAATGAATAAGTCCGGTTTAGTGGAGAGGCTAACTCTAGAGCTTTGATTTTATTCATGATTCTACTAAATTAAGAATTGTGCATAGTGAAGAGGTGATGAAAGTGAGAGAAAACACGAGTATGAGAACTAGAGTTTACGGTGCGGGTGTGTGAGCCACAGAATGCATACTTGATGAGTCAAGACATGGCGTGGGCACAACTCAGTAATGATCGGACTTTAGCCACGCTTGTGGGATGTTTGGTGACTGCAAGAGGATCGTGTTCAGGAAGGAGGCTGAATTGCCACAGAATGCATGCTTGATGAGTCAAGACATGGCGTGGGATTCCCCTTCAGGGTCCAATGCACGTGCTTGTACTCATAGATCATCTAGGATACTCACCGTAGTTACAGTAGTAGATTAAGTCATGACGAGGGATTGAACCCTACGAAGATGAAGAACGATTAAGAGGCTTGCCCTCGGACCTATGTAGTATGGGATGCATAGAATCCGAACAAGTGCGCATTAGTGTCATCTAATATAAATAATTGCATTAAGGACTAAGTGCACAATCACAACACGACATCAATAGGGTAGTCCCTTAGTTGAAATGTGACAAGTTTGTGTTTGCTAAATATGAAAAATTGAGTTATACTATTTCCGGCATATAGAGGATGACCGTGTATAATGCTCGTCGGTTGAATAAACTGACGTACCCACAGTCTTATATGCAGGTAAATGACATGTTAAAGATTAAAAAGGAATGGATGCTTAAAGATTATACCATGTTGTTGTACATTTATTTAATCGTTGTAAATTTTACTTCCGCTGTGCCAATGTAAAGTGTAATATTTATGTAAACTCTGATGTAAAGTGAAAAGTTTAAATTTCCTTGTAAAATTGTACTAAAGAAAGTGGAAAGATCTTGTAGAACATCTCGAATTCAGTGTATTTGGGATTCGGGGCGTTACATTACATGTTTTCTTGCTATGTCATATTTATGTATTCTTGTTTATTACATGTTGTTTATGAATCCATGCTTAATGTTTATTTATGTTGTTTGTTTTTTATGTCACTCGCACCATTATGGCTGACCCCTTTAGTTTTGGGGGTTAGGGATCATCTCTAGCCTCATGTTTACAGGTTATTGTTGCTTAGGGCTTGGGATTTGGATGCTTGAGTTCAAGTGATTTAGTGACATATGTAAAATGAAAAGTGTTGTAAAGAAAAGAGAATTGTGATTTAAGATGTATTGTATTTTGCTTTGCTATGTAATCGATTATTGTAATGAAAGTTGAAAATTTTTATTGGTGTTTGGTTGTGTTTAATATTACATTGAAGTTGATGCTGGAAATTGTGCCACATATTTTCTAAGATAATATATTAGAAATTCGGGGCGCTACAGAAGCATAGTATATTGCCACCTCCGCAACGACCTAGGTTTTATGGCTTGATAGAAATAACTTTGACTTTCATGAGACTTGTAATAGTATTTCTGGTATATTAACTCAGATCATGCATCTTATTTTTTTATGGGCTACAGTTGTGGCAACAGGGCCGAGGGGATTGATTTCCAAAGATTTCAATGTGGATGAGTACGAGGACGAGGAGGTCAAGATTGGGCTGACACTTGATTGAGAATCCCACCCTCCACGGATGTTATTGGAGGGATCTCTTGTTTGCTTTAATGCACTCTAGACATTACTTCCTAGTTGGATTTGTCCTAGGGATGGCAACCGGGTTTGGTTGACCCGCGACCCGCCCACTCCAACCTGACCCGCATAGTTGCGGTTTGGGTCCGGGTCGAACCCATTTAGCGCAACGGGTCGACCCGGGCTTCCAAGATCGAAATTCCAATCTGCTCGACCCGACCCGCAAATCCATTGACTTGGTCAAACCCGTCCCCAACCCGCTTGTTCGACCTTCGGGTTGCATGCCGTTCGACCCCGGGTTTGTCTGGCGCTGCGGAAAAAAAAGAGCCGTTGGCTCTCTGTTGCGGGGTTTTTTTTTTTTGGATTTTTGGGGGGTTTTTCCCTATAAAACTCCCCTTAATTCAATCTAATTTTTTTCACACCATACTATCTTACTCTCTCTACTACTACTACTCAATTCAATCTCAATCGAATTGTGTTGATTTAACTCTCAACTACTTCTACTTCAACTCTTCCAACAAAGAAGCTATCTCTCTTTCTTTCTACGATTACCGGACTACGTGACTACGTCTACTATATTTCTCAATTGACTGCATCTACTTTTACTATTATTTTCTCTCTCATTTCTATATACGATTATCCACGAAGTACGGTATCAAAATTATACAAACTCTTCTATTGTCTTGATTTTGTTGTAGTTCTAATTTTTTGTATCATATATGTTTGTTTTTCGCTTTTCTCTTTCTCAACCCTCTTATTATTTTTTAGATTTTCTTTTTTAACATATACCTAACCTCCTAGATTGTTTTGTATTATTTCACATACATTAATAAAACACTAGAAATTATTTTTTTTCCACATACACTATTACCATGTCTAGATCACGAAGTAGCAGCCATAGCCAAAGTGGACAAGATTCTACCGGTTCTTCACGTCGACCTCCAATAGTTCCACAAATAGAACCCGAGTTTACACCGAATCCTATGGTAGGAACTCACGATATCCCTACATACAAAATAGAAGAAGAAATGCATGATTTGACACACAAACACAACAAACCGAACTTACTAGTAGTAGAAAAACTAGGGGAAAACAAGTGATTGACACAAATATTATGACTATATCCCCAAAGAGGATAATCCGAGTGTAGGACGTAAGGTTTGTAAAATTTGTTCTAAGAGTTACAAATGGAGGAAGGGTGAGAAAACAGGTACAATTAAATGACACTTTCAAAATGTACACAAGAATCTATTACAAGACGAACCTAGCCAAAAAAAATCCACACTACCGGACAAGTAGATAACCACCCATATGACCCCGAAAATGTTCGGCGGAAAATGACCCGACTAGTTATTAAGGAGAAATTACCTTTTTCTTATTCCGAAAGTAGAAACGAAGAAGAATTTAACCAAAATGCACTAAATCCATATTTTAGAAGAATTCATACAAACACACTTAAATCCGGCTGTTTTAAACTTTATAACGAAATGAAAGATGATTTAATTGAATTTTTGTTTAGTTTAACTTGTAGAGTATCGTTAATTTCCGATTGTTGGAAAGGTTGCAATGATATTCCAATGATGAGCATAACTTGTCATTGGATCGATAGTGATTGGATGATTCAAAAGAGCATCATATCACTTGCGGCTTTGCCGTATCCCCATAGTGGTTTAGTAATTGCACATCGTATTTTATAAGTTTGTGACATCTTTCATATTCTAGATAATTTTTTTATATTAGTTTTGATAATGCATCTAACAACAATATTTCGATTAGTACATTAAAAACACAATTAGTTCATCCATGTTTAGAAATTTTTTATGTTAGATTTGCATGTCATATTTTAAATTTATGTGTTCAAGATGCATTGAAAATAGGCGAACCATTTGTACATAACATTAGAAATTGTGTACATTTTATTGCTTTAAGTGACCCAATGCTTCAACAATTTAAAGAATGATTTAAGCATAAAGGTGTACATTTTAGAAAAATTCCTAAGGATGTTAAACACCGGTGGAACTCTACTTTTGAATTATTAAACGTTGTTACTCAATATAAAGCATGTATAAATGATTTTTGTCTTGAAAAAAATATGAAAAATTTTCAAATGAATGAACAATCATGGTATTATGCCGAATTTTTGTTACAATTTTTAGAACCTTTTAAAACCATAACTTTAAAATTTTCAAAATCTTATGATTCCACTTCTAGTAGTATTTTTATTTAGCTACTATGATGCAAACTTTTTAAGAAATGATTGATGACATTTACATTGCTCATATTGTTAAACCGCACACACTAAAATTTTGAAGTATTTTAGTTCTCCTATGTTGTATTGTATTGCTACAGTTATGGATCCTCGTATCAAATTAGCGGATACGAGGAGTTTGTTTAAAATGTATTTTACTTTACTTGAGATGAATTTGAAATTGATTGCGATAAATTTTTAGCTAGCTTTGAATCGACATTGAATAACTTGTATGATTATTATGATAGAACTTTTGCATCTAGTAGTACAACTTGTATAGTTACTTCTTCTTCTTCTACTTCTAAAGGTAAGGTTAAGAGTAAATTAGACGATGCTACTTTTAATTTACTTGCTCAAATTCAATAAAAAAACACAGAACTATTCAACCGAATGAATTAAATTGATATAATTCACAAGATAGTGAGAGTTTTAATGCTAAGATTGATGTGCTACAATGGTGGTAAGAACATGAATATGTTTATAATATTCTTAAATATATGGCTAAATATGTACTAACACCTTCTGTCTCTACAGTTGCTTCAGAAAGTTCATTTTCTACAAGTGGCAGGGTTCTAACAGATTACAGGAATCACTTGAAGTCCCAATCGTTGGAGATGCTCGTTAGTACGGAAGATTGGATGAAGGTTGAAGATATAACTCAAGGAATTTGGGTTGACACGTCAATAAGTGGAAGCAACTCGTCCGAAGAACAACAACAACAATAGCAAATTAAAGACCAACAACATCTACCAAATTGTATGTAAAAAATTTGTTAAAAAATCAGAGAAGTTCAAATGAATAATATATATAATTTTCTTTCACACTTTGATTCGTTAATTCTTATTACAATTATATATATATATATATATAGAGTAAAAGGGATATGAGCAACTTGCTCATTTAGTAAATGAGCAATTGATTATGTGGCATGCATGTGATTGGACAATCTTTAAAATGGTTAGTTGTCCAATGTATCACATGCATGCCATATAATTAATTGCTCATTTACTAAATGAGCAAGTTGCTCATATCCCTTTTACCCATATATCTATATATATATATATATATATAGAAATCTTCGGTTGCACACTACTTTGGTGAGTACTCCGTGAGCACTCACGAAATAGAGCACCTATGGCAAATCCGAACCGCTCATATTGTTCTATATACCTTAGATAGTCTAACAATAAAAAATCAAGTAATTTGAAATTCATTTGCCCATGATTTACATCATTACAAAATTGTATGGCTGAAAATTCTAACAGCATGATGGATGGGCAAATGAACTTTAAATTACTTGATTTTTTATTGTTAGGCTATCTAAGGTATATAGAACAATATGAGCGGTTCGGATTTGTCATAGGTGCTCTATTTCATGAGTGCTCACGGAGTGCTCACCAAAAGTAAGTAATTTGAAGTTCATTTGCCCATGATTTACATCATTACAAAATTGTATGGCTGAAAATTCTAACAGCATGATGAATGGGCAAATGAATTTCAAATTACTTGATTTTTTATTGTTAGGCCATCTAAGGTATATAGAACAATATGAGCGGTTCGGATTTATCATAGGTGTTCTATTTCATGAGTGCTCACGGAGTGCTCACCAAAAGTAGTGTGCAACCGAAGGGGACTCTATATATATATATATATATATATATATATATATATATATATATATATATAGAGTCCCCTTCGGTTGCACACTACTTTTGATGAGCACTCCGTGAGCACTCACGAACTAGAGACTCTATGAAAAATCCGAACCGCTCATATTGTTCTATATGCCTTAGATAGCCTAACAATAAAAAATCAAGTAATTTGAAGTTCATTTACCCATCCATCAAGCTGCTAGAATTTTCAGCCATACAATTTTGTGATGATGTAAATCATGGGCAAATGAACTTCAAATTACTTGATTTTTTATTGTTAGGCTATCTAAGGCATATAGAACGATATGAACGGTTCGGATTTTTCATAGGGTCTCTAGTTCGTGAGTGCTCACGGAGTGCTCACCAAAGTAGTGTGCAACCGAAGATTTCTCTCTCTCTCTCTCTCTCTCTCTCTCTCTATATATATATATATATATATATGGAAAAAGGGGTATGAGCAACTTGCTCATTTAGTAAATGAGCAAGTGATGAGGTGGCATGCATGTGATTGGGAAATCCTAGAAGTGATTAGATACTCAATGTATCACATGCATGCCACCTCATCAATTGCTTATATATATATATATATATATATATATATATATATATATATATATATATATATTGAGTTGAAAAAAAATGCTGAACCGGGCCAACCCGTGACTCGGATCGACCCGTAATGGTTCGACCCGTTCGGGTTAGCGGGTTGATCGGGTTGACACAATCAGTTTCGAACCCGGCCCGGCCCGGCCCGGTTACCCTCGCGACTTGACCTAAACCCGCCCTGAAATGGGTCCGAGCCGACCCACGCGGGTCCGCCCGACCCGACCCAATCGACCCGATCGGCATCCCTAATTTGTCCCACCCCACCCTCCTAGGAATGTTGGAGGTTTTAATGTTTTATTTTATGTTTGTTTCTTTTCTTTTATTTATTGTACAATTGTCAAGTTCTTTGGGTATGTATTATTATCATCTTATTAATGAAATATGGTGGCTACGGTCCAACTTTTTCCTTTTTCCTTAGAAAAAAACCTCATACAAAGTTTTTTTTTAATAATCAGCTTGGGAGGAACTATAAGAGAATGAAGAGATTGGAAGAGATCATATAAGAAGTGTTAATCAGCAAGGAGTGCTGATGGAAGAGATGGAAGAGTGAAGGTTCAATGAAGGCAGATTAATGGCTTCAGCTTTTAAGGTATGTTCTAAGGAGATTTAATCTAATGTAACTGAAGAATAAAACTTAGTGCAGTTGTGTGCATCAAACTTATATTTATGTATGTTAAATTATTTGTATTCCTTGTTGCACCGTAGGTGGTTGTTCTAGAAACTAGTGAACATGCCTTCAGCAGAAAACTTTAGAAACGAAAGAAAATGTAATATACTTATTTTTGCTGAGACATATTGTTTCCCGTTCAGATGTGCTGTTTTTCTTTAAAACGTTGGACATTTTTCAGGATACTATTTTTCAGATTGTGGGTGTTTTCATCTAAAAGGCAAGTTTCACTACTATGCCCAACAATTTTTTAGAATTGTCTAAAGTATAAGAATAACTATTGTATGATGTTCTCTTTTTTTCCCTGTTTGCTAGCATCCAATGTGTCATGGGAGAGTCTAATTAACTTTGCCCATTCGACGAGTATTCACATCACTTTGTATGGAACTACTACAGTAACTTATAGAAATCCACTCTGTTCCGAAGCAAGGTGCAAGGTGGTCAACAGAAGGGATCCTTGACTAACGATATTTTACGAGCAAGACTGAAAACTCATAGACTGCGAGGTTTGTGTTCGTGGTAAGAAAAAAGTTGTAAAGAAGTCATTTCCTATTAGTTTTTCTTATATCTGGATCCTTTAACCTTGTTGTTTATATTTGTTTGAAATATTTAGAAGCTGATTTTCAGATAGATACTATTTCTTCTATACCTGTTGTTTTAAAAGCTGCAACATTTCTGAAATAATAATTTGTGTCTACTGCATTTTCCCACATATACATATTGCCAAGCCCATTGTACAAGCATTGCAATTGGATTAAGGCAAATCAAAGCTTAAGTGTTATTCAGAGAATATGACAAGATGAATATTCTTTTTGTAGCAAATCATTTTGTATACACGGTATATCAAGACTGAGCAATGAATCATCTGGAAATATTACCGTAGATGAGTCTTGGTGAGGTTTTAGAAATTTAGAAGGACTGAATATCGAAAATATAAAGTGAAGGCATTTTATGTTAGAAAATGGGTATTTTATACATCATTTACGAACCAGTTTTGAGCAATTTTTTGAATAAGATCCTCTATGAATTAGTAAGAGATCTTGATGAATTTGTGTTCTCCTTCGTGAGTAGATCAAAATTGTATATTTATTTGGTCAAAACGGTTATCGGGTGAATGAGAAATTATCTCCCATAGTGAGGCAGTTGATTTCTGAAAAATGAGTTAAAGAATTTTATTCTCACATCGAAAAAATCAATGGAATTAGAAGAGGATATATAATAACCTATTTCTTGGCATTGTAAGATAGCAAGCTAAGAGGCTCTCTCTCGCGCGTGTAGGACGGTGCAAATCTCGGACCGGATTACATGTGGCTTATGTGCGCTCACATGTTCTGCAGACTCGAATACTGGACCGACGTGAACCCACCCAAATTTTTTTCCCTACAATTTTAATTTTTCGATCTGTAACGACTGAAATAAATACAGAAACGGTTTTTTCTCCAATTTATTCACGTTTTAAACTGTGGAAACAGTTTTGTGCTTCAAGTCAAGTGACTTGTTCCATTCTTCTGTTGTTCGGTGATAGATTTTGAATGCTGTCCGGTTTGAGAGCGCGACGTGGTGCCTGCGTCAACTCTTCTGTCGTTGCATCCTGAAAAACAGATGCCTCAGCACCCGGACTAGGCGAAATCGGTTTTAAGGAGATTGTGTAGTACACAAGTCTTGACACAAATTGTTTGGACTAGGCGAAATCGGTTTTAAGGAGATTGTGTAGTACACAAGTCTCGACAAAAATTGTTTGGTTTGTAATTTTGTTATCTTTTTTCTTTTATTTTATTTGTTGGCTCTTCTTCTTCTTCTTCTTCTTCTTCTTCTTCTTCTCCGATTTTGTGTCTCTCAATCATACTTGGTTTTATTGCAAACAATTTTGTAACCAAAATTTGTAACAAACTTAAAACAGATTTTCATTTCTTTGATTTTTTATTTCCTTGATTTTTGATCAATTTTTTTAATTTTCTTTTTCATTCTGAAAATTGACACTCGTGTTGTGTGTTTTCAGATTCAAAAATGACAACTTCATCAGGGAATATTGTTGTGGCTAAAATGGCCCAATTGGCGACTGTTGATATAGTCAAGGCAACCGTTGGTGTGGCACGAGTGTGAGTGCCTACCGCTGGACTCGTCTCAATCTTCCATAGAGAAAAACCTGAGAAGTTCAATGGGCCTAAGAGAGAAATCTTCAAGTTGGTGTCCAAGTTAGGGCCTAAGGGTGGAATCTCCAAGAAGCCAAAATTTCAAGGCAAGTGCTTCAACTGTGACAAGTTAGGTAGGTCATAAGTCTACCGATTGTAGACTACCTAAAAGGAATAGGAACATAGAAGCTAATGTAGTTGAAGGCATTGCCCAAGACGTTTTTGATATCAACCTCTCAGCTGTGGTCTTGGAGGTGAACTTGATGGATTGAAACCCCAAGGAATGGTGGATTGACACTGGAGCTACTCGACACGTGTGCTCCAACAGATGTATGTTCTCCACTTTTGAACCATTAGAGACTGGGGAGAAGATGTTTATGGGGAACTCGGCCACTTTAGAAATCAAGAGCCAAAACAAGGTGATCTTGAAGATGACTTATGGGAAGCAACTGACTCTGAACAGTATTGCATATGTTCCTGAAATTCGTAAGATCTTGGTATCTGGTTCTCTGCTCAATAATCACGAATTTAGCTTAGTGTTTAAATCAAATAAATTTGTTTTGTCAAAGAGTGGAATGTATGTTGGCAGAGGATACATGAGTGGTGAAATGTTCAAACTCATTGTAATGACCAATGTCAAGAATATCAATAAAGTTAGCTCTTATACTTATATGCTTGAGTCTTCCAATTTATGGCATGGTAGACTAGGACATGTTAATTATGATATTTTGCATAGACTAATTAACTTGAATCACATACCAACATTTCAAATTGATTCCAAACATAAGTGTAAAACTTGTGTTGAAGCAAAACTAACAAGATCATCATTTAAAAGGGTTGAAAGAAACACTGAACCACTTGATTTAATTCACACTGATATTTGTGATTTAAAAATGATACAAACAAGAGGTGGTAATAAATATTTTATTAACTTTGTTGATGATAACACAAAATATTGTTATGTGTATTTGCTTAAAAGTAAGGACAAAGTGATAGAGAAATTTGTTCTCTATAAAAATGAAGTTGAGAATCAATTCAACAAGAAAATTAAGGCGCTAACAAGTGACCGAGATGAAGAGTATGAATCGCCATTTGCTGACATTTGTACTAAGCATGGAATTATACATGAAACTACAACACCTTATTCTCCTCAGTCCAACGATGTTGCTAAGCGAAAGAATCGTACATTGAAGAAAATGATGAATGCAATCTTAATAAGTTTTGGTTTGCCACCAAACTTGTGGGGAGAAGCTATTCTACTTCTTCTAGATTAGTGACTTTATAGAACTTTTCGACAAGTTCGGGGATCAAAAGATTTGCTTTGCATCAGCCAATTACCTTTTGAATAAGGTACTCAAAAAGAAAGAAAAGAAAACTCCATATGAACTATGGAAAGGAAGAAAGCCATCATACGATTATTTGCGAATGTAGGGATGTCTTGCCAAGGTGGCAGTACCTCCACCTAAGAAAGTGAAGATTGGACCAAAAACGGTTGATTGTATTTTCATTGGCTATGTACATAATAGTAGTGCATATCGGTTCTTGGTATACAATTCCGATATCCTTGATATACCAAAGAACACGATAATGGAGTTTAGAAATGCATCGTTCTTTAAAGATGTATTTCCTTGTAAGTCTAAGGAAGAACTAAGTTCCTCCAAACGAACACATGAGACTATCAGTGAAGATAGTGAAAACCAAGGTGAAGAAGTTGAGGAGGAACCTAGACGTAGTAAAAGAACAAGAACGGACAAATCTTTTGGTCCAGATTTCTTAACTTTTATGCTTGAAGGTGAACCCCAAACTTTCAAAGAAGCGGTGAAATCTAGCGATGGTCCTTTGTGGAAAGAAGACATTAAGAGTGAAATTGATTCAATTTTACAAAATCATACTTGGGAACTAGTGGGTCTTCCACCAGGTAGTAAACCTTTATGTTCCAAGTGGATTTTCAAGAGAAAAATGAAAGATGATGGATCAATTGATCAATTCAAGGCAAGACTGATAATCAAAGGTTAGAAACAAAATGAAGGTCTAGACTACTTTGATACATACTCTATTGTGACGAGAATAAATTCCATTAGGATGATACTTGCAATAGCAGCTTTGTGCAATCTTGAAGTACATTAAATGGATGTGAAAACAACTTTTCTTAATAGAAATTTAGATGAAGAAATCTATATGGAGAAATCTGAGGGTTTTTCAGCTCCAGGATAAGAAAATAATGTTTATAAACTGATAAAGTCTTTATATAGCTTAAAACAAGCACCAAAGCAATGACATGAGAAATTTGACAATGTCATGATGACAAATGGTTTTAAGATCAATGAATGTGACAAATGCGTATATGTCAAAGACACTGAAAGTGGATATATCATAATATGCTTGTATGTAGATGACATATTTATTGTTGGAAGCAATAATAAGATGAGTAAATCTACTAAAAACATGTTGAACTCATGGACTAGCTGATGTTATATTGGGAATTCAAATCATAATAACATCTGACAAGCTTATTTTAAGCCAGTCACATTATATTAACAATATTCTTGTAAGATTTGATAAAGATAATTCTGAAATTGTCAGAACTCCAATAGATCTAACTTTACTTTTATTCAGGAATAAAGGTGAGAGTATTTTTCAAGTAGAATACTCTAAAATCATAGGCAGTCTAATGTACTTAATGAGTTGTACAAGACCAGACATAGCCTATGTAGTGAGTAAACTAAGAAGATATACAGGTAATCCTAGAAGCGAGTATTAACAAATAATTACAAGAGTACTGAAGTACATGCATTTTACTCATAACTATGGGCTGCATTATCCAAGATATCCGGCTGTACTTGAAGAATACAGTGATGCGAACTGGATATCTAGTGATAATTTAAAATCCACTAGTGGCTATGTGTTTACAATTGATGGTGCAACAGTTTCTTGGAAATCATCGAAACAAACAGTGATCGCTAAATTCACAGTGAAATCTGAATTTATCGCACTAGAAAAATATGGGGAAAAGGCTGAATGGTTACACCACTTCCTTGAAAATATTCCAAGGTGGACAAGGCTTGTGCCCCCACTATGCATACATTCAGATAATCAATCTACAATTTGTAGAGCACAAAGAAATATGTATAATGGTAAATCTAGACATATTCGTTGAATACATAATACCATTAGATAACTACTCTCTACTGGGGTTATCTCTGTGGATTATGTAAAGTCAAATGATAATATTGCGGATCCGCTAACCAAAAGGTTAAATAGGGAGTTAGTTGATAAGTCATCAAGGGAAATGAGACTAAAGCCCATGAAAGAATAACTCAATACAATGGACACACAACCTAGCTGAATGGAGATCCCAAGATCTAGGTTCAAAGGGAAAATTAAATTGTAAAGACCATGTTGGATCAATGTGGGGATTTCTCCATGTCCATTTCCATGAAAAAACAGTGATGCCCGTGACGTAAGAGGTTAAGCTAGGCTTTTAATGATTTTTCTGTGTCGAAAATCCTAGTAGAGTAATGCAGGTTATTCTTAACTGAGATATACCTATGTGAGAGGAAAGAAGGACCGCTTCAAAGGAAATAATGTAGAGCAATATTCCTATTAAACTCTTGCAGAACCAGACATATGTTCATGGCCAAAACAAACATAACAGTGAAAACTGAAATGCGTTAGGAAGATTCCTGTAAGAGAAGTCATCGTTTACACAAAGGACAGAACAGTTCAAGGACATCGCGCCTACTATTTAGTTAGTAAAGTAAATATATTTTCATAAGGAAAGGTTCAAAGGGTAACACCAACCTATCCTATGCAGGTTTCAACCTCTGAATTCTACCACAAAGTCTGTCGTGTCAGTCTGGCAAGTCTGTGGTCATCAATTTTATTCATGTGGAGAATGTTAGAAAATGGGTATTTTATACACCATTTACGAACCAGTTTTGAGCAATTTTTTGAGTAAGATCCTCTATGAATTAGTGATAGATCTTGATGGATTTGTGTTCTTCTTCGTGAGTAGATCAAAATTGTATATTTATTTGCTCAAAATGGTTATCGGGTGAATGATAAATTGTCTCCCAAAGTGAGGCAGTTGATTTCTGAAAGATGAGTTAAGGGATTTTAGTCCCACATCGGAAAAATCAAAGGAATTAGAAGAAGATATATAATAACCTCTTTCTTGGCATTATAAGATAGCAAGCTAAGATGCACTCTCTCTCGCGCCCGGGGGGGGGGGGGGGGGGGGGTGCAAATTGCAAATCTCGGATCGGATTACTTGCGGACAAGAATGCCGGACCGATGTGAACCCACCCTATCCAGAGCCAATTTCTTTTGCTATAGTTTTGTTTTTCCGATCTGTAATGGCTGGAATAAATGCAGAAACAGTTTTGACTGCCATTTATTCACATTTTAAACTGTAGAAATGGTTTTGTCCGCCGTTACAGTAGTACATTCAAGCTTCTGTCTGCCGTTACAGTCGGTGCATTAAAGAAGTTGTCTGCCGTGACAGTGGATGTAGTCAATGAGTGATCTGCCGTTACGGCTCTCGCCCTGACCCTATAAATATAGGTCCCCTCTTCCCTAAATCTACACACCATAAAACTCTTCCCCCTTCCCCACCCTTTCTTTGTGCTGTGCTTCAAGTCAAGTTCCATTCTTCGGTCGTTCGGTGATAGATTTCAAACACTGTCCGGTTCGAGAGCGTGACATGGTGGCTGCGTCAACTCTTCTATTGTTGCATCATAGGAGACAGACGCCTACGCAAATTTCAGCACCCGAACTAGGTGAAATCTGTTTTACGGAGATTGTATGGTACACAAGCCTCGACACAAATTATTTAGTTTGTAATTTTGTTATTTCTTTTCTTTTATTTGTTGGTTTTTCTCCTTCTTCTTGTTATTCTTTTCTCCGATTTTGTGCCTCTCAATTATACTTGGTTTATTACAAACGATTTTAAACCAAAATTGGTAACATTTTAGACTATACAAGTATTATTCACTTTACCAAAATATTACCATGTGCATTTTGTTTTTATCATAAATTTTCCTTTTTTGGGGTCCAAACTCTAAAATTTCTCTCAGTTATCTAAAGACCTTAAAATCTCTTATAATTCTGTGTAAAATTAGGAATGAATATTGATGCGGTTTGTTTTTAAGGTGTGGCTGTAACAAGTGTGAGTTCTTGTAATTTGTATAGTGGAAGTTGCGGTACAGACTATACGTTCGACCCTCGGCCGGGAATGGCTCGGGAGTAGCAGGAGTGAGGTGGAGGATGAATGCTTGGCTCGGATCTAGTAACTCGGATCGGATATTTGGGGCTCGATTCGGTCTTGTGTACCTGCACTCTGCCTAGAAACACTGGGAGAGATCCCGGCGACAGGCCCTCTGATGATCTAGTCAGTCACTGGAAAGCAATAGGAGCTAGGGTTTTGGAGGAGAAAGATTAATTACCTTTTCCAGTGAGGATGGGGTCTGGTATTTATAGGCGAGCAAATGGGTCTGAGATCCTGCTGGGCCGGGTTAGACCCGTTTGCTCGTGGGCCTGACATGGCAGAAGCCCAGGAGGCTCTAGTTGATCGGATGATCAGGAGAGAGCAGTTTTTGAGGGGATCTGGTGGCCCAGGAGGGGCCACGTCATCTGACCCATATCAGGAGCCTTCCAAACCTGGAGGGCTGGATAATCCAGCCGTGTAGAACTGATTTTCCTCTGTAGGAAGAGCGAAGCGGTGTGTACGGCGAAGAATGTGGTTCGCATCTTCTGGAGAGGCCAACGGGGTAGGATGAAGAGGATCCCATTTTGAAGATATGAGGGGCATCGAGTACCTGATGCGTGGGGTCGGGAGCTGAGCATCGAGTGTCGAGGGCCAAGCTTTCGTGAGCTCGGGTGACGAGGCGTGCATGGCTCGGCATCATGACCGAGCCCCGAGCCCCCCTACTTGTTGGAAAAGCTAAGGGGCGTCGAGAGCCGAAAAATAGGGGGTCGAGATCCAAGCAGCGAGCGTCGAGTGATGAGCTCTGAGGGCCGAGCCTTTACGAGCTCGGGCGACGAGGCTCTCATGGCTCGAGGTCACGACCGAGCTCTGAGCCCAAAAATTTATTGGGAGAGCTTTGGCATGGCTTAAGGTTACTACCGAGCTCTGAGCTCCAAGACTTGTTAGAAAAGCCTTGGTGTGGCTCCAGATTACAACCGAGCTCCGAGCCCCAAAACTTGTTGGAAAAGCATTGGTGTGGCTCGGACTCACCACCGAGCTCCGAGCCCAAAGACTTGTTGGAAAAGCCTTGGTGTGGCTTGAATTTGCTACTGAGCTCCGAGCCCCAAGACTTGTTAGAAAAATCTTGGTGTGGCTCGAGATTACAACCGAGCTCCGAGCCCCAAGACGTGTTGGAAAAGTCTTGGTGTGGCTCGGATTCACTACTGAGCTCCGAGCCCCGAGACCCCTTTGTGTGGCTCGAGGTTATAACTGAGCTCCGAGCCCTAAAACTTGATGGAAAGGCCTGGTGTGGCTCGTGGTGACATCCGAACGTCGAGCCCCAGGTTTGTAGGAGAAGCTTGGTGTAGCTCGCGGTGTCATCCGAGCGTCGAGCCCCACACTTGTAAGAGAGCCTTGGTGTGGCTCGCGGTGACATCTGAGCTCCGAGACTTAAGACTTGTTGGAAAGGTCTTTTTGTGGCTCGGATTGACTACCGAGCTCCGAGCCCCAAGACCCCTTGGTGTGGCTCGAGGTTGCAACCGAGCTCCGAGCCCCAAGTTTGTAGGAGAAGCTTGGTGTGGCTCGCAGTGTCATCTGAGAGTCGAGCCCCACACTTGTAGGACAGCCTTGGTGTGGCTCGCGGTGACATCCGAGCTCCGAGCTCCAAGACTTGTTGGAAAAGCCTGGTTGGGCTCGCAGTGACATCCGAGCGTCGAGCCACGAAACTTGTTGGAGAAGCTTGGTGTGGCTTGCGGTGACATCCGAGCATCGAGCCCTAGGTTTGTAGGAGAAGCTTGGTGTGGCTCGCGGTGTCATCCGAGCGTCGAGCCACACGCTTGTAGGAGAGCCTTGGTGTGGCTCGCGGTGACATTCGGTCTCTGAGCCCCAAGACTTGATGGAAAAGTCTTGGTGTGGCTAGAATTCACTACCGATCTCCAAGCCCCAAGACTTGTTGGAAAAGTCTTGTGTGGCTCGCGATGACATCCGAGCATCGAGCTACGAAACTTGTTGGAGAAGCTTGGTGTGGCTCGCGGTGACATCCGAGCATCGAGCCCCCAAAGCTTGTTGGAAATGCCTGGTGTGGCTCGTGGTGACACCTGAGCATCGAGCCCCCAAAACTTGTTGGAAAAGCTTGGTGTGGCTCGGTGTGACATCCGAGCGTCAAGCCCCCAAAACTTTTTGGAAAAGCTTTGGTGTTAAAAAAGGTGTAGTACTCGAGTAGTTGGCCACGTATTCCGAGCTGTTGTGCCGGCTGATAAGGCCGAGGGTAAAGAGGTATTTTTACGCTCTAGGCTGATGTCATGGGTGTGAGAATCGAAGCATTCCAGATCCTGGTGGCCATTAGTTCTTGATGATCAAGATCCACGGTCAAATCTTCTTGCTGATTTCGAGGAGTCCCTTCCTCTATTATAATTCTCCCACCTCTCCCTTCATTTCTTCACCTTGCACTTAATCTCTAGACAATAGGAGAGTCTTTCATAGTCGTCGGCGACCATTTTTCAGTGATCTTCCCGTTTCCCGGTATATCAAGTTA
This sequence comes from Hemerocallis citrina, assembly GCA_017893485.1. Taxonomy (NCBI): domain Eukaryota; kingdom Viridiplantae; phylum Streptophyta; class Magnoliopsida; order Asparagales; family Asphodelaceae; genus Hemerocallis; species Hemerocallis citrina. The sequence continues at coordinate 205,906,782 of CM030358.1, read as the reverse complement.
GTATTTTTGTTTCGTAATGTCACGTTCTCAGTCCGGCTTTGAGGCAAGCTCTTCAGGTCGTGCTGTGGAGAAAGTCCAGTCAACGTCGACATCTTGGTCTCTTGATGACTTTGAAGTAAAGGAAGAGGTCCAGTCGGATTTAGGATCGGGGGCAAAGGTGTCGTGATTTATGACGTGCCCCATTTACGAATCCATAGGCCGGAAGAGAAGCTTGTTGAGGAGGGTGAGCATGAGGAAGGAGGCCCTGAGGGAGAGGAGCTTGTTAAGGAGGACGACCAGGAGGGGTCCGAACGAGGAACCGAGGGGGGCAACGATTGGGGGGAAGGGGAAGGAGGAACCGCGGGAGAGGTAGCGGAGGAAGAAGCAGATCTTCCACCTCTGCCCACGTTATCGACCCCATCTCCGGAGAGGAAGCCTCGCCGTCGCAGGAGAAAAAGGAAGTGGATTCGTCCCGATAGTCCGGGCGAGCCAGAAAAATACGAACCCGAGCCTGGGTTCAAGTTTCCCCCTCTGTCTAATAAAAATCCATGGTCGATTAGGATGTACCCTGACGACATAGAGGGGCTTCTCGCATTTACCTCACTGACTGCGAGACTCGGGTCGGTCCATGATCAAGATGGACAGCGTCCTGTGTGCCTTGAGGGCAGACTACCTGCCTATCTTAAGGGCGGCCTACTTCATTCCGAAGGAATTCGAACTTCTGGTGCCAAACCTTGGAATTCATCCAACCACAGCGCTGGAGTTGAGCTTCTGCATGTTTCCCGAGGATGCCTTTGTCTCGGGATTGAGGCTGCCATTGCACCCGTTTATTGAGAGGGCGTTGAAGTGGGGAGAGCTGAGTCCAATGCAGTATGGCACCAACTCGTGGAAACACCTGGTCTGCTTCATTATGAAGTGCCAGGAGAAGGGGATCAAACCAAGGCTCACGTACTTTCGTGCCATCCTAGGAATGAGCTCGCTCGGGGACATGGAGGAGATTTTTTACATCTTGCCGCGTCCTCACAGGAGGGTGATGCACGACCACCTAGACTCCATTAAAGGATGGAAAGAGAAGTACTTATCGTCCGAAGTGAGAAACCTTGGGAAATTCCAACTGTTTGGAATTTAGTAAGCTAAACCATAAGCCCCCGAGGCATAGTGACTCGACGGATAAAGAGTGGGTGACTATAGAGAAGATTGTGGAAAGGCATAGCATAGGGTGGTCGCGTGTCACAGAGTTGCATCTTTCTCGAGCCGGACTGAGCCAGGGATGGCAAACAGGTCAAACGGGCCGAGCCGGGCCGAACCCGTCCGGGTTGGCCCGTGACTTGGGCGAGCTCGGGCCGGTTTGGCCACTTAGCCGGGCCGGGCCAAACTTGATTTAGGCGACCCGCCCAACCCGTGAATCCTTTAGGGTCCAACCCGGGTCGGGTCGGGTCGACCCGCGGGTTGGCCCATTTAGATAGGTAGGTTTTTTTTAAAAATATTTTTAGCTTAAAATAATAATAATAATAATAATAATACTAAGTAACTAATAATACTAATAAACATTAAAAATCGTAATAATAATAATAAGATTGAAAGAGTGAAATTACCAAAAAAAAATTGAAATATTATTCATATGAATTTAAGTTATCCAATTTTCACAATTTCTAATGAAATGAAGAATTCAATTCACAAATAAGTTTTATACAATAACAAATTTCTTATATACAATTTTAATTTACTCTAATTTTTCTAATTTAACATAACAAGTAAGGATATAATACAATTCCTAACGTGTCGGTCGAGTTGCTATTACAAGCAAAGCAGCTATTGTTGTTGTTGTTGTTGTTGTTCTTCCGACGAGTTGCTCCCACTTGTGGAAGTTTATAGTGCTTTTCCTTGTGTCCTATCTTCAGCCTTCAGCCAGTCTTCTGTGCAAACGAGCATCTCTAACGAGTCCGGCTTCAAGCGATTCCTATAATCAGTTAGAACCCTGCCACTTGAAGAAAATGCACTCTCAGAAGCAACTGTAGAGACAGGAGGATTTAGTAAATCTTTAGCCATAATTGACAGAATACTAAAAGTGTGTTCATGGTCTTTACACCATTGTAAAATATCTAGTGGAGAAGTAGAAGGCTCAGAATCTTGTTGGTTATACCAATTTAATTCATTTGGTTGATTAGTCCTAGATTTTTTTGATTGAATTTGTTCAAGTAAATTAAATGTTCTATCACCAAATTTACTTTTACCCTTACCTTTAGAAGTACCAGAAGAAAAACAAACTACAGAAGTTGTACTACTAGAAGCAAAACGTCTATCATAATAATCATACAAGTTATTTAATGTAGATTCAAACTGAACTAAAAAAGTAGCGCAATCAATTACTAATTCTACATTTTCCCCAAGTAATGCAAAAAATATTTCAATTAAACTCTTCGTACCTTCTAATTTGATACGAGGATCCATAACGGTAGCAACACAAATCAACATAGGAGGAGAAAAATAATAATTCAAAATTTTTTTATATGCAGGTTTTACAATCTCACCAACATTGATATCATTTAACATTTCGTTAAATGTTTGCATCATGCTAACTAATGAAATAAAAATGCTACCAGAAGTAGATTTATATGTTTTTGAAAATTTTAAAGTTGCGGTTTTAAAAGGTTCTAAAAATTTCAACAAAGATTCGGCAAAAAACCAATCAGTGGGAGTCATTTCAAAATTGTGCATATTTTTTGTGATATAAAAATCATTTACAATTGCTTTATATTCGGTAACAACATTTAGTAAATCAAAAGTAGAATTCCATCGGTATCTAACATTCTTTGAAAATCTTCTAAAAGGTACATTTTTAAGCCTACACCAAGCTTTCCATTTTTGTAATATGCTTGGACTTAATGCAATGCAATGTACACAATTTCTAATTTTAATTATATATGGATCGGCTATTTTTAATCCATCTTGAACACATAAATTTATAATATGACATGCACATCTAACATGAAAAATATTGTCAGATGGAGGATTTAATATGGATTTTAAAGTAGTAATTATTACATTGTTGTTAGATGCATTATCAAAACTAATACACATAATTTTATTGCGAATATGAAAAACATCACAAATTTCTATAATACGATTTGCTATTTCAGCGCCACTATGGGGATACGGCAACGCCGCAAGTGATATGATTCTTTTTTGAAGAATCCAATCATTGTCGATCCAATGACAGGTTATTCCCATCGTTGGAATATTGTTGACACCTATCCAACAATCCGAAGTTAAACAAACTCTGCAAGTTAAACTCTATAAAATTGCAATCAAAGCGTCCTTCATTTCGATGTACATTTTAAAACAATCCGATTTGCAAGTATTTCTCGGAATTCTTAAAAAATGAGGGTTTAAGGCCGGTTGGTTAAAATTTTTCAAGTCCCTACTCTCGGGATAGGAAAATGGTAACTCTTTCTTTATGAATAATCGGGCCATTTTCTGACGAACAAGATCGAGATCATAAGGGTGGCTATCAACTAGACCAGTCCTAGGGTTGATTTTTTGTTGGCCTTGTAGGTCAGCAAGAAGGTCTTTATGGTTATGTTGGATGTGTCTACTAATTGTACCGGTGCCGTCACCCCTCTTGAATTTATATGTTTTACCACATGTTTTACAAACTTTCAAGCCTATACCCGGAGTATATTCGTCCGGGATATAATCGTAAAACTTATGCCAATCACTAGTTTCTCCTCTACTTTTCCTACTACTATGGGGTTGTGTGGTTTCGGTTTGTTGTTGTTGTTGTTGTTCTTCTTCTAATTGTATGTCACCTACAACCTCGTCGTGTGTACCCCATTGTTGGGTAGGAGGATCATGGTATTCTTGGGCGGGCTCACTAGTTGGGACAATTGGTGGCCTACGGGAAGAGGAGGAGGAATCTTGCCCGCTACGACCGCTACCGCGTGATCTAGACATAATGTAGTAATGTACTAATGTATGTAAAAAAAATACACAATGTGGGAACGGTGAATTATAAAAAAAAATCTAAAAAACAAGAGGGTTGAGATAGAGAAGATCAAAAAACCGACAATAATTTTAACTACAACGCAAAAAAAAAAACATAACGAGAGATGTATGAAATTTTGATACCGTTCACCGTGGAATACGTGTATGTAAAATAAACCAGAAAAATAAGAATAAAAATAGAACTAGAAAGAAGCGCTTCGCCGATTCTACAATTGAAGAGTTCAGGAGAGCTTGAAGAAGAATTGACGAGAATTGAAGAGAGTTGAAGACGTTGAATTTTGATTTCGATACGATCGAAAATTGATCGTGTATATGCCTTGCTGTAGACCTGCTTGTTGAATACTACAATTGTTGAAAAATTCCTTAGAAATGATGTATAATAGTAGAGAGAGTAAGAGTGTAAGGTGTGAATTTTTAATGGGATTTTGAGGGGTATTTATAGGCTAAAAATAATTTAAAAAAAACCAAAAAAAACCAAAAAAAAAAAATGGTCAAGAGAGAGCCCCCCCAATGGGCGACCCGCGGTTTCGAACGGTTGATCCGTAACGGGTCGAACGTTCGACCCGTACGGGTCCAACGGTTCGAAACCCCCGGGTCGACCCGCGGGTTGGCGGCGGGTTGGGCTTTTTACAACGGGTTTGCGGGCCGGGTTTAACGGGTTGAATTCGCATTTTTGACGACCCGGGTCGACCCGTTACTGTTCACCGGGTTTGACCCGAACCTGCCAAATCGTTTCACGGGCCGGGTCCAGCGGGCGGGTCACGGGCGGGCCGCCGGTTGACCCGGCCCATTTGCCATCCCTAGACTGAGCCCAGCCAACCCTAATATGTTTTTGTTTCTAATCTGTTTATCTTCCCACCTCCGTGTTAACTTTTTTTCCCTTTTCGTAGAGATGACCGCAAAGGAGCTTGACATCGACAGGCCTTGGTGGCTTTGGCCGCCAAGAGGAGGGCTGACCAGGAGAAGAAGGCTGCCTCGGCCACAGGGTCCAATAAAAGGGCGGCCTCAGGGCCTTTGGAGCCACCCCCAAAGAGGACGAAGAAGCACCACCACTCGTCGAGGTTGACGAAGGAACCGGGGGCGAGCTCCGGTAGTAAGAAAGTGGCCGCCGTCTTGGAGAAGGTGCTCCCACCACTTCGTCCCAATGCCGAGGAGATGGTGGGTAGGCATGACATGATGCCGCACAACCCGGACTGGGGGGTCAAGGCCGGTGATACCCCGACCGAGGGATCGGTGGCGCTGGAGGTGGTAGAGCATCTCGCCACGGAGCGGGATTGGATGACTCTGGTGTTAGAGACGTCCGAGACGGCCTACATGAGGTGGGCTCAGGTGCACATTTCGGTAAGTGTTTGATATTCGCTTGATGCTTAGAATTTAGGGATTTTTCTAACTTGATCTTTCTCGGCCAGGCGTTGTTTCATGGGCAACACTTCCACAAGTGCCTAGAGAAGGAGGTCGTTGTCGAGAGGAAGAGCGCCGAGCGGCATTTTCATGAGGTGACTCGTCTGAAAGACGAGCTGACGGAGTTCCAGTCAGCCCAGGCGGTCTTCCAAGCTCAGATGGCCTCGCTGCAAGACCATCACGCGAACGAGCTGGTGCATTTTCGGGCTAAGGCCAAGGCGGAGGCTGAGGAGCTGCAGAACACCTTGGCGGACACTCTGATCCTGGCTCAGGACGAAGCCTATGCCAAGGCCAAGGAGCACTTTCTGCAGCTCTACCCGGAGGCTCAGGTTGACCACCTCCACTACGGGTGGCGGCTTCCCGTGCATCCGCCGATGCCCGGCGGCGAGGACGAGGAAGAGATGGAGGACCCTTGTCTGGAGGAGGCCAGGGGCGATCCGGCTGTCGAAGAGGTGCCGTCCCCCTCTAAAAATAGTTTAGGAATTTTACTTATTCTTTTGACTTGTATTTGCCTCATGCGGACTGGCTACTGCTTTTTGTAACCTAATTTTTTGAATTTATAAAAGAAAAGATTTTTGGCCGATCCTTTGTGACTTGTAGTTTTTCGCAAGCTACTTTAGTGACCTGTTATTTTTTCCCTCTTCTTGATAGACGCACGAGACCATCAACGCCGACCTGTGTTCTGCAGAGGTCTTCCGGCTCTGAAATGAGCTGGGGTCCAAGGAGAGTGTGCTGACTCGCCATCGTAAGTAGGCCCGTGATCGAGAGGCTGTGGCAAACTATTTTATGAACATGTCTAAGGAGCTCAGCCTAGAAGCCGCTCGCCTGAAGAAGGCCACAGCCGACCGGGACTGGGGGAGAGTCAAGACGAACTGGTCAATCTCGGATGCCTCCACCAGGCGACCGGCTTCGGAGTCCTTTTTCGCGAGGTCGTCGTAGAGAAAGAGTTGGAGATTTGGAGGTTGAAGCTTATGCTAGGCACGGGTCATCATCGGCTCGGTCCGTTCGAGGGAGCAAGCCGTTCTGTATTGGGTCCTTCATCGAACTTTTATCTGGAAACGGCGATGCCTGCTGACGCACAGAGTTCCGTTGCCGGGACGTCCTTACTAGCCGTACAGGTGGAGCATGCGGGGGGAAGGTCTTGTTCCGGAGGGCTTGAGGTGGGTGGCGTCGGCCACGAGGGTCCCATGGGAAGCACTAAGTTAGAGTTTTAAGCCGAGTGATTTGTAATATCTTTATTGTATCGTGTGGTTGTTTGCGGTGCTTCATGAGCAATGAAACTTCGATTTCTTAACTTTGATAATTTGTTAAGTGAGACTGGCAGGAGCGTAGCTCGAGGCCATCACCGAGTGTGGCCTTGCTTGAGATCGATGTCTAGCCCCCTTATCGTTTTATAGAAAGCTGGAATGAGTAGCTGTAGGTCATTACTGAGTGTAAAGGTCGCAAGGCTTGAAAAAGCCAAGGCCTTGCTTGAGGTCGATGCCGAGCCCCCATACCTATTCTAAGATAGGTAGTATGAGTGTAGCTAGAGGTCATCGCCGAGCGTAAAAGTCGCAGGGCTTGAAAAAATCGAGGCCTTGCTCGAGGTCGATGCCGAGCCCCTATACCTTAGGAGAAGCTGGCATGAGTGTAGCTGGAGGTTATCGCCAAGCGTAAAGGTCGCAGGGCTTGAAAAATCCAAGGCCTTGCTCGAGGTCGATGCCGAGCCCACATACCTATTCTAAGATAGGTAGTATGAGTGTAGCTGGTGGTCATCGCTGAGTGAAGAGGTCGCAGGGCTTGAAAAATGTGAGGCCTTGCTCAAGGTCGATGCCGAGCCCCCATACCTTAGGAGAAGCAGGAATGAGTGTAGCTGGAGGTCATCACCGAGCATAGAGGTCACAGGGCTTGAAAAAGCCAAGACCTTGCTCGAGGTCGATGCCGAGCCCCCATACCTGTTCTAAGATAGGTAGTATAAGTGTAGCTGGAGGTCATCGCCGAGCGTAAAGGTCGCAGGGCTTGAAAAAGCTGAGGCCTTGCTTGAGGTCGATGCCGAGCCCCCATATCTTAGAAGAAGCTGACATGAGTGTAGCTGGAGGTCATCGCCGAGTGTAAAGGTCGCTGGACTTGAAAGCCAATGCCTTGCTCGAGGTCGATGCCGAGCCCCCATACCTGTTCTAAGATAGGTGGTATGAGTGTAGCTGGAGGTCATCACCGAGCGTAGAGGTCACGGGGCTTGAAAAATCCAAGGCCTTACTTGAGGTCGATGCCGAGCCCCCATACCTTAGGAGAAGCTGGCATGAGTGTAGCTGAAGGTCATCGCTGAGCGTAAAGGTCGCAGGACTTGAAGAAGCCAAGGCCTTGCTCGAGGTCGATGCCAAGTCCCCATACCTGTTCTAAGATAGGTAGTATGAATGTAGCAGGAGGTCATCGCCGAGCGTAGAGATCACAGGGCTTGAAAAAGCCGAGGCCTTGCTTGAGGTCAATGCCGATCCCCCATACCTTAGGAGAAGCTGGCCTGAGTGTAGCTGGAGGTCATCGTGGTGACATCCGAGCGTCGAGCCCCAAACCTTGTAGGAGAGGCTTGGAGTGGCTCACGGTGACATCCGAGCGTCGAGGCCTAAACCTTGTAGGAGAAGCTTGGAGTGGCTCGCGGTAATATCCGAGCGTCGAGCCCCAAACCTTGTAGGAGAAGCTTAGAGTGGCTCGCGGTGACACCCGAGTGTCGAGCCCCAAACCTCGTAGCAGAAGCTTGGTGTGGTTCGCGGTGATATCCGAGCATCGAGCCCCAAACTTATTTTTAAGAAAGCTGGCATGAGGCCAAAAAGGGTAAACGGTTACATCATATTGACTTTACAAAACAAGGCACTAGGTGCCGATTACATCTTCTTATTTACAGAAGGGTATCTACAAGGGCTAATCCTCCCCTTCGAGGAATTTGATAAGGTGCTCTGCATTCCAGGGTCTCTTCACAGCCTTGCCCTTCGGGTCGGTGAGGCGGTATGTGCCGGGGAGTACAACTTCAGAAACCTTGTATGGGTCTTCTCAGTTTGGAGCCAGCTTTCTCTTTTGGCCGGGATTAGATATCGCTAGCTTTTGGAGGATGAGGTCCCCTAGCTTGATGTTAATGGGACGTACCCTTTTGTTGTAGAACCTCTCGATCCTCTACTGGTATGTGCTCCTTCTGACGGCAGGTTTTTCCCTGACCTCGTCTATGAGGTCCAGATTGGCACGCAGTTGTGCCGAGTTGCTTTCTTCATCAAAGGCCATGATTCGGGGCGAAGGGAGCCCGATCTCGAGGGGAATTACCACCTCCACGCCATAAGTCAGATTAAATGGCGACTCTCTCGTGGGGATCCTCTTCGTCGTTCGATGGGCCCAGAGAACGCTCGGCAACTCGTCGACCCATAGTCCCTTAGAAGAATTATCAAGCCGTTTCTTCAGACCGTCAAGGATCGGCGGTTCGCGTTCTTGGCCTGACCGTTCGATTGCGGGTGGCACACCGAAGAGAAGAGTTGCTAGATTCCGAGATCCTCAAAGAACTTTCTAAAATTCTTACCAGCAAACTAGGTCCCATTATCCGTGATGAGTATGTGCAGAATTCCGAACTGGCAGATGATGTGTTTCTAGAAGAATTGTCGAGTGTGCTGCTCGGTGATCTTGGCCAGGGGCTCGGCCTCGATTCACTTTGTGAAATAGTTGATCGCTACTACCAGGAACTTCCTTTGGCCCGTTGCTTTCGGAAAGGGGCCTACCATGTCCATCCCCACATAGCAAAGGGGGTCGGACTGGCCAGGGAACAGAGGTTTTCTTGTGGAACCCTTCTTATCGAGGAGAATCTTTGACAAGGACAACACTTTTTGACCAGGGCCAGGGCATCTTGCAACATCGTGGGCCAGTAATACCCATAGTTCAGTGCCTTCGGGCAAGCGATTGGCTTCCCATGTGGAACCTACTAATTCCTTCGTGGAGCTCCTTGAGAGCATACTTGGCCTCGTCAGGGGCTAAGCATTGGAGGTAGGGTCTTCCGTCCGTTGTTGTGTATGGGCATTTGAAGAGGATTTTGTTAATTATGGTGAACCTTTCCGAGCGGACCCTGATCCGCTTTGCTTTGGCTCGGTCTTGGGGGAGCTTTCCTTCGATCAGAAACTTTCGGATGGGAGTGTTCCAATCGTCCGGCTGAGCTCCGTCGTCTATACAGAGGGTCTCGGGAAGGTCGATACTCGGCTTTAGGAGAACTTCGATCAGAACAGTACGGTCGAGGCCTTCAAAAGACGAGGAGGCTAGCTTCGACAGGGCATTGGCCTGGGTGTTCTGCTCTCTTGGGATCCTTAAGACTGAGGAATCGTCAAAGGATGTTAAGATCCATTGGACCACGGCCAAATACCAAATCAGCCGATCGTCACGGGCCTCGTACTCTCCGGTGATCTGATTGACCACGAGCTGGGAGTCGCTGAAGGTCCTAATTTGTCTGGCGCCTGCCTGGTGTGCTAGGGTGAGCCCCACGATCTTAGCTTCATATTCTGCCTCGTTGTTAGAGGCCGGAAAGTTGAGGCAGAGGGAATATTGGAGAAGAAAGTTGTCGGTTCCTTGCAAAATGATGCCTACGCCACTCCCCGTTTCACAGGAAGAGCCGTTGACGTAAACTTTCCATGTCTGATTGGCCTCCCCACTTTCGGGTTGCTCGAAGATGGTGCATTCCGTGATGAATTTGGCGAGGGCATGTCCCTTGATTGCTGTCCTTGGTTGATAGCCGATATCGTATTGACTTAGCTCGATCGACCACTTGACTAAGTGGCTGGAGCTCTCAGGCTTGTGGAGGACGGGATTCAGAGGCTGGTCCGTGAGGACCTGAATCGAGTGCGCCTGGAAATAAGGGCAGAGCTTCCGCGCGGCCATGACCAGGACATATGCCACCTTCTCCATTTTCGCATATCTGGTCTTGGCCGAGAGCAGGACTTTGCTTACATAGTACATCGGCTTTTGGACTCCGTCTTCTTCTCGAACGAGAACAGCATTGAGTACGCTTTCCGAGGCTGAAAGATAAAGCCAGAGAGGCTCGCCCGGCTCGGGTTTGCTAAGGAGCAGAGGATTGGCGAGGTACTCTTTTAGTTAGGTGAATGCCTCCTACTGCTAAGTGCCCCATTCAAAGCCTCCGGTTCCGCGCAGAGCCTTGAAGAACGGGAGTGATTTCTCTCCGGACTTGGAAAGGAAACGACCGATGGCCGCCAGTCTTCCCGTGAGCCGCTGGACTTCCTTGATGTTTCTCGGAAGGGCCATGTCTATTATGGCACAGATCTTCTCGGGGTTCACCTCGATGCCGCGCTGGCTGACAACGAACCCGAGAAATTTGCCCGAGGATACACCGAACGCACACTTTGCCGGATTGAGCTTCATATTGTGGGTTCGAAGGATGCCAAAGGCTTCTTCCAGGTTGGCGACGTGGTCCAGTCCTTTTTGGCTTTTGACAAGCATGTCGTCGATGTATACTTCCATGTTGCGACCGATCTGGTCCTTGAAGACTCGTTTGACGAGCTTCTGATAGGTAGCACCGGCGTTCTTCAGCCCGAAGGGCATTACCCGGTAGCAGTAGAGACCTTGGTCGGTGACGAAGGATGTCTTGGCTATATCAAGGGGGAACATCCGGATCTGATTGTAGCCCGAGAAGGCATCCATGAGGACAAGAGCTCGTGACCTGACGTTGCGTCGATCAGAGTGTTGATGCTGGAGAGAGGGAAAGGATCTTTGGGGCACACCTTGTTGAGATCCATAAAGTCTATGCAGATCATCCAGCTCCTGCTGGCCTTTCTTACCATTATGACGTTCACTAGCCACTCGGGGTAGCTGACCTCTTGGATGAACCGGGCAGACAACAGTTTGTCTACCTCCGTTTTCACAGCTTGCTGCCTCTCCGGGGCGAACATACGTCGCTTTTGGACGATCGGCTTCGATCCAGGGACCATGCTTTGTCTGTGCATGATCAAGTCTTTGGAGATCCCATGCATGTTGGATAGCTTCCAAGCGAGAGGTCGACATTGCAGCGAATGCACTTGATTAGGTCGGACTTCAGGTCGGGCTCGAGGGAGCAGCTCACGCGGAACCACTTTGACTTGTCTTCGGTCTCGAACGAGACTTCTTCCAGTTCGTCCGCAGGTTCAGGCTCTAGTTTGCTCCTTTCGGGTTGCAGTTCGACAGTGTCCAGGGGAAACACACCGCCTCCGACCGCCGTCATGTAGCACGATCGTGCAGCCTCTTGGTTCCCTCGAATGACCCTGACACCTGACTTAGTAGGAAACTTTAGTTTCAGGTGGTAGGTCGAGGGAACAGCCTGGAGGGAGCAGAACCCTGGTCGGTCGAGGATGGCATTGTACACTGCTTTGGCGTTCACAACCATGAATTCCATCGACTCGGTCTATCTGAGGGGGGTCGTACCGGCAGCAACATCCAAGGTCACGATCCCCTCTATTGGCACTGGGACGTCGGAGAATCCGCGGAAGGTGTACCCGGCTGGTTTCAACTTATCTCGGGGGAGCTTGAGGTTCTCGAATGCTTCCAGGAAAAGGATGTTCACCGAGCTCCTGTTGTCCACGTGGATCCGACGGACTTCGTAGATCGCCATGATGATGCTGATGACGAGCGCATCGCAGTGCGGGAGCCGAGACCTAGGGGGAAGGGAGGTCTCGGACGGCATTTACCTCTCGAACAAACGCCTTGCGGGAAGTATTAGAATCCCCTCCCATAGGCCCCCATGGACGCAGTGTAGAATGGCTTGGCCTCTGGTCTCTTCAGGCTCCGGGTCCCGCTCGGGACACTGTTTGGGTGCACGAGAAAGAGGAGAAGGCCTTCGGTTCCTCTTATCCCTTCGGTCCTGGGCATTTTCTTGGGTGAATTCTCGGAGGTACTCTCGTTGGATGAGGGCTTCGATTTCGTCCTTAAGGGCCGGACAGTAGTCGGTGTCGTACCCGTTGTCCCGATGGAAGCGGCAGTAGAACTGCTGGTCCCGTTTCTCGTTGCTAGTTGGTCGAAGGGGAATCTGGACGAGGTCCTTCTCCTCAATCTCTAAGAAGATGGCTGACACGTTTTATGTTAGTGGCGTGTATCTTTCGAAACGAGGGACCGGAGGGACCCTCTTCATGCCGGTCCCATCTTCCGGAACCTTCTTGGCTGGCTCTGCCTCATCGGCCTTGCGCTTCCCCTTCCCCGGGACCTCTTTGGCGCCCTCAGAATTTAGGGCCTCCTCCACCCGAATGTACTTCTCGATCCGATTGAGCAGGTTAGGAAAGTCGAGGGGAGGATTCTTGGCCAAGGATGCCTTCAGCTGGCCGTGTCGGAATGCTGCCGAGGCGACCCCAGCGTCGAGGGAGGAGACAGACCTCGTCTCTGTGGTGAACCTCCGGATGAACTGGCGGAGTGACTCCCCTTCCTTCTGTTGGAGGTCCAGTAGGGACGCGCTTGTCTTCTCGGCCTTCCTGCTGGTCACGAAGATGGCAAGAAAGTTGGCCTCCAGCTGATCGAACGAGTAGATCGAGCTGGGGACGAGCTTAGAGAACCATTCCCGAGCCGGACCCCGGAGAGTGGTGGGGAAGGCACAACATAGGAGGGGATCCGAAGCGCTGTGAATCATCATGAGGGTCTTGAACTCCTCCATATGATCAGCAGGGTCACCCTCGCCGTCGTAGGTCTCAAACTGAGGAGGCCGAAAGTTCCTGGGTATCTCTGCTTGTAAGATTGGAGCGAAGAAAGGAGGTCAGTTCGACCTATGACCCTGAGCTGGCCTCAGGACGGCCTCGCCAAAATGGTCGAGGCGGTTCTCCATTTCCTGTAGGCGTTGCAGGACATCCTCGTCCTGTTCTAGCGGGCAGGTTAAGCCACGAGACTCGCTGGCTCCGGCATCCGACCGTGAGTGAGAGTGGTGGAGTGTCTCGTTCTCAAGGATCCCTAAGATGGCCTTCAGGATCTTGTTCCGAAAGTTTTGGAACTCACGGTGTGTGACCGGAGCTTGTCCGACTGGGTCGCATTGGGATGGCGGCCTTCGGTCTGTGCAACTGAGCTCTGGCTCCCGCTCTCGGGATGGGTGCCTGGGATGGTTCGGGGCTGATTTGGAAGTGGCCCCTCCCCTAGTTCAGCTGGCTTGCCGGTTCTCGATGACTCGACGTAGGTCGGTCGCGACCGAGCGAGAAGCGTTCAGCTCGAGTTCACCATTGACCCTCGGATGGTTGGACCCCTGGACATCGACATGGCTGTCCTGGAGAGGAGGGTCTGGATGATGCACAGAAGTGACGACTCTTCGGGCCCTGGGGGCCATGTGAGAGTTCGGATGGAGGGGATGACGTTCCTAGCCGGGGTCGGACTGAGGTCAGTACCGAGGTTTCCCACAGACGGTGCCAACTTGATGCGGTTTGTTTTTAGGGTGTGGCTGCAACAGGTGTGAGTTCTTGTAATTTGTATAGTGGAAGTTGCGGTACAGGATATACGTTCGACCCTCAGTCGGGAACGGCTCGGGAGTAGCAGGAGTGAGGTGGAGGACGGATGCTGGCTCGGATTCAGTAACTCGGATCGGATCTTCGGGACTCGGCTTGGTCTTATGTACCTGCACTCTGTCTAGAAACACCGGGAGAGATCCCGGTGACAAGCCCTCCGATGATCTAGCCAGTTACTGGAAAGCAACAGGAGCTAGGGTTTTAGAGGAGAAAGATTGATTACCTTTTCCAGTGAGGAGGGGGTCTGGTATTTATAAGCGGAGGAAACGGGTCTGAGATCCTGCTGGGCCGGGTTGGACCCGTTTGCTCGTGGGCCTGACCTGGCAAAAGCCCATGAGGCTCTGGGTTGATCTGATGATCAGGGGGAGCGGGTTTTGATGGAATCTGATGGCCTAGGAGGGGCCACGTCATCTGACCCATATCAAATATTATCCCAACTACTCATTGGTGAAATTTTAGAGAAGAGCTGGGCATCAAACGGGTGAAGTGAAGGCATTGCAGACTTTAGGCCTACCCTTACATGGGTTCGGATTAGGTTCACTATAAAGTGAACAATTTCGTTCACTTATCGGTCAGATGATTATCACCAAGTGTCTCCTCTCCCTCCCTAAAATAACTGCATTCATCTTTTCTCTATTTCTATATTATCTCTCTTAAGAAATACCAAAAATAGAATTCTTAATTACCATTAAAAAAAACCAAATCTTTCAAAAGAAAGAAACATATTGAACCAAGCAACCCATACTTCACCAATCTTCATACTATTAGAATAAAGAAGGCAAATAAGTGAACTGCGTGCATACTGTTTATATATAACTTAACAAAATAATTGACTCAAAAGGATCCCTCACCTTTGTTCTAGTGTGTCTCAATGTCAAATTGAGACTATAGAAGGAGAGGGATTCCACAACACTTCATTTACTAAGAAATGTCACAAGAACAAGGCAATATTAGTTAGCTCTCTCAAGAAGATGAAGAAGCAAGCCCCTCGCTCTCACCGGAACCCCATCCCCGTCTCCGAAGCATCTGCTCCCCTCCCCCTAGCTGCTCTCCCCTGATTCTCTTGCCCTACTTTTCCTTTTTCCGTCTTCTCCTCCTCCTACAAAGCTAAAAAACCTCACCCTCATACCCTTCCTACCACACCTTCTTCTTGGCGTTATCCCATTCCTGCTTCATCTTCCCCACACCCATACTCACGCTCAGATCTTTCACCCCGGGCTTCTCGACCGTCTTCTTAACTTGCTCCCCCCACGGCTGCCAATGCTCTCTGTTCTCGAACTCAGTGGGTGCGGGCCCAACGAGAGGGTCCGACACCCACCCCTCCTACTATTGAAGTTCCAACATAAGTCATTGAGGCTCCGGCAATGCCGTCGCCCCCCAATCAAAAACCCAACACAGAGCCAACCGTCACCAACCCTCAACTGGACCAACCCATCTCAAGGGTGGGGGATACCCAAAGGCTCAAGCCAACACATTCCCCGGTACGCGCACACCGCAGCGTACACCAGGAGGGGAATGAGGTTCATCATCGCCACGAGGGGCTACATAGGGGACGAGCCCATGGAGGGGGCCCTCCTACTGGCCACATTTAGCGTAAGAAGACCCCCCTTAGTCCAACATCGCCACTATAGAGAGGGACAAGCTCAGGGAGTCAGGGGACATTCCAAACAAGAGTTTCAAAAGAAATCTCAAGAATACAGGCACAACTACAAACAAGACAGACATTCGTATTCCAGATACTCAGAGTCCTCCCACCACAACCACCACCAAGGACAATACCACCTTCAGCAGCAACAGTAACACAGCTTTCCACCCCCCCAACGTAACCCCCTACCGGCGCCTAAATTCAATACTGAGCGGGCCCATGAAGGGGCGCCGCACAGTGGGATTACAGCGGAGGCAGAGCGTCATCAAGATAGGGAGACGTGGATGCTGGTTACAAACAAGAGAAACAAGAGACAGAACTACTCACCAACCAGTCATGTTGCTGCTTCCTCCCACCATTACAACCACCTTCAATCCCACCACAAACACCAGTCTCCACAACCTCAAAGAAACCCCTGGACTACACCAGAATCCGGCGTTGAACGGGCCCACGATGGGGAGCCGCACAACGGGATTACAGCGGAGGCAGTGATTTCTGAAGATAGGGAAGTTGGGGCTCAAGGTGCAAACCAGGCAATCACAACACAGACAACTCCACAACTACCAACCCCGAACATAAGAAGAGGATACAAAGAGGGAAGCGCAAACCAATACCTTGTTTCAATTGCGGAGATATGGGCCATTACCGGAAGGATTGCACAAAAGAGGTCAGATGCCTCAAATGCATGAAGTGGGGACACCTATCTTATGTGTGCACTAATGTGATTGAGTCCGACAATGACGAAGAGTGTCCGGTCAGCAGGGGAAGATCCCTGATAACCCCACCTCTATCCGACTAGCAAAGAGTCTGGAAATCATCAAGAATGAGGAGAAGTGGCTGCGCCAATGGTGCGCTATAGCCAAGGTTAAGGTGGGGAGCCCCTCGGAGTCACACATACTTCATGCGTTAAACGCAAAGTGGCCAATGAAAGCTCATAAAAACTGGGTTGCGAAGAAGTTATGCCATCTCCAGTTCCTGGTCTCCTTCTCGTCACCTGAGAAGGTGAGTGAAGTAACAGGGATGGGTACTATCGACTTTGGTCACTTCAAATTGGAATTTGCCGCATGGTCTCCTAGATTCGGAGCGGAGCTACCACAGGGGGAGAAATTTTCGATTTGGATTCATAATGTACCACTCCACTTTGGAAACGAGAAGCCCTACAAGAAATCGTAGCTGACTTCGGCTCAATCGAAGAAATAGACGAGAAGACAGTACACCGCTCAGAGATTATCTCTGCTAGGGTCCTCATAAGGAGTGCTAACATGGCGTTGATGCCTCGCTTCGCCAAAGTCTACTCCTATGAGGAAACCTATCTGATCCGATTCATACTCAACAGGAGAGCGGAGTCGGAAGTGGAACTATCGGCCATCACGTCCCCCACTCCTCCCTCGGCGCTCAGAGACAACCGATCCTACAGACAAGTGGTCGACACTCAGTGGGATCTGACCATAGATGGGGCCCACGAGGTGGAGCGCGCTCACAGAGAAATCATCAGGGCGGCGAGAGGGAAAGAACACCACCATGAGTACACGGCGGAGGGATTAGAAGCAAGGCATGGGTCTCCGATCAAAGGTGGTCGACATGGAGGTTTGACCATCAGATCTAACGACCCAGATCCAACGCCTCCAAAAGATACAACAATCCAAACAAATCCAACGGTGGACTTGCTCAAATTTCCGGATTCGGAAAGCATCGGTGCTCACAAAGGGACCCTCGAAAGGAGGAATAGGAAAAACCCCAAAATGGCAGTCAACTCTGTGGAGTTGGTGGTGGAAAGCTGCGAGAGGAGGCAGACTGGGCAATAGCTAAAAAGGGTAGAAATTTCTTGGAAAACAGCATGCAAAACGACATGCAAGGTCGAGGTCAAAAAGGACGAGAGTTGGTGGCTGTGGAGGGAGGGGGAAGGACGGAGACTTCCTCTTTGGGGAAGACGACGACAAAGGTCAGAGAGCACAACCAAAAGAGAAGCTCGGCAGGGTCGGAGTGTGTTGAACAGGGAAGGAAGAGAGCTCAAAGTAGTAATGAGCAGAAGAGAGACAGAAACGAAGCAGAAGAGACATAGAAGAGAGCTCAGAGTAGGAACAGAGAGTTGTTGAAGATAAAGAAGCCTCTGGGTTGGAGTTGAACCCCTCGAAACCCCCGCCCTGTGCCTTGTTACCCACCCCGTCTGCAACAGCTGCAGCGCCAACTAATCCACTGAGGCCACGTGGCGTGGGGGGTGAGGTTACCCCCCATTTAAAGCAACCCGTGCACGTGAATCTCGAGAGGCAATACAACTTATCTCGTGGAGGAGACTTAAGAAAAGGTGATCAAACAGTTCGAATTTGTGGGCTTGAAGGGGTCTCTTTTATAGGCGTTAGTGGGCCTATTGAGGGGTCCGCAACAGGAAGCACCGCTATTCTCGAAGATTCATCATCAATTTGTGGGCTCAACGAGGAGTCCGCGACAGGAGAGCCTACTCTACAAATGGAAATTCAGCATGCAGATAGTGATGAGGAAATGGAAGGGCGCTTAAATTTGGACGAAGAATTCTCATTTACAGACGAGGAGTCAGAGGACCTGGAGTTTATTACTGATACACAGAGAGAGGCCTCCCCAGAGATGGTCTTGTCCACACTTCCAGAGTCAGCACCTGGCTATAGTACGGGAACGTCAGGCAGGACAGTTGGGTTCAGGGTACGGCGATCGCCTAAGAGTGCTCATGTGGAGTCCTTGAATAACTATCTGGAGGTGGTTGCGGCGGCCAAGACTGCAAAATTCGGTGACAGAGGTACGAGAATTTTTTTAGCTTCTATATTAAATTTCATGTCAGATTCTGATATTTTTATCCTAGCTCAAACCTGTGGCTTAGAGGTATGTGACATAGAACGTAATGCTCTACTACTCAATAAAATTAGGGGTTAGGAAACTGAACGGGTTAAGACTAGTTATCAGAAAGAGCTGGGATCCAGCTCTGGGGTGACGGAGGTCTTCGAGGAAGAAGCCTGTCCCACACCCACACCCACGATCAAGCTAGACACGGTCCCCTAATGAATACACTATTCTGGAATGTTAGGGGGCTGGGGGATAGGGGGAAGAGAGATATGGTTAGGGATGTCATTAAGAACTCCAAGGCAGAAGTGGTAGGGTTACAGGAGACCAAACTCGCGCACGGCTTAAAACTCAAAAGAGTTGGGGGCCACAAAATCAAGGAATGGGTGATACGCCTGTCTGCAGGAGCTTCGGGGAGAATTGCTATTGGGTTCAACCCGGATCTTTTCACCTACTCTGAGGAGTACAGTGGAACGTTCTCCCTGACTATCCGACTAGCTCGACGGTCTGATAATTGGATGCAGACGATCACTGTCGTGTATGGGCCGAACGTGGCTACAGACCGAGAAATCTTTTGGCAAGAGCTTATCGATATTCGACAACGATGGCCGGGACCTTGGATTGTTGGGGGGGACTTCAATATTACCAGATTTGCTTTCGATCACAAGGGTAGAGTCTCCAGCGACAGACACAGAGAAGAGTTCAATAGGGTGATCACACAACTAGAGCTGATCGATATCCCGATCAATGATAGACTATTTACATGGTCAAACATGCAAGCATCCCCGATTATGGACAAATTGGACAGGATACTAGTATCGATGGACTGGGAGGCAAAATTCCCATTAGCAACCGCTAAATCTATCCCTAGACCTACGTCAGATCATACACCGGTCCTGCTTGATGCTGGGGTAGAGGGATCTCAAAGGCCAAGAAAGTTCAGATTTGAGAAGGCAAGGCTAGAAATCCAGGGATTTCACCACATGGTGATGGAAAATTGGGCGCTCCCAACTACTGGGTCGGATGCTGCAACCAGATGGTGTGAAAAAATCTGCAAATTGAGAAAGCGGCTGCGTAGATAGAATCAATCTAGATTCTTGACCATCTGGCATGCAAAAGATTCCTTTTTGGAAGGAATTAATGAGCTAGAAAGATTGGAAGAAATGAGAGTCTAGTCTCAAGATGAAAGAAATAGGCTACTAGAGCTCCGAAAAATATTGCCAATCTTTATAAGATGGAGGAGATCAAATGGCAACAAAGATCAAGGATTTTGTGGCTCAAAGAGGGAGATGCGAATACGGCCTACTTCCACCGAGTGGCAAGTAAGAGATGTGTTAGGGTTATATACTGAAAGCATCACTTTTGTATTAACTTTATTTCCTTATTTTTTTGAATGAGAATCATATGGGCATATGTTTGCATATTGTGTTTATTATAATATTAATGCAAGTATCTGATATTCTATAAGGTTGATAATTTGGTGTGAGGTGACACACAGAAGATCATATTATCAGTTTCCTATGGAATATATAAATAGTTCACAACCTAGACGGACTTGGATAATCCATTGGAAAGGTTGTAGTGTAATCTGGTATTAGTCTATCTTGACTATAGGTTTACACTAGTACACTTTGTGTGTATTGAACAGGACCACTTGAGGTTGTTCTCTTTGTACTGACTATAAAAGAGAACAAACACCTCTGTTATTATGGATGCTTATGCTCTTAATCCAGATATAATAACAGACATGTATATGTAGTGTGCATTACTTTGACTCATAAAAGAGTGAGATTCATTATGGATCAACAACCTCTATGAATTGGGTAATAGCATTGTATGTATGATGGGCTGTTAATTGTAAAAGGAATCCATGTCCCGATACGTCGGGTTGATGATGTCCCCTTAAGGAGCTCATAAGGATTGTCATGTAAACCCTGCAGGTGGATTACATCCGACATGACAAATAAAGTTGAGTGGTACTACTTAAGGATAAAAGATGTTGATCAATATAGTTGTCAGTAACTTAATTTAATCGACGGACATTCGATATCTTAACATGGGGAGCTGAACGAGCATATAATAAAAGGAGCCCATAAATATAATTTGGGATTAGGAAGGTAGTGCAACAATAGCTCTTTAGTGGACCGAGCTATTGTTAATGGGCCTGGGTTGTGTGTTCGAGCTGAACACGGGATACCCAGATTTGTTAGGAGACCTAACCCTAATTTCTCCTCATGGTCCCTGCCGTAGCCTTATATATATCCTCTATTCTCTGGCCGTCATCATTATTATCAGAGATAAGAAGTTTTCTCTAAATTCGTGATTCACGTAAGGAGAGAAAGTGAGGTCAGCCAAGGAGAAGAAAGGTTGGGAGACCGTCGCCCACACGACATCCAACCCGAGGAAGGAATACGTGTAGAAGATCTTGGGGTCGCTGACGGCTCGAGGTTGCTAGAAACTATCGTCTTCTTCTCATCGCAGGTATAATTCGTGAACCCTAGATTCCGCTATAAAGGGTTAGATCACATATTAAATCTGTTAAGCTTTTATGATCGATATGCACACCAATCCGTGGTCCTGGGAGTCATCGCAGTTCCATCAAGATGTAGATCCAATCTAGTCCTGTCAATACAGACAGATACAGGAACATCGCAAGACGAAAATGTGATTTCCAAAACCTTTCAAGATTACTACAAGGGCCTCTTTGGGAAGAAGAATGACTTTAGGGTCCCACTAAGGGAGGATTTCTGGCTGGACGGCCAGAACGTGTCAGCACAAACGCTAGCCGCTTTGGAAGCACCTTTTTTGGAAACGAAAGTGGAAAAGGCCATCACTCAAATGGGAGTAGACAAGTTGCCGGGGCCAGACGGCTTCCCAATGATGTTCTACCAAGTGTTCTGGGAAGAAATAAAAGGGGACATTATGGTGCTGATGGATGAATTCTTCCACAACAACCTCAGATTGGGTATGTTCAACTTTGCAGAAGTAGTCCTGATACCTAAACGGGTGGAGTCTACGAGGGTGGAGGATTTTAGACCGATTAGCCTCATTAACTGCTCGGTTCAGATCATTACAAAGGTACTGGCCATCCGCCTGGGAAGCATCATGGACAGTTTAATTAGCAAAACCCAAACTGGTTTGATCAAGGGAAGATGTATCTTGGATTGTGTGGCCACCACAGAACAAGTTATCCACCACTGCCATATGGGCAATTCTAAGAGTTTTCTTCTCAAATTGGACTTTGAGAAAGTATATGATTCTGTCGACTGGGAGTGCTTGCTGGAAGCTCTCAGAGGGAGAGGCTTTGGGGTTAAATGGATTAGGTGGATCAAATACTGTCTATACACTAGTAAAACGGCTATCTCGGTTAATGGGCGACCAGGCCTACCGTTTTCCTGCAAGAAGGGACTCCGGCAGGGGGATCCGCTGTCACCATCTATTCAATATCGTAGTGGATGTGCTGAGGGGCATGGTAGATAACTATCGAAGGAAAGGTTGGATAACGCCCGTGGCTAGCAACACCTCTAATCAAGGATGCACGATTCTTTAGTATGCTGATGACACTCTACTATTTGGCAACGAGAATAGGTTAGAAATAATCTGCTTTAAAGGGGCCCTCTACTGTTTTGAGGTCTGGTCAGGTCTCAGGATTAATTTCCACATGAGTGTTTTGACTCCAAATGCACTTTCCGATGTAGAAGCACTGGACCATGCTACTATACTAAACTGTATGACAGATGAGTTTCCAATCAAATATTTGGGGCTCTCACTCAGACCAGGGAAGCTTACTAAGACAGACTGGCTACCTATCATAGACAGGGTGGAGGACAGATTGTCTGGTTGGAAAGAAAAGTCGCTTTCCCTCGGAGGCAGAGTGGTACTTATCAACTCGGTGTTGTCTAATTGCCCATTTACTACATGTCATTTTTTGAGCTACCTAAATGGGTAATCCAAAGGATTGACCGAATTCGAAAACGATTTCTTTGGAAAGGGGCGAATTCGAATAGGGGGGATATCACCTGGTCAAGTGGGGCATTGCATGCATGAAGAAGAAGCATGGAGGACTAGGCATCATCGACTTAAGAGATATGAACCTTGTCCTATTGGGAAAATGGTGGTGGAAGGTCTTCCACCATAGTGGGGAAGGTTGGCAGGACCTTATTCAACCGTACCTTTGGGGAAAAGGTACGAGAAGTTTAGGCTTCCGGGTAGGGTCTAGAGTTTCTCGCTTCTGGAAAGGAATTACCAAAGCAAGCGGGCCTTTCAACTCAATAGTTATTTCAACTATTGGTAATGGACGGTCCACCAGATTTTGGTGGGACAGATGGTGTGGTGCCCATACCCTAAAGGAGACCTTCCCAGACCTGTATGAGAAAACGACTCACCCGAATATCTCTGTGGCCGAGACATGGAAGAGGGGCAACTGGAGACCAGCATTTCGAGGTCCTCTAAACCCAGGGTTACATCAGCAATTGCATGAACTGCAAATACACATTACACGGAACGGGGTGATGTGTGCTCAGGGCCCAGATCAGATGCGCTGGGGACTAGAGATCAAAGGAGCTTTCACTGTTAGGTCTCTGTACCATCGAATTCACTATCGAGGATGCAGGCCCAGTTGGGCACAGGTGTTATGGAAGGCCAAAACACCCCTTAAAGTGAGGGTCTTCCTCTGGTTAGTGCTCAATAATGCTATCCTCACCAGAGAGAACCTTGCCAAAAGACAACCCTAATTAGCAACCAACTGCGGATTCTGTAACATACATACGGAGAATCTGAATCACCTGTTCATTCACTGCCAAAGGAGTAAGGCAACTATGGTAGAGGTATTACGAGCCTTAGGGACAAGCGACTACCCCAACGAATACGAGGATCTGTGGATTGGCCCCAAATTTGCATCAGTACGCCAAGAAATGAAGGATGCTTGGTACATAGCCATTGCGGCAACTACTTGGGTGTTATGGCTAGACAGAAATAATTTCTATTTTCGTGCTTCATGTAATAGTATTTCTGGTAACCTTACTCATATCATGCATCTTATTTCTTTTTAGGCCACAGCTGCTGCCACAGGAGCCAGAGGGAGGATTGCCAGAGTCTTCTAGGTGGAGGAATTCGATGATGAGGAGGTCGAGTTTGGACCGACACTGGACTGAGGGGTAGGCGCCCTTCATGCTCATATGGAATAGGAGACTTCGGATTCCCACTGGACGCAACTACCTCTAAATTGTATTTTGTTTCGATCTACTGTACTTTTGGGTTGTACTTTGTATAGATGGTTAGTCCCACCCCCCTAGGATTTTGTTGGGGGGTTATGTTTTATTTTCTGCACTGTACTTTTGTTTTTCTCCCGGTGCACCGGGGTCGTTTTATTAATTTCTTATTAATAAAACAAGGTGGCATTATTCCACCTTTAACCTCAAACAAATTAAAAAAATAAAAAAATAAAAAAGAATTAAAAAAATAAAAATAAAATTGACTCGACTCAAGTATAGGTTTAAGAAAATATCACTAGCATGATAGTTGTGATGCATATCGTTATCAATCAGTCAGGTAACCAGGAAAAAGTTTAGGATGAGCACTTTTGATGATTATATATGATTTTTTTGATTATGCATAGTGATACGGTTTGTTTCTGGGAGACGTGTGGATGCACCAGGTGTGAGTTCTTACTCGATTTATATTTGAGGGAGGAAGCTCCTAGTCAGACGACCCTCGGCTGGCCGAACGGTACCGGTGACAGGCTGGAGTGAGGCGAGGTTGGATGCTCGGCTCGGATCAGGAGGCTCGGATCCGAGGTCTCGTGTACCTATAAACGGTCTAGAAATACCGGGGTTGGTACCGGTGGTAGACCCTCCGACGATCTAGTTAGTCTCCAAGAGAGAGTAGCAATAACTAGGGTTTTGTGGAAGAAAGATTGATCACCTGCAGACAGGGGAGAGGGTCTGGTATTTATAGGGGAAGCCAATCGGGTCCAGACCCGTTTGGGGCTGGGTCCGGACCCGGTTACCCGAGTGGCTGAAGCGGTGGAAAGCCGGGCGGTATTGGGCTGACGTGGCAGACGCCGGAGCGGTTTCCGGGCTGACGTGGCAGAGCTCCGGGCGGTTTTTTGGCGCTGATGTGGTAGATCTAAAGGATCAGAAAGAGCGCATATCCTGAGGGGATCCTGCGGCCTAGGATGGGCCACGTCATTCCTAACCCATATCACAAGCCCCACACTCCTGTAGGGCTGGGTGAACCAGTATGTAAGAGTGATTCTTTGCCTCCGTAGGAAGAGCAGGGTGGATGTTGGGGTGAGAAAATAGGATCTGCGATTTTCTGAAGAGGCCAGGGGGTAGGAGGAATGGATCCCTCATTGGAGCTTGTGCGGGAGGCTGTGTGGAGGAGTAAGAGAGCCAGAAGGGCGCATGCCGAGGCCTAGGGGTCGGCGGTCGAGCCCACGGGGTCGGTGGACGAGCCCCAAGGGTCGGCAGACGACCGCCTCGCTAGTTGGAAGAGCGAAGGGACGTCGAGGCCTTCCGTTGGGGCTTGTTTGCCGAGCATTAGGGGTCGGTGGCCGAGACCCTGGGGGGTCGATCTGTCGAGCACTTGGGGATGGCAGACGATCTCCTCGCTAGTTGGAAGAGCGAGGAGAGTATTTGGTGTTCGGGATGCTATCCGAGCGCCGAGCCACCATGAGAAAGGAGAGTGATTGGTGCTCGGATGTTTATCCGAGCGTTGACCCCCTCAGAGTAAAAGGGGAGCGACTGGTGTTTGGGATGCTATCCGAG
Organism: Hemerocallis citrina; assembly: GCA_017893485.1. Classification (NCBI taxonomy): domain Eukaryota; kingdom Viridiplantae; phylum Streptophyta; class Magnoliopsida; order Asparagales; family Asphodelaceae; genus Hemerocallis; species Hemerocallis citrina. The sequence goes on along the minus strand of CM030358.1, from coordinate 205,881,715 downwards.
CGCCGACCCCCCCCAGAGAAAGGGATCGATTGGTGCTCGGGATGCTATCCGAACGCCGAGCCACCCTGAGTCAAAGGAGAGCGATTGGTGCTCTGGGCGCTATCCGAGCGCTGAGCCCCCCCAGAGTCAAAGGGGAGCGACTGGTGCCCGGAATTCTATCCGAGTGCCGAGCCCCCCCAGAGTCAAAGGGGAGCGATTGGTGCTCGGGATGCTATCCGAGCGTCGATCCCCCTAGAGTCAAAGGAGAGCGATTGGTGCACGGGGTGCTATCCGAGCGCCGAACCATCCTGAGTTTAAAGGAGTTGTTGGTGCTCATGTTTCCATCCGAGCGTCGACCCTTCCGTGAATAGAAAAGGAATTACTGGCTCGCGCTTCGATCCGAGTGTTGACCCTTCTGTAATATAGAAGGGAAATTATTGGCTCGCAATGCTATCCGAGTTCCGAGCCCCCACCGAGAAAGACGAAGGTGGTATGGCTCGCGCTTCGATCCGAGCGTTGACCCTTTTGTAATATAGAAGGGGAATTGTTGGCTCGCGATGCTATCCGAGCTCCGAGCCCCCACCGAGAAAGACGAAGGTGGTATGGCTCGCGCTTCGATCTGAGCATTGACCCTTCAGTAATATAGAAGGAGAATTATTGGCTCGCGATGCTATCCGAGCTCCGAGCCCCCACCAAGAAAGACGAAGGTGGTATGGCTCGCGCTTCGATCCGAGTGTCGACCCTTCTGTAATATAGAAGGGAAATTATTGGCTCGCGATGCTATCCGAGCTCTGAGCCCCCATCGAGAAAGAAGAAGGTGGTATGGCTCTCACTTCGATCCGAGCGTCGACCCTTCTGTGAAAAATAGAAGGGGAATTATTGGCTCGCGATGCTATCCGAGCTCCGAGCCCCCACCGAGAAAGACAAAGGTGGTATGGCTCGCGCTTCGATCCGAGCGTTGATCCTTCTGTAATACAGAAGGGGAATTATTGGCTCGCGATGCTATCCGAGCTCCGAGCCCCCACCGAGAAAGACGAAGGTGGTATGGCTCGCGCTTCGATCCGAGCGTCGACCCTTCCGTGAAAAATAGAAGGGGAATTATTGCTCGTGCTGCTATCCGAGCTCCGAGCCCCCACCAAGAAAGACGAAGGTGGTATGGCTCGCACTTCGATCCGAGCGTCGACCCTTCTGTAATATAGAAGGGGAATTATTGGATTGCGATGCTATCCAAATTCCGAGCCCCCACCGAGAATGACGAAGGTGGTATGGCTCGTGCTTCGATCCGAGCGTCGACCCTTCTGTAAAAAATAGAAGGGGAATTATTGGCTCGTGCTGCTATCCGAGCTCCGAGCCCCCACCGAGAAAGACGAAGGTGGTATGGCTCGCGCTTCGATCCGAGCGTCGACCCTTCTGTAATATAGAAGGGGAATTATTGGCTCGCGATGCTATCCGAGCTCCGAGCCCCCACCGAGAAAGGAGAAGGTGGTATGGCTCGCGCTTCGATCCGAGCGTCGACCCTTCTGTAAAAAATAGAAGGGGAATTATTGGCTCGCGATGCTATCCGAGCTCCGAGCCCCCACCGAGAAAGACGAAGGTGGTATGGCTCGCGCTTCGATCCGAGCGTCGACCCTTCTGTGAAAAATAGAAGGGGAATTATTGGCTCGTGCTGCTATCCAAGCTCCGAGCCCCCACCGAGAAGGACGAAGGTGGTATGGCTCGCGCTCCGAGCGTCGACCCTTCTGTAATATAGAAGGGGAATTATTGGCTCGTGATGCTATCCGAGCTCCGAGCCCCCACCGAGAAAGGACAAGGTGGTATGGCTCTCGTTTCGATCCGAGTGTCGACCCTTCTGTGAAAAATAGAAGGGGAATTATTGGCTCGTGCTGCTATCCGAGCTCCGAGCCCCCACCGAGAAAGACGAAGGTGGTATGGCTCACGCTCCGAGCGTCGACCCTTCTGTAATATAGAAGGGGAATTATTGGTTCGTGATGCTATCCGAGCTCCGAGCCCCCACCGAGAAAGGAGAAGGTGGTATGGCTCTTGTTTCGATCCGAGCGTCGACCCTTCTGTGAAAAATAGAAGGGGAATTATTGGCTCGTGCTTCTATCCGAGCGTCGACCCTTCTGACTTGGCGAAAAAGGCCTTTTTTGGATAGAAAAGGTGAAGGGGTAGTGGGGTAATTTCACGCTTATTGCTGACGTCATGGTGCAAAGGTCAAAGCTTTTTCAGATCTTGGTGGCCGTTGGATCTTGTCAGATAAGATCCAACGGCCAGATCTTTTTTGCAAAAATCGAGGAGTCATTTTCCTCTTTAAAACCCCATCCCCCTCCCTCATTTCTTCATCTTCATTTTATTACTCACTTTCCAATTTTTAGCAAGAGCAGGAATCTTACTTGCCGTCGGCAGATTTTCCGGTGATCGCAACTTTCCACGCTCCAGGTTAGTATTTTTCTCTTAGTAATGTCGCGAACTCAGTCCAGATCCGAGGCTAGCTCGTCAGGTCGTTCTGCTGAGGAGTCAGAGCAGGAAACGTCCTCATCCCTGAGCAAGTACAAGGTGAAGGAGAAGGTTCTTACCGACCCCGGTTCCGATGGTGGTGACGATGTTGTCTTCGTGGTGTCCCAGTTGAGGTCCAGGAGACCGGGGAAGGAGCCCATGGAAGAAGGTGACGAGGAGGAAGAGAATGAGAGGGACAGCGAGGACGAGGATGAGGAGGAACCAGATCAGGAGATGGATGATGATGAAGAGGAGGGGGACGAAGATGAGCAGGTCGCCGAGGGTGACGAGGAAGACGAGGGAGACGAGGAGGAGGAGGTCGATGAACAGGAGGCTGGTCAGAGCATGGCTGGGGGGCCGACTGGGGTTGGAGAAGATCTTCCTCCACTATCCCCTTTGCCGATGCCGTCCCCCGAGCGTAAGGCTTGCCCTCGTCGGAAGAAGAAAGCCATGACAATTCCCCACAGTCCTTCCTCGCCCGATGAGTACGCGCCGAGGTCGGGTCTCGATGTTCCCCCGGTCACTTTCAGGAATCCAGTATCGATTCGTATGTACCCTAACGACGTTAAGGACATCCAACCGATCCCTCTCGTGCCGGGCGAAGACACTTGGGTGAAGATTCGTGCGGACGGTATGCCCAGTAACTTGAAGCCGGAGTATCTCAATGTTTTGCAGCTCGCCTACTTCATTCCATTGGAGTATGAGCTCCTCCTTCCAAGCCCCGGTATCCGTCCTACCACAGTGCTGGCCCCGGGCTACTGCATGTTCCCTGAGGACGCTTTCCTCTCGGGACTGAGATTGCCCCTGCACCCTTTTGTGAAGAGGGTTTTGAACTGGGCGGGACTGTGCTCCATGCAGTACGGTCCGAACTCTTGGAAGCATCTTGTTTGCTTTATTCTGAAATGCCAAGAGAAGGGGGTGAAGCCAAGATTGATGTTCTTCTGGGCCATCTTTGGAATTGGTTCGCTCGGAGATCTGGAGGGGATCTTCTACTTCTCTTTGAGGCCGCACAAGAAGGTGATGCACGGCCACCTGGATTCGATAAAGGGGTGGAGGGGCAAGTACTTTGTGGTTAGGACCGACGGGTCTTGGGAGATCCCGACTCAGTGGAACTTCGTAAAGCCGAGACACAAGCCTCCGAAGAAGAGCGACTTGTCGGCCAAGGAGTGGGAGAAGGTGGAGGCGATAGTAGGGGGTCACAGCATTGCATGGCCCCGAGTGACCGAGATTCACCTCGCGAGGGCCAGACTGAGTCCCGCCAACCCTAGTATGTTTCTTTCCATATTTGTTCATCTTTCTGCCTTCGTGTTAACGTTAGCTCCTTTCTTATCTTTTTGCAGGGATGTCGGCACAGCAGGCGAATGCCAAGAAGTTATTGCTCGTCGTGGCTGAGAAGGCGAGGGTGGAGAAGAAGAAGAAGGAGGAGCAAGATCGGATAGCGGCCGAGAGGAAGAAGCTGGCTGCCCAAGCTGCCCAGGTTGCGCAGGCCGGAGGGTCCTCCCAGGTGCCTGCCTCGGCGGCCGAGGGTCAATCCCCGGCGAAGAAGCAAAAGAAGCACCACTCGCACTACTCACACCACACTCTCGTCGAGTTCGGTTCGAGACGCTGCGGGCGGCTCGGGTAAGACCGTGGAAACCCCGGAAAAAGGGCTCCCCCCGATACGACCGAGTGCCGCGGAGATGGTGGGGAGGATGGGTACGATGCCCTTTGCTCCCGACTGGTCGATTGTGAAGGGGGATTCTATTCTCGACGGGCCCGTCTCGATGGAGTTCGTCTCGAAGGCCATCACCGAGCGCGATGGGATGACCTTGGCGGTGTAGACGGCCGACCAGGCCTATATGCGTGGGCCCAGGCACACCTCTCAGTAAGTCAGTTCGGTTCTGCTTTTTGACTTAGCTTGGAACTATCACTAATTTTGATTTCTCTTCGAATAGGCGATGCTCCACGGCCAGCACTTCCATAAGTGCCCGGAGAAGGAGATACTCATTGAGAGGAAAAATGCAGATAAGTACCTTCGGGAGCTAAATAAGGTGACGGATGATCTGAAAGCAGCCCGGGACCAAGTGATCGTTCACGAGGCTCAGATAGAGTCGCTCTGTAAGATTCATAAGCAGGACCGGGAGGATCTTTTGGTGAAGGTCGCGGCCGAGGCAGAGAAGGGAAAGAAAGCTCTGACGGATATGGAGGCGGTTTTGGGGGAGGCCGTGATGACGACGCAGGACGAGGCGTATGAACAGGCCAAGTCCCACTTTAGGGCGATCTACCCCGAGCAGAACGTCGACCACCTTTGCTACGGATGGCGTGCGGACTTGCCTCCGACCCCTGGCGGTGATGGGACCGGGGGAGCCCAGGGCGATGACGAGGTGCCACCCGACCCCCAAGAATAGATAGTTGTTTTTGTTCTTTTTGTTTTTGATGTAAATGCCTAGAGCGGACTGGCCACCGCGGCTTTTGTATCAAACTTTTTGAAAGAAATGAAATATACTTTTTGGGCCGACCCTTCAAGACTCGTTTTTTGTGATATTTGTTTTTATCTTTTGGTAGACGCGCGGGACTCGGAACGCCGACCCCGTTCTGGTTCACCAACGAAAGCTGGCTCGGGACCGAGAGGCCGCCAAGAATTATTTTCTAAATAAGTCAAGGGAGCTCGGCCTAGAGGTGGCCCGTTTGAAGAAAGTCGTACCCGACCGGGATTGGTGGGTAATCGAGACGGACTGGTCTGCCTCAGATGCCTCTAGCGGGCGCTCGGCTTCGGAGTCTTTTCTTCGTGAGACCGTTGTGGAGAAAGAATTGGAGGTTCACCGGCTGAAGCTCATATTGGGTGCGGGTCTGATTGAAGAGGAGAGCAACTCCACCCCGGGGCGGTCGCTGCCGTTTTCATTGGTTGAGGCCCAGCCGGATGATGCGGGGAGCTCGGTGGCAGGAGTGTCTTCCCTGGTCGGCCCAACCGAGCGCGATAGGAGCCCTGAATTTGAGTTCCCTGGCGAGTGCGAGTTAGTTGTGAGCCTTCTTTTTTCTTTGTATTTGTACCGACGTTCATTGAGTTGTAAGCAATGAGTAATCAATAAGAACATTCGTTTTCCGGAACCTTGATTGCCTCGGATGCCGAGGGTGGTCGGTGTGATATCTACGAAGGGTCGCTACTGACGCGACTGCGTCATTAATTGCAACGTTTCGCATTCCCATGAACATTTATGGCGACGTTTTGCCTTCCGTCGTTTTGCATTCCCAGACGCAATAAATGAGGGCCTCAGGGGGCTATATAATCACCACACTCCTTGTTAGTTGTCAAGCAGTGAGCCATCTGACTCGGGTGCCTGCCAAAGGCGGGCGCCCAGAGAATATAATATTTCCGAGTATCCCGGATCGGAGGCACACCGATCACCCTTGGACTATTCGGGGTTCAGGTCGTTATGGCCGTGAGACCCCGGGTTGTTCATTGGTGAGCGGTGGGTTGATCGATCGTTTCGGGGGATCGGGGGAGCCGATGCGTGGTGGCTCTCCTGTCGTCCGGGAACAATTCGGGGTTTTGGGCTTGTAAGAGCCGTAAACCCCGAGTTATTCCGGGGCGAGAGGAGGGTCAGCTGAATAGCTCGAAGGCTCGGAGCGTTTGATCCCGGACGGTGGGAGCAGCAGGTCGATGGCCCCCCTGCCATCCACGAACAGTTCGGGGTTTAGGCCGGTCAAGGCCGTAAAACCCCGAGTTGTTCGCAGGTGAGAGGGTGGTCGATAATTCGACACAAGGCTCGGAGCGTCTGCCGAAGGCGGACGCTCTAAACCTTAATGAAATTTGGTTCGTCGAGCCCCCATGTTTGTGAGAACCATTTTTGGAAGAGTGTCGATGTCCCCGCCGAGCGTCAAGGTCGCGGTGCCTTGGAGAAGGCACCCGCCTTGCTCGGGGTCGATGCCGAGCTCCTGCACATGTTCTCAGGGAGAGACGGTGTGGGCATGGCTGGCGGATGTCGCCTCGTACACAGGTTGATGGGCTGTAAGGAGCCCAAACCGAGCGAGGGACGGATGCCGAGCCCCCATACCGGTGAGAAAGGCAACTGCAGGCGTAGCAGAGGGTCGCCGCCGAGCGTCAAGGTCGCAGTGCCTTGGAGAAGGCACCCACCTTGCTCGGGGTCGATGCCGAGCTCCTGCACATGTTCTTAGGGAGAGACGGTGCGGGCGTGTTTGAAACAGAGTTGTTTGATTGGATGCACTTTGTCAGAAGACCAATCAGGCCGAGCTGTCCGAGCTCCGAACCCTTAAGCTCACAAGGGAAGCTGTTTAGGCTCGTGTTGTTATCCGAGCGCTGAACCCCGAGCTTGTAAGGGAAGCTGTTTGGGCTCGGGCTGTTATCCGAACGCCGAACCCTAGGCTTGTAAGGGATGCTGTTTGGGCTCAGGCTGTTATCCGAGCGCCGAACCCTAAGCTTGTAAGGAAAGCTTTTTGGGCTCGGGCTGTTATCCGAGCGCCGAACCCTAAGCTTATAAGGAAAGCTTTTTGGGCTCGCGCTGTTATCCGAGCGCCGAACCTTAAGCTTGTAAGGAAAGCTTTTTGGGCTCGCACTGTTATCCGAGCGTCGAACCCTAAGCTTGTAAGGGAAGCTTTTTGGGCTCGCGCTGTTATCCGAGCGCCGATCTCAATATGTGTCCTTTATTTGTTACAAGATTTGAAGCCATGGGCTTGTTTTAAGAAAGCTGGCATATTTACAATATATTTAAAACTTACAAAAGACTAGGCACGGCGTGCCGATTACAATCATTACATTTTACATGGAGGCTACTATCCTCCTAAGAACTTAATTAAGTGTTCCGCGTTCCAGGGCCTCTTAATGGGCTTGCCATCGGGGTTTGTCAGGCGATATGTGCCCGGTCGTACAACCTCTGATACCTTGTAAGGGCCCTCCCAGTTTGGTGCCAACATTCTTTTCTGGCTGGGGTTGGATACCGCCAGCTTCTGGAGGACAAGATCTCCGAGTTTGATGTCAGTTGGGCCCACCTTCTTGTTGTAAAACCTCTCGATCCTTTGCTGGTAGATACTCCTTCTAATGGCCAACTTCTCCCTGACCTTGTCAACGAGGTCCAGGTCGGCTCGTAGCTGTAAAGAGTTACTTGCCTCGTCGAAGGCCATGATCCGCAGAGAGGGGATCCATATTTCCAGGGGAATGACGGCCTCTGCGCCGTACGTCAGATTGAAGGGTGACTCCTCTGTCGGGATCCTCCTCGTCGTTCGGTGGGCCCAGAGAACACTTGGCAGTTCGTCGACCCATAATCCCTTGGAGGAATTATCGAGTCGCTTCTTGAGTCCGTCGAGGATCTGACGGTTTGCGTTCTCCGCCTGCCCGTTGGACTGGGGGTGACATACGGAGGAGAAGCGCTGCTGGATCCCGAGATCTTCGCAGAACTTGCGGAAATGCTTGCCTGCAAATTGGGTCCCATTATCTGTGACGAGCACTTGAGGGATCCTGAACAGACAGACGATGTGCTTCTAGAAGAATTGTTGTGCCTGTTGCTCGGTGATTATTGTTAATGGCTCTGCCTCGATCCATTTTGTAAAGTAGTCGATCGCCACAATGAGAAACTTTCGTTGCCCTGTTGCCTTTGGAAAGGGGCCTACCAGATCCATCCCCCACATTGCAAAGGAGGTCGGACTGGCCATGGACCGGAGGTTTGCTTGCGGAGCCCTTTTGATGGGCGAGAACCTTTGACAGGGGCCACATTTCTTGACAAGGGTTAGGGCATCTTGCAACATGGTGGGCCAGTAGTACCCGTGATTCAAAGCCTTCCGCGCGAGCGAGTGGCTTTTCATGTGGCATCCGCCGATCCCCTCGTGTAGCTCCTTGAGAGCATATTTGGCTTCATCTGGAGTGAGGCAGCGGAGATAGGGTCGGCCGTTCGAGGTTGTGTAGAACCTTTTAAAGAGTGTTGAGTTGATCATTGTGAATCTTTCAGCTCGGGCCCTGACCCGTCTTGCCTCAACTCGGTATTCGGGGAGCTCTCCCTTGACGAGAAATCGCCTAATAAGAGTGGTCCAGTCGTCGGGGGGAGCTCCGTCTTCAATACACAGGACCTCCGGAATGTCGATGCTTGGTTTCAACATGACTTCGATCAGGACCGTGCGGTCGAGACCTTCAAAGGATGAGGAAGCCAGCTTTGACAGGGCGTCAGCCTGGACATTCTGTTCCCGGGGGATCCTCAAAACAGCCGACTGGTCGAAGGACGTCAGTAGGCATTGAACTACAGCTCGGTACCGGACCATTCGATCGTCACAGGCCTCGTACTCCCCGGTGATCTAGTTGACCACGAGTTGGGAGTCGCTAAAAGCCCTGATCTGTCTGGCTCCGGCCTGATGAGCCAGTGTGAGCCCGGCAATCATGGCCTCGTACTCAGCCTCGTTGTTGGAGGCCGGGAAGTTGAGGCAGAGGCAGTACTGGAGAAGAAAACTATCTGGGCCTCGCAGAATGATGCCAGCTCCGCTACCCGCCTCGCAGGAGGAGCCATCGACGTAAACTTCCCACGTCTGGTCGGCCTCCTTGCTCGCGGGATGCTCGGAGATGGTGCATTCCGTGATGAATTCTGCGAGGGCCTGCCCCTTGATGGCTGTTCTGGGTTGATAGCCAATGTCATATTGGCTAAGCTCGATTGACCATTTGACGAGTCGACTCGAGCTCTCTGGCTTGTAGAGTACGACCTTCAGGGGTTGGTCCGTCAGTACCTGGACCGAATGAGATTGAAAATATGGACGGAGTTTTCGCGGGGCCATGACCAAGGTGTACGCTACTTTCTCCATCCAAGAGTATCTGGTCTCAGCGTCGAGCAGGACTTTGCTGACATAGTAGACAGGCTTTTGTGATCCTTCTTCCTCCCGAACAAGGACGGTGCTGAGCACCTTCTCAGAGGCTGATAGGTAGAGCCAGAGCGGCTCTCCCGGTTCGGGCTTGCTGAGGAGGGGAGGGTTTGCGAGGTACTCCTTCAATTGGGCGAAGGCCTCTTGCTGTTGGGTACCCCGCTCGAACCCTCCGGTGCTGCGCAGGGCTTTGAAGAATGGAAGAGACTTCTCTCCAGACTTGGAGAGGAAACGGCCGATGGTTGCCAGTCTTCCCGTCAGTCGCTGGACCTCTTTGATATTCCTGGGAGGGGCCATGTCTATTATGTCCTGGATCTTTTCAGGGTTCGCCTCGATGCCTCGCTGGCTGACAATGAAGCCAAGAAACTTTCCCGAGGAGATGCCGAAAGCGCACTTGGTCGGATTGAGTCTCATGTTATGGGTTCGAAGGACCCCAAAGGCCTCCTCTATATTGGCGACGTGATCCTCCCCCCGCTGGCTCTTGACGAGCATGTCGTCTACGTACACCTCCATATTGTGCCTGATTTGCTCCTTGAAGACCCGGTTGACGAGCCTCTGATATGTGGCGCCAGCGTTCTTCAGCCCGAAGGGCATGACCCTGTAACAATATAGCCCCTGGTCTGTGACGAAGGACGTCTTGGTGATGTCGGGAGGAAACATGCGGATCTGGTTGTAGCCTGAGAAAGCATCCATGAAAGATAGAAGCTCGTGACCCGATGTTGCATCGATAAGAGCATCAATGCTGGGGAGGGGGAATGGATCCTTGGGGCACGCCTTGTTGAGGTCTGTAAAGTCTATACAGATCCTCCAGCTTCCGCTCGCCTTCTTGACCATGACGACGTTCGCCAGCCACTCGGGGTAGCTGACTTCTTGGATGAAGCGAGCGGTCAGGAGCTTGTCGACTTCTGCATTTACCGTCTGCTGTCGCTCCGGGGTGAACTTGTGTCGCTTCTGGACAACCGGCTTCGACCCGGGGATCACGCTGAGTTTGTGCATGATGAGATCCTCGGAGATACCGGGCATGTCAGAAGGCTTCTAGGCGAAGAGGTCGACATTGCGGCGAATGCAGGTGATGAGGGCGGACTTAAGGTGAGGGGTGATGGAGCAACTTACCCGAAAGTGCTTCGACAGATCCCCTGTCTCGAACGAGACATCTTCCAGCTCGTCTACCGACTCGGGCTCTGGTTGGGTCCTCTGGGGCTGCATTTCGACGGCGTCGAGGGAAAACACGCCGCTCCCGATTGCTGTCATATAGCATGAGCGAGCAGCTTCCTGGTTCCCCCGGACTACTCCTACTCCAGTATTGGTAGGGAACTTCATCTTCTGGTGATAGGCCGAGGGGACAGCCTGGAGGGAGCAGAGGCCCGGGCGACCGAGTATCGCATTGTAGGCTACCTTGACGTTCACCACCATGAAGTCCGTGGACTCAGTTCTTCGGTTTGGGGTCGTACCTGCCGTGACGTCTAGTGTGACGATCCCCTCAATTGTTACAGGGACGCTCGAGAACTCGTGCAAGGTGTACCCCGTCGGCTTTAGCTTATCACGGGGGAGCTTTAGGTTCTCGAAGGCTTCGAGAAACAGAATGTTGACCGAGCTCCCGTTGTCCACAAGGATTCGCCGAGCGTCAAAATTGGCCATGCTGAGGTTGATGACGAGGGCATCACAATGGGGGAGCCGCACCCCCTCCAGGTCTTTCCCCGAGAAGGAGACAGGGAGTTGCTGGATTTGAGGGGGGAGAGGACCTTGGACGGCGTTAACATCCCGGATGAACGCCTTGCGGGAAGTGTTGGACTCCCCTCCCATGGGCCCCCCGTGGACGCAGTGTAATATGGCTTGGCCCTCAGGCTCATCAAGCTCCTGCTCTCGCTCGAGGAGCTGCCGGGGAGCTCGAGGAGGAGGTGGAGTCCTCCTGTTTCTCGTGTCCCTCTGTCCCCAAGCTTCCTCTCGCTTGTACTCCCGGAGGTACCCTCGCTGAATGAGGACCTCGATCTCGTCTTTCACGGCACGACAGTGATCCGTGTCGTGCCCGTTGTCCCGGTGGAAGCGGCAGTAGAACCGCTGATCCCTTTTCTTACTGGTATTGTTGGACGGACGAGGAGGGTACTGGACGAGGTCCCTGTCCTTGATCGCCAAGAGAATGGAGGACACATTTTGGGTTAGCGGGGTATACCTCTCGAAGCGAGGGACCGGCGGGACCTTCTTCATGGCGCCCGCGTCCCTTGGAGCCTTCTTTGATGGCTCGACTTCTTCGGCATTCCGCTTTCCCTTCCCGGGGGCCTCCCTGGACTCTTCTGGGTTTAGGGCCTTTTCTGCCCTGATGTACTTCTCGACTCTGTTGAGGAGGTTGGGAAAATTGATGGGGGGTTTCTTTGCCAGAGAGGCTTTCAGCTGTCCATGACGGACGTTGTGCCGAAATGCCACAGAGGCGACGCCAGGATCGAGGGAGGAGACCGACCTTGCCTCTGCGGTGAACCTCCGGATGAACACTCTGAACGACTCCCTTTCCTTCTGCCTGAGTGAAAGTAAGGAAGCACTTGTCCTTTCGGCCCTCCGGCTGGTGACAAAGTGGGCAAGGAAATTGCCCTCCAGCTGGTCGAAGGAGTAAATGGAGCCGGGGGTTAGCTTGGAAAACCATTTCCGAGCAGGACCCCGGAGGGTGGCAAGGAAGGCTCGGCATAGCAGGGGATCCGAAGAGCTGTGAATCATCATCAGGGTTTTGAAACCCTCCATGTGATCAGCAGGATCTCCCTCACCGTCATAGATCTCGAACTGAGGTGGTCGGAAGTTTCGGGGTATTTCCGCTTGGAGGATGAGGGCGGAGAAAGGAGGTCGGACAGGTCTGTACCCCTGAGCCGCTCCAGGACCGCCGTCGCCTATGTGGTCGAGGTGATCCTCCATTTCTTGGAGGCGCCTTAGGAGGTCGCCATCGTACTCTGGTGGGATCGTTGATGGGCGGGACATGCTGGTCTCGGTGTCCGACCGGGTTTGAGAATGGCAGACTTCCTCCTTGTTGGGGGCCCCTCGGAGGGCCCCCAGGATTTCCCTCCGGAAGTCCTGGAACTCCTGGTGAGTGACTGGGGCTCCCTCGACCCGGTTCGGTCGAGCCGAAGGCTGCCGCCCGACGCGGCTGAGCGCTGGCCTCCGCCCTTGGGACGGTGGTTTTGGATGGTTCGGGGCCGAGTTGGAAGCGGCCCTTCCCCTGCTGCGGCTAACCTGTCGGTTTACGATTACCCCCCGTAATTCGAGCTGGACTGGACGGGAGGCACTCGGCTGGGATCCCTGACGGGGAGCCCTGTGATTGGAGGTGTGCGCTTCGGCGGCGGCACCCGGTGGGGGCAAGTCCTGCTGAGGTGCGGAGGTAGCAGCCTTCTTGGCTTTGGGGGCCATGAGAGTTCGGGTGTCGAGGTACCTTGATGGTTGGGCTCGGGTCGACTTCTGTAGTAGCATTCCCACAGACGGCGCCAACCTGATGCGGTTTGTTTCTGGGAGACGTGTGGATGCACCAGGTGTGAGTTCTTACTCGATTTATATTTGAGGGAGGAAGCTCCTAGTCAGACGACCCTCGGCTGGCCGAACGGTACCGGTGACAGGCTGGAGTGAGGCGAGGCTGGATGCTCGGCTCGGATCAGGGGGCTCGGATCCGAGGTCTCGTGTATCTACAGACGGTCTAGAAACACCGGGGTTGGTACCTGTGGCAGACCCTCCGACGATCTAGTTAGTCTCCAAGAGAGAGTAGCAGTAACTAGGGTTTTGTGGAAGAAAGATTGATCACCTGCAGACAGGGGGGAGGGTCTGGTATTTATAGGGAAAGCCAATCGGGTCCAGACCCGTTTGGGGCTGGGTCCGGACCTGGTTTCCCGAGTGGCTGAAGCGGTGGAAAGCCGGGCGGTATTGGGCTGACGTGGCAGACGCCGGAGCGATTTCCTGGCTAACGTGGCAGAGCTCCGGGCAGTTTTTTGGCACTGATGTGGCAGATCTGAAGGATCAGAAAGAGCGCGTATCCTGAGGGGATCCTGCGGCCCAGGATGGGCCACGTCATTCCTAACCCATATCACATAGCACTTGTAGTAATTCGTAAATCCAGAAGTTCAGAACTACGATTGCGAATATATATCAAAAGTGAAGCATGGTCTATAACTACCTGTCTGTATGTCTAGTAAAAAGTACACGTGACTTGAATTTTCACTTTCATAAACAGAGTGAGGAACAAGGCGAAGCATGAGAAGATCAAGAGAGGGATTAGGATTTTGTTTTGTTTTCGATGTAATGATTTTGGTTTTTATTAAATTAAATAGTTGGATTTGATAGTGATAATGGTAAAAACACAGCAAATCAGGGCCATACGATTCCAACACAAATCGTAAAGCTTCTAAAAGCAGATTAACAGTAATGGATCTCCCTAATAGGTTCAAGCCTTCTCCAGGCTCACTAACAATACATAGGCCACTTCCAAGCCCATAAAAAATGACTAGGCCCACTAAGAGAGACACCCAACCCATTAGGGCAGTAAGTCAAATCTCTTATACCTATAAGGGAGTAACCAATTCTATCTCTTAAAGGGAGGAGGGGAAACAGAAGATAGTAGATTGAAGTCGATCTTCTAACCGATTCTCAGGCCTATAAATACTCCCTTGCCTTAGCCAGAAGGGAATATGAAATCTCTCTTTCTACTCTCAATCTCTCTTCCTCTCTCTGGTTTCGACTTGAGCGTCCGAGGGTCTGTCGCCGGGGCCAACCCCAGTGTTTCGGGATTTTTTGCGGGTCCATTGACCGCATCAGCAACGTCAAATCCTGATCCAGGTGCTCTTTCAACAATCCAGATTCAATTTCATGAGCTTTAACAACTTTTCACGGTGATGATCAAATGTTAGATCTTTAGTAGTTTCCTTCAAAATATAAACTCACTATCTGTTTGCTCCCACACAAATATTAGCAATAACTGCCGTCTATGGGAAACTACAAAGATCTACTTTACAGATCAGAACTTATCGTGAGAAACAAAGTTTTCCCGTCATGCCACCGAAGAGAAGAGGGAGAGCAGCAGCCTCAGGCCTACAAGCCAACTCTCTTCATCAAAAAGCTCTTCGTGTGGAGGACCCTAATCCTCCTCATCAGCCGGATCAGCCCAATAACCTAATCAAGCTCCTCTCAACGAAGATGCACCTGGGGGTTCTTGAAAAAGATGTCATAAAACACATCATGAACAACACCCTCTACATGACCATGTCTCATTCAATTCTGCCGCCAACCTCTCGACGCCCTCGTGGGGTCCCCGGGGGTGAAGATACCTCCATCAAGTCAGCAACTCCAGACAATAGGGGCCCGACCTCTGGATCTTCTAGAATGAGAGGCATGTTCGGGGTGATGCCTCCCGTTCAGAACATTAGGAGAACCGGAGAAGCAACTCTCCTCGAAGGCAGAGATCAAGATGCTCCTCCTCTCATACGGTGTGCAGTCAAGAAAGAAGTCCGACTCGTGAAAATCGAAAGCTTCATGAGAAGAACAAATAGAAAGAGGCCCCTATTACTAGGGCTGAACTTGAAAACTTTAAGCACAATATCCTCCAAGCCATTCGAGGTACTCATGATCCGGTTCGACACTTTTTGTAACACCCAGCAAAAATAAAATAACATTTATTACTATTATCATTATTATTTTTGCCTACAAGTTAGTACGTGCAACACACGTGCATTACAATGTGTTAGTAGCAAATTTATTATTATTTATTTATTATCATTATATTTATTTTATTAATATTGATGGAAGGATTTTTTTAGTGGGCTATTAATATTAATTAAAATAAGTATTATTAATAAGAGAATATTATTTGAGCCCACGGACAAATAAAAACCCAGCCCAACACAAAAGAGGCACAAGCCCTAACACTAATAGGGTTTGTCCTGTCAATATAAAGAGAGTGAGAGAGAGAGAGAGAGAGAGAGAGAGAGAGAGAGAGAGAGAGAGAGAGAGCCCCTCTCTTACTTTTGGTTGCTTTTCTTTGGAGTTGCTTTAGGGTTTTGGAGGAGGACTTTTGGAGGCTATTTATCAAGAATCCAACATTAGAAAAGGTGGACGTTCTTCTCTTCTCTTGATTGTTATTGTTATTGTTATTTTAATTTAACCATAATAGTTTGTTCATGTAGAGAAACATGCTAGGGTTTTTCTAAATACATGTTTTAATTATTGAGATGATATGTATAGATGCATGATAAATGTTGTTGGTGTATTCTTGATGAGTCTTGAATGATTAAAATAGACAAGAAGATTTAGTTTCGTTTGTTTCGTTCATATATATATATATATATATATATATATATATATATATATATATATATATATATATATATATATATATATATTGTTGTTATCATGCAATAACTCATCTTTCGAATTCTAAATTTCATGCCATAGATGATTGTAGACTTGGGTATTTGGTATTGATTAATAACACGAAGATTTAGTGATTATTAAATACATAAAATATCGTTTTTTAATTGTTAAATCCCAGTTTATTACAATATATACTTGCTATTTTTTAGGGTTTCTATTGCTAAGAAAGTAGGGTCTTGACGTGATTGGGTTTGAGAGGGGGATTCAGGTCGGGTCCAAGGGGAATTTGGGTCGGGTCTCAATGGAGCTGGAGCTTGGGTCGGGTCCAGAGGGGATGCGGGTCGGGTTTAGGTGTAAGAGACCAGGGTTTGAGGCCATTGAAGGGCTAGGGTTTGGACATAGAAGGTTCAGGTTTGGGCTTTGTTTGGATTCGGGTTTGGATCTAAATAGACTAGGGTTTGGGTCCATAAGGGTGCTCAGGTTTGGGACACTGGGGGGGTTCAGTTTTTGTTAAGTCGGGTCGGGTTAGACTTAGAGTAAGGTTGTGTTGAGAAGTGATTAATTCGATCAACTTAGAACTAGTTGTATAGTCTAGCTTGCCTTTTTTTAATAGTTGATAAACATGAGTTGTTAGTTAATAACTAACATATGATAACAGAACCTATTAATATTTTTGGGAAGATAGAATCAAAATTAGATAAAGAGATTAATAGAGTGTGAGACTGAGAATTGTGCAAGATTTACAAGTTGTGAATGGTTAAAGATTAGACTCAAGAGATGTGAGTGAAATTTAGCTTATATTGTGTTTCAACCTAAAAATTCGGAGTAGTTAATAACCTTTAGATATTGGGATTACTTTAAAGTTAGGGTTGTCGTAGAAAACCCCAAATAGTAGCTTGGTATAATGACCTAGTTGTGTGGGTTTCTGGAGGTAGAGCAAGACTCAGGGTGCCAACAAGGTTGTGATTTATAGAATGTGAGAATAAGCAAGGTTGGGCTATTATTCCTAGTGTTGTTGATCTAAGATCGGTAGGGTGATGCTAGCTCTAGGCGGTAGTTGTTAATAATCGACTGTAAGGACAAGCACTAGACAAGAGTTGTGACGAAACAAAGCAAACATGGGAAGAGGGCTCCAGGATGATCCGTAGAGCGAGATAATCCCCAATATTCATGATCCGCGGATAGAAATTGATCAGCAGTATTCCGGGGCACGTGTCAATACTCATAGAATGTCTAAATCTTGAATTTTGTCACGGATTATAAGTTTTGCATAGCGATAGATTAAACCCTTAAATGAGGAGAAACGCTAAAAGCTTGCAATCGAAACTTGTGTTGTATAGGCTGCATAGAATTCCAAATAAGCATGCGTTAGAAATGAGCATTGTGAGCATTTTATTTGTGTATTAGATTTTCAGGATCATGACATACACTGTTACACTTAGAATAGATTTACTTTCCATATTTATTTTTGGCATCAAATATTTTGGTTGTTGAGAATTATAAGATCGCTATTATTATTAGTTTTGCGTCAGTTGTATTCAACTAATGTGCCCACAGTTTGGAAGATTTGCAGGATTCATGTTCAATGGGTGGCATGGACTGGAGTTTGTTGCGGACTCTAGTGGATGACCAAAGCTTGAGTATTGGAACAAGTTGTAATTTATTGTGAAGAATTTATTAATTCTTGTAATAAGTTGTAATGTATTGAAGCTTTTAATTTTTCCCTGTAAATTGTACTGTGTTCGTACTAAATTGAAGTAAAAGATTTGGGATGTGTCACAAATTTTCTTGTGTATGGAATTCGAGGCGTTACACTCGTGGAGCCACCACTGTACTCCTTCAAAAGAAGAAGAGTCCAACACCTTAACTAGGTCCAAGGGTAGGGACGACCAAATCCTTCGTCACATCCAAGAAGTGGAGGGTCGCTTGGAGCAAATAAAGCATGAAGAGAACTGCTCCAGCAGAGCTTGCCACCCCAGTCAACCTCCTTTCAGTGAATCCATCCTTAATGCACCAATTCCTAAGAACTTCAAATCTCCTCAGTTCAAATCTTACGATGGTGAATCTGACCCGACCGATCATATTGAAAATTTTAAAACACTCATGATGATCTACAATGCCACCGATGTGCTCCTATGTCGAAAGTTCCCCTTAATCTTGAAGGGATCGATGAGGGAGTGGTATTCTCGCCTTACTCCGGAGTCGATATTCTCTTTCGACCAACTTGAGGGGATCTTTACAATGCACATTGTCACCAGCCGCAAGACTGAATAAACAAGTGCTTCTCTGTTGGAATTAAAGAAAAGGGACGGAGAGATATTGAAAGACTTTGTCAAGCGCTTCACATAGAGGCAAGGTCCATCTCCTCCCTCGACTCGTTAGTGGTGGCTACTGCCTTCCGCCGCAACGCCGCTCACAAATATCTGAAGGCATCCCTTGTAAAAAATCCTCTTAAGGTTTCACCGAGCTTCTGGAGAGGAGTGAAAAGTATATCAGAGCTGAGGAAGCCCTTTATCGTCAAGGCCTCCATCTTCCGAAAACAAACAGAAGAAAACCAGTGAGTAATGACTCGGGAAGTTTCAAAAAGACAGCTCAACACTGCCCTCCTTTAGCACCATGCTTCGATAAGTTCACTCCCTTAATGCAAGCATACCAGCAATCCTCATGGAAGTTAAAAAGGACGAAATAATGCCCCCCCTCATAAAGATGACCACAACTAGCAAGAGAAGAGACAAGAACAAGTGGTGCGTATTTCATAGAAACATAGACACACCACCGACAGCTGTCGAGCCCTCAAAGAAGAAGTTGAAGGTCTGATTCGCTATGGCTACCTCGCCTTGCTTGTTCAACAAAACAACGCTGAAACCCCTTCGGCCCAGGGGGCTAATAAGCGTCAAGAGAAGCCATCCGAATCACAAGACTCAGAGCACATGGCAGTCTTCCACTCTATCCACGGAGGACCAATAGGAGGAGAGTCCAACTCCTCCTGCAAAGTCTTAGTCTGAGAGGTAAACTCAGTGCACAACATCCTCCCTGGCAAAAGCATAAGGATTTTAGTATCTTTCTTCCCCTAGGACTTCGAGGGTGTCCGAACACCTTTTTGCGACACATTGGTTATAAGCCTTCACATGGTGAATCATGAGGTACGCCGCATCCTGGTGGACATCGACAGCTCGACAAACATCCTTTTCTTGAATGCATTTGATGATCGCAAGCTTTCCTGAGACTAACTCAAGCCTGCCGAGTACACACTTCACAGGTTCTCCGGTGCCCCCAATCCAGTTGAAGGAATCGTTACACTCGATGTGACAGCAGGAGAAATCCCTGCTGCTCGAATGGAAGTACTGGACTTTATGGTAGTTGATGTCAAAGCAGCGTACAACATTGTATTTGGCCATCCAGGCCTAGCGGCCTTCCATGCAGTTTCCTCTCTGCCTTCCACATGAAAATGAAGTTTCCCCACAATAGCAGGCCTAGGCCAAGTTGTAAGGAGGCAACAAACAGAGAATTCCTGCCAGAAAGGAGTCACAATAACTCCGAGCCCTTAAACGAGCTTGAAGCTACCACCCTAGACAATCTTGACAAGAACTTCCAAATCTGTCAAGCAATCTCTCACCAGGTCCAAATTCGTCCTCGTAAGAATACAATAATAGACTTGAATCCCCCGCCCGCGGCCACTCCACTCATTCAACGGAAAGAAGTAATCCTACCTAAATGCATTGCCGAACCTGAAGATATCCCATTCTTAATGCAAAACAAGAGGAGGCTTGCTCCAAAACAGGTAAGTCCAGGTAAGGTCTACCGAGTTGTTCGCCTAATGGATCATTAACTTGAAGACCCTTGGGGGGGGGGGGGGAGGGGAGGAGGAGATATCAATAGGGACTTAGAATAGGGAATGCCTCATCAACTTCAACAAGGGTGCTTAATGCCCCCTACTGTATATATTTTCAATATTTTCTAATAAAGACCGCTTTTCCTACCGGTCACTGCATGTAATAAAGGCTAGCAATGAAAGCATCCGCCTAGTTTATTTTTTTAATAAAAATTGGTCATTTATTTTTTCAAAGATCTTGTGCAATTCTCTTGAAGCAATCAATGAGTTAAATGTCAATCTTACTTCTGAAAAGGGCATCAAAAACTTAATAGACGGTTCTTATAAGACGAGTATGGAGTCCATACCCATGACTTGGAGATGCTCTAGCAACCTTCGATCAAGCACGTTCAGAGCTCAACTCACAATTCGATTTTCTCCTGCAACCCGTCAAAACCTTCAGCAACAAGTTCGGAGTCCATGTAACACCCTAATTTTTATTTATGAAATTTTGTGATTTTACGTGTTTTGCACGTGAAATTTCATTTGTATAATTTCTTGTATAAAATATTTATTATATAGTATTAGTCCTCTTTATTTTCCAAAAAATTATTTTTCTTTAAAAGCCTAATTGAAATCTAAGCCTAATTGTCTCTTTTATGCCCACTCTATTAATTAATTAATTTAATTATTTTAAGCCCATGGTTAAATTGGCCCAATTGGTGAGCCCATTTAACTTAATTCTCCTTTAAAATGGTCTAAACTTGTAGTGTAGACTCTTTTCATGGATAATTAATTTTTGTCACATTAATAAATTTGTAAATGGGGGACACTAGGTGGCACGTGCATGCACTAGCATGTGCAATGTGCACCCTTCTTGGTTGGCCGGATAGGATATGAGAGAGTGGGAGTGATAGAAGTGGTGGAGAAGTGGTTGTTCATCATGGGTAGTTTCTACAACTCCCTAGTGCATCTTGGCCCTTAATACCCTAAAAATTTGTATAAATACCCCAGTCAGGCCCCCCCTGCCCCCCCCCCCCCCCCCCACCACCCACACACACACTAGTCTTCATTACACCTAAAGTTGAAAAAAAAAGAAAGAGAAAAAACACAAGTTAGTGAGACAAAAGATTAAGGATCTTGTGAGTTGAAAAGAGTGAGTGTTTTTGTGTGAGTGCTTCAACCAAGGAGAGGAGGCCGAACTGCAAATAGGGGAGGCTCGGGTGCTTGCTCAATAGGAGGAGAAGTCAACTTAGTGGCTTGATCTAGGAGGAGAAGGCTTCGCTTGTTCGTTGTAGGAGATCTCTAGGAGTTTATTTGATTTTTCTCTCCATTTAAGGTGGGTGGTTCTCTTAAACTTCTAATTAGACATCATGCTAGGATGTGGTTGACAAATTAAGAAGAAATTTTAACTAATTTAGCCATGCGTTATGAAAATGAGACAAATTGCTATTAGTTTGAATGTATGTTAAAAGAGTGTTAAATTGATTGCAAAAATTATGATTTGTTCATGTAGATGTTTACCATGCTACCATGCTCTATTTGTTTGTTATGTGCTAAATTAAGATTACATGCTTGTATGTCGAATAATTGAAGAAAGAACTATGGAGATATGTGATTTTGATTATTGAATTGTTAATTGGCATGAAAAAGGAAATTTATTACTGAGATAATTGTACAATGTTAATAAAAATATTATATGTGACCTAGGAAAATTTTAGTGTAAATTATAAGAAGGATATGCTTATTTTCCCTAAATTCGAAAATTGAAGAATCAAATGAAGTAGGGAGCAAATTATGTGCAAAAATCAAATTTTAATCCACTGAAATGCTGTACTGAGATGAAAAATAAAATCTGGAGTTTTTGAATAAATTTGGAGAAGAAGAGAACTAAAAAACATTCGTTTTTGTAAAAATTCGAAAATAACAAAGACCTAGATTATAAACCCTGTAGTCTAAAAACATAACAGATTAGTCACTTGGTCATATTGGTTAGCCAGTGCATTTGGGTTCGGTTACTGTAGCCGTGGATTGGGCTCGGTGGTCTTGGGTTTGAAACTTGGCATGAGCCTTTTGTTTTCCTCTTTTTCAAAAAATCCGAAAACTGAGACACACTTCATCTTAAATTAACCCCCAGTCTGTATCGATGTGGCGCCTTGGCTGTTCTGGTTTTCGATGGCGGTTGGTTACCCTATGGCTGTGAGTTCGATTCCTGGCTTCGGCAGGAATTGTAATTTTTGATTTTTTGGGTTTTAAAACTGATTTGTGGCTTATAAAAATTTGAAAAAAAAAACTATAATTATTCTAAAATTATGTGGACTTAATAAAAAATATTTGGGGCATGATTTAACTAAAATAAAGGTGGTTTAGAAGCAAAGAATTAAGTAGAATTGCATGAAGTTGACATTTGTATAAATATGAAAAATGGTTATTTTCATCGTGCTAAGTTATAAAAGAAAGTTTTGAATGAAAGAAAATTTAAGTGTGTTATTCATGGGCTTTTACTTACTAAGTGAATATTGTATATGAGTGAAAAATACGACTTTATGACTATTGAATTAAGTAAAGGAAGAAAACTATAGTATGAGATTCTAATGTGCTTATTGAAAAGAAATTTTTGAGCATGAAATACAAGAATTGAAATTGAACTTGATATGTGAGTTTTGATTCATAGAAACGAATGGAAATCATGTTAATTGTAAAAAAGAACTTATGAGTATAAAGACTCAATTTTGTGATTATAAATTAAAATTGAGAACTAGAGTGTAGTTAAGCCTCATACCGGCATTGAAAAGAAATATGTGGAAATGAAATTTGAAATGAAAAGACCAGGATTTGGATCATGTTGAATAAATGATTAAGACCGGTATAGTGTAAGGGCTAACTCTAGAGAATTGATTTTTGTTCATGATTCAAATAACTAAGGACTAGACACATAGTGAAGATGATGAAAATAAGAAAAAAATACGAGTATGAGGGCCTCAGAACTACGGTGTGAGAATATTCACAGGTTGTCTTCACGATGCGTCGTGACATGACGTGGATATGTCTCCAGAAGTTCGTACCGCAGGTGACCCATGACGAAGGCCGAATTGTCCATAGGTTCTTCACGATGCATCGTGACATGACGTGGGAATCCCCTCCAGGCTGTCTGGACATGAGCTCGTAATTCATAGAACATCTAGGATATTTATCGTAGTTACGGTAGTAGTTTAAGTCATGACGAGGGATTGAACCCTACAAGATGAAGAACGGTTAAGTGCTTGCCCTAAGACCTATGTAGTATGGGATGCATAGAATCTGAACAAGTACGCATTAGTGTCATGTAATATACATAACTGCATTAAGGACTAAGTGCACCGCACAACATGACATCTATAGGATAGTCCCTTGTAGTTCTATTTGTGATCAAGTTTGTAGTTTGTTTAAGTATTTGAGAATCGTTATACTGTTTCGGCATAGAGAAGATAGCCGTATATAATATTTCGTCGGTTGTAAGGAACTGACGTGCCCACAGTTTCTATGCAGGATAAAGCGATTAACAAGACTAAAGAATGCATGCTGATTAAAGATTGATTCAAGTGTTGTACATTTCAATTCATGTAAATTATTGTAAATTGCTTCCGCTGTAAATATGTAATGTAAATGTAAACTCTAATGTAACAAAAAAAAATTATTTCCTTATAAAATTGTACATAGAGAAGTGTAAAGATCCTGTGAAACTTCGAATTTAGTATGTTTTAAAATTCGGGGTGTTACAGTCCATACCCATGGCTCGAAGTTGCTCCAACAACTTCCAATCAAGCACGTTCAGAGCTCATGTAGCACCTCAGATCCCACTACCTGAAATCCGTGATACAACTAGAATCTTTGCCTCCAAATGCATCTCAACACAGTAAAAACACGTAAATTAAAAACTTTTATTACCATCAAGTCATTACATTAAACAATTACATCTTTTTCATATAACAAGGAATACAAATCACATTAACTTATTACAAATTCTCTACTGAAAGCTCCACCTGTTAGGGTTATATACTGAAAGCATCACTTTTGTATTAACTTTATTTCCTTATTTTTTTTGAATGAGAATCATATGGGCATATGTTTGCATATTGTGTTTATTATAATATTAATGCAAGTATCTGATATTCTCTAAGGTTGATAATATGGTGTCAGGTGACACACAGAAGATCATATTATTAGTTCCCTATGGAATATATAAATAGTTCACAACCTAAACGGACTTGGATAATCCATTGGAAAGGTTGTAGTGTAATCTGGTATTAGTCTATCTTGACTATAGGTTTACACTAGTACACTTTGTGTGTATTGAACAAGACCACTTGAGGTTGTTCTCTTTGTACTAACTACAAAAGAGAACAAACACCTCTGTTATTATGGATGCTTATGCTCTTAATCCAGATATAATAACAGACATGTATATGCAGTGTGCATTACTTTGACTCATAAAAGAGTGAGATTCATTATGAATCAACAACCTCTATGAATTGGGTAATAGCATTGTATGTATGATGGGCTATTGATTGTAAAAGGAATCCATGTCCCGATACATCGGGTTGATGATGTCCCCTTAAGGAGCTCATAAGGATTGTCATGTAAACCCTGCAGGTGGATTACATCCGACATGACAAATAAAGTTGAGTGGTACTACTTAAGGATAAAAGATGTTGATCAATATAGTTGTCAGTAACTTAATTTGATCGACGGGCATTCGATATCTTAACATGGGGAGCTCAACGAGCATATAATAAAAGGAGCCCATAAATATAATTTGGGATTAGGAAGGTAGTGCAACAATAGCTCCTTAGTGGACCGAGCTATTGTTAATGGGCCTGGGTTGTGTGTTCGGGCTGAACACGGGATACCCAGATTTGTTAGGATACCTAACCCTAATTTCTCCTCATGGTCCCTGCCGTAGCCTTATATATGTCCTCTATTCTCTGGCTGTCATTATCATTATCAGAAATAAGAAGTTTTCTCTAAATTCGTGATTTACGTAAGGAGAGAAAGAGAGGTCAGCCAAGGAGAAGAAAGGTTGGTAGACCGTCACCCACACGACGTCCAACCCGAGGAAGGAATACGTGCAGAAGATCTTGGGGTCGCAGACGGCTCGAGGTTGCTAGAAACTATCGTCTTCTTCTCATCGCAGGTATAATTCGTGAACCCTAGATTCCGCTATAAAGGGTTAGATCACGTATTAAATCGTTTAAGCTTTTATGATCGATACACACACCAATCTGTGTTCCTGGGAATCACCGCTGTTCCATCACCACCGAACGGTCATGCTGCTTCCTTGAGATGCACCCTGTAGCTCGAATCTTTCGCTGTGCTACTCTGGCATTTCTGCACCTGCTTGGAAGGTGGGTACGTACACTGCTACTCCACTTGGATGCGACCCGACATTCAGCACCTAAATTAGTGGGCACGTCAGTATGTATACTGACGCAATGGTAATAAGAACAGCAATTTCTAAACTTACAATCACAATCAATCTTGATGAGAAAGAAAACGTGCATCCTAATTTTCTAGTGTTTGTGTATGCTGTGACCTGAAGTCTAATGCATAGAAAATAGATGCAATAATAGATGCACTTAATCTAATGCCAGCAAGACTTTGGAAATGCATGCATCCCATACTACATACGCTCCAAATCAAGCTGTCTTCTCCATATTAAGGGTTTCGAACCCTCGCCATGCATTACATTCTACTTTGTACTCATCCTGTTCCTGACAGATACAACATGACTGATGAGGTTGCAGATTTACGGTCCAACCCGTTACTGCAGTCACCTAGTGGTATCCCTGTTTGCCACTAGTGCCTGGTGCCTGGACCTCACTCAAAAGTCGTGACAAACTTACAGGGTACCACGTACCAAGTGGTGCCAAAGACTCATGGGGAACCCCACCTATGGCCCGTTCATCACCAACTTAGAACATGACGGCCTCGAGGGTCTATTCCCCTTAGCCGACATGAAACCCTCCCGTTCTTTACCATGGCACTTCAAAAATTAATAGAGTGAGGTACACAACTCATCACGTATCCCTACGATAGGAAGAGACAACCCTGGTAATCACCACTAGTGCTGGCCCTTAGAACAAATCTGATTATAGGGTATCACCCCTAACACCAACTCGGTTCTCAAGCGAAAAATAAAGGAAAGCAAGTTAATAAAATTAATTACCAGTTCATACTATTTATCCAATCACACATAACTTCTAAACGATTGAGCCCAAACGAGCCTGTCAATAATAACCAACACGGCGAACCGACATTCCTTGATTGCCAACACCTCTGTAGGTCTTCGACCCACTGTCCTCGGCCCGTGACCCTCAACGAGCAGTACAATGGCATCCCAGGGAGTGACTCATACCCAGAAAATGAGGTGAAACACACATAATTTACTAATATTCAGTTATTGACAGACCTGTGCCATCAACACATTCTAGACAAGGTAGATAACCAAGCCTATCAACCCCAAAAACCGGCGATCCAATCTCCATCGGTCGCCACCACCTTCGTCTCGGATCTCATCCAGTATTCTGGCCCGTGGTCAACCTTCTCTGGGTAAACGATCCGACGGCGCACAGGAAGATCACTATTTCTTGAGGTGGAAATCAATTTCAACACTTGCCTATTGGGTTGATAGTCCTAACCACAAGCAATACATACGACAATCATCCGTACAACTACATCCCCAACTCGATCATAGGTCCATTATGAGTTATAAGCACCAAGAATCTCATCTAAGTCCAATGTGAAGTGCTCAGGAGGGATAAATACTCAAACGTCTTAAAACTCAAAATTAGCTCACAATCATAATACTACAGTATATAAACAATCCCATATCAAATAATCTATTAACTCAAATTTGACAATTTTAGATTCTATAGAAGGATATAATCTTTTACTTCACTTCTCCGCTTATCCGCTTATTGGAATCTTTCAGATTCTAAATTTTTTTATAACACATTATCCGCTTATTGGAATCTCAAGATCTTGGGCTTTATAGAAAGGTATGAGTGTTAACTACAACTCTCTAGTTGGCCGCTTCCTCAATTTCAGTCATTAAAGTGCTATAAAACTCCTATTTCCATTAGATGTGCACATCTCAACATGCAGACTTCATGTATCATTGCAGTTGCTACAACTTGCAATGAGCATAACTAATCACTCACTTATCAGAATTGCGTGATCCCGGATTCTATGGAAATATATAAATGTCTACTACAACTCTCCAGTTGATCACTTCCTCAGATTCAGCTGTTTAAGTAATATAGAACTCCTATTTTCATCAGGTGTTTACTTCTCAACCTGCAGACCCCATGATTCTGGCTGCATCTTACAACAAGCACAACAATTCACTCACTTATCAGAATTGCGTGATACTGGGATTTATAGAAAGCTACGAGTCTCTACTTTACTTCTCTTGTTGATATCAAACTCAAACTATGTCAAGAAATGAGGTAAAATCCCTTAACAATAATATGTAGAAATATGGAATCAGATGTATGAACACAGTGACCACTTCATTAAAATTAATATGAAAAGATCCTCAAACATACTCCAACATTTCTCATCTTTTGGTAAATCTTAGTAGACATATAAAAGAGCAATACACCAAAATTTTAGCTCATAATTTCTTATACATTAAGAGATATGAGTTTTCAAACATAGACCAATTTTAGCTAAAAATACACAAGGTTAGCAACCCATACACTTCCTATGTCAAGTTGTAAAATTATTTAATACCATCAAATGTATTCAAACAATTCCCATCTTTTAGGGGATCATAATAGACATACCAAACTATAGTATTTCAAACCTTTTGCAATCCATCGCGTCCATCGATAAGATGGAAGAGTTAGGTCCCTTATCTGAATCGTTTCGGCCGGAACGACGATCTTGCAAGCAAGATTATGCGGACATCCTCCATCAAGACCATATTAAATGGGCTCAAAGAGCTCGAGTCAATTGGATGAAGGAGGGTGACGCAAATACTGCTTTCTTTCATAATTTCGCCTCCCATAGACAACGGTGCAATCGTATCTCCTCGATCTCCTTTCAGGGGATGGACCTTACTTCCGATGAGGCCATTCACCAGGAATTCCTTTCTTTCTATAAAAACCTTATTGGATCGCAGAAACATCGCACGATTGAGCTCGATTGGTTCCATCTTTATGGTAGCCAATCTCACGATCTTTCCTCGCTCGAGGCCCCCTTCACTCTAGAAGAAATTAAATCGGTGGTGTTCGCGTTAAAAAGCGACTCTGCACCAGGGCCCGACGGTTTTCCTGCCTTCTTTTTTCAAAAATTTTGGGATTTGCTTAAGGCAGATCTTCTCAAAATGTTTTAAGATCTTCACCAGGGTCACTTTTCCTTTGACCGTATCAATTACGCTCATATTGTGCTCATCCCCAAGATAGCGGGAGCACACTTGGTCACTAAGTTCAGACCTATCAGTCTCATCAACACCTCTTTTAAAATCATTATGAAAGTCCTTTCTTCTAGATTGAGTTCGATCATCTCTCCTATGATCGACTCAGTCCAATCGGGATTCATCAAAGATCGTTTCATTCTTGACAGTGTTGCTTCGGCCCAGGAAATCATTTCCCACTGTCATATAACTCACTCGGAAGGCATCCTTCTCAAGCTCGACTTTCAAAAATCCTACGATAATGTGAACTGGGATTTCCTTCTGGACATCCTTATTTATCGAGGTTTCGGTCCCAAATGGATCGCTTGGATTAAATCCAGCCTATTCTCTGGTACCTCATCTATCTTTATCAACGGTTCGGAAGGCCACAAGTTTAAAATCAGATGTGGCCTCCGTCAAGGGGACCCCCTATCATCGCTTCTTTTTTCTCTTGTAGCCGATGTCTTTAGCAAGCTCCTTCGGAATGCTTGGAATTTGCAAATGATCGAGGGTCTCGGTAGTTCTCCCCTCTTTGAGGGAGTGCTCAACCTTCAATATGCAGACGACACTATTATTTTCACCAAACCGAACACCCACTCTCTTCGTAATCTCAAACTTCTCCTTTACTGCTTTGAAATGGCATCGGGATATCAATTAATTTTCAAAAATCGTCTGTTCTCTGGCTGGGCGGATCTCCCAATCGCCAAGTGGAGGTCTCCAATTTCTTTAATTGTCCCATTGCTTCCTTTCCGATCTCTTACTTAGGCATTCCCCTTCATTGGGGCAAACAGCATAGATCCGACTGGTTCCCTCTTATTGATAAAGTGGAAGCCAGGCTCAACGTTTGGTCTGGCAAACTCCTATCAAGAGGTGGCAGAATGAACCTTATTAACTCTGTGGTTTCTGCCATGCCTCTTTAGCTTATGTCATTCTACTTTTTACCCTCCTGGGTGATCAAAAGGATTGATCAAATCAGGAGCAATTTTTTCTGGACTGGGACTTCCTCCTTTAAACTAGGATCCCACCCGTGCCAGTGGAATTTGATTTGTACTTCCAAAGAGGAAGGGGGACTAGGTGTTTTGAACCTTCGAAATCATAACATCGCTCTATTAGGTAAATAGTTGTGGAAACTCCATAATTTTGATCATTTACAATGGATTCGATGCATCAAGAGTTATCGGTCCACCTCTTCTAATTGGTGGGAGTTTCCCGCGGTTGTTTATTACCTCGCTTCCCCTTTTTGGAAATGTGTTTGGAAGGAATTTGCTGCTTTTCATTGCGGTATCTATCGTACCTGCTATGACGGATCTAGAGCTAAATTCTGGACCGATCTGTGGATCGGCAACTCCACTCTTGCCACTGCATTCCCTTCTCTTTTTCAGTTGGCAGCCTCTTCGTCAGCTTCTGTAGCGGAATTTTTTACCTTGGTCGGCAATATTCGCCATTGGTTTATACCGTTCACGATTGATCTTCCTCAATCTTTGGCCGTGGTTTTTTATGATCTCATTTCTTCACTCAATAACTACACGTGGAGGCCTACTGAGGGCATTGCTTGGCGCTGGTCTTCAGCTGGAACCTTTTCAGTTAAATCTTTTTATTGCTTCCTCAATTCTAGGGGAGTTAAATCGCCGGTAACTAAATTTTTCTGGGACTCTTGTGGCCCCCTTAAGGTGATGATCACTTCATGGCTTGCATTTAATAACAAGTTGCTCACTGTAGAAGTTCTTAACAAAAGAAATTTAGCCTAGGGGCAGCTCTGTCCGCTTTGCGTTCAGCACTCTGAAGATGTTAATCATCTTTTTATTCAATGTCCTGTAATCATCCCGTTGTGGAAGATTTGCACTCTTGCGTGGGACACTGGACCTATCCCCCCAGTGTTAGCCTCTTGCTGGTCCGCTAAGCCTTCGAACGCCTCGTTTCGCAGTGCTTGGATCTTGTCGGTTCATACCATCATTTGGATTATTTGGAAGGAGAGGAACATCAGAGTGTTCCAGCATCGCAGTTCTTCTATAACTGCTATGATCGATGACTTTTTATTTCTGTTCAACCTCTGGGTATCGGGGTCGAACACCAAAGACAATGCTTCAATTGCTAAACAAAGATTATTTGACGCTGTTCTTTGTCTTCGCACTCTTCATGCTTTATAATACTCCTCTGTTTTGATTTTGTGCTCACCATTTCTTTTCTTCTCCCCCTTATTATTGCAGGTTTGAGGTCTCCCAAGGGGAGTAGCTGGCATGTCTGTTTTGTGTTCTGTGTGCCTGATACACGAACGTTGTGTTGCTCTGGGCTTTGGCTTAGTTATTTTTTGGTGGTTTTGGGAGCGCTTTTTGGCCTCAACTAAGCTGCATGGCTTCTGAAGGCTTATATTTCTGTGTTGTTGACTATCTTCAGCATCTCTACCATAGTCTTGTTTCTCCTTTCCTGCTGCACTTTCTCTCTCTCGGCTTGTGCCTTCAGATGCTCTTTCTTTTCGATGCTATGAGCATCAGTATTATCGTTGGACAATGTTTCTCCTGCTCTCTCTTTTATCCCGTCTGTGGATTGTTTCATGTTATGGTTTAACTGATGGGTTCCTAAGTTGATTATCTTTTTAACTTTGTGTGGTATTTGATTTGTTGTCATTATGCTGTGGTTGAAGTGTTTATTTGCTCTGTCTTCTCTTTCCTATGCATATGTTCTGATTACTGTTGTTTCTGAGGGCTTTCTGCCTCCATTGATGGTGCTGTCTGATTATTACTCTTTGTGCTGTTCCATTTATCTGAGGTTCCTTCCCACCGGTGCTTTCCCCGCTGTGTTGGGTCGTACTACGGGTTTTAGGCGGCGATTTGGTGAGGCTCTACAGGCAGCCGCGAGGTAGCTCGGCATGTGTGCCGCGAGATCTCCTTGGCCTGATGTGGTCCCAGCTTCCTTGGGAGTGTTCCCCGTTCCCTTTCAGTTGGTTCTCTTTTCGGGGTGGAGCGGCCTCGTCATCGGGGTGTGCCCTTAGGCTCTGCTGCCTTGTTGTTTTGTATTCCGATCACTAGGGATTATGTAATCTTGTTTCTCGTTGTCTTCTTTATTATTTTTGCTCCATTTTACGGCTTGTAAAATTAACGTTTTTATCATCATTAATATATTTTTTGTCTGATGGCTGGGGTCGTAAGACCCTATCCGATTCATCAAAAAACTCACAATATCCTAGGAGTTATGATTTATCAAACATGAGACAAATTTCAGCCATCATGAACACAGACTGCTGCTATTCTTACTTGCTGTGCTAAATTGTACAGTTTATTAATTGCATGAAATGAGCTCCAAAATTTACAAAATTTTAGATGATGATAGTAAACATATACAAGATGCTACATACCTAGTTTCAGCTCAATATTCCACTTATACAATTAGATATGATTTTCCAAAGTCAGGGTTCAACTTAGATCAGCAGAGACTTACAAGTTGGGATTGTTGATACTAAATGATCAAATTGAGCCATCAAAATCATTCTATAATTTCTGGAATTTTGCACAATGGTAGTTAACATATACATGTAGCTACTGTAAAAATTTCATTCCAAAATATTAACAAAGTCGCAAGATATGATTTTTAGAAACAAGGCAAAATTTCAGTCAAAACAGAGCCAAATTCAGCATGTACTGTTTTTGAAAAAATAATTTTGTTACCATAGAAAATTATATCCAAAAAATCTGAAATAATTTGGGCTAGTATTAGACACCCATAACTACATATGGTATAAATATGGAGTCAAGATTCCAAGCATAGAACAAGTTATGATCCTTTTTTTTATACTACACTTATTTTAAAGCCAATTCAAGCATAAAGTTTGCATCTTTCTCATTTCTACTACAAATTCCAAACCTAAGTCAACCATGCTCACTTTCTACTCTGTCATCATAGTATACTAGTATTATACACGTGCTGTGCACGTGGAGAAAATTAGGGAAATGAAAAGGGGGAAAAAAATCTACCAGCACGTGCGTTGCACGGGTTGGGTTAAGGACAAATTACACTAAGGCCTTCTCCCATTATAGTAGTAGAGATCATGTAACAAGTCCATAACACAAAAACAAATCAATTCAGGAAGTTAGAAGATCACCCACATCCGATTGTCGATTTCTTCAATCTTCTTGCTCGTTGCTTCTAGCTCCTCTTCTTCCATCCATCAACTTGTTCTTCACTTCCTCTTTAAGCTCAAAAATCCTACATCACAAAATCAAACTCTCTTTCTCTCTTTCTTTTGCTCACAACATAATAAGAAGAAGAAGAAGAAGAAGAAGAAGAAGAAGAAGAAGAAGAAGAAGAAGAAGAAGAAGAAGAGAATGGAGAGTGGGGAAATTTGGGTGAAGTGAGATGGAGATGGGGGTGGGGTGTGTTGACGGCCGGTGAGGATGGGGTCCGGGATTTCGGCTGCCATTAGAGGAGGGAAAAAGTTTAGATCGGTGGAGGATGAAGGGGAGAGGAAATGAGATAAAAAGGGTAGGGATTTTAACACTTAGATCCCTAGAAGTTTCAAGTATTTGTTTGGATTTGTTTATACTACGAATAAATCTCCACCCTAGATTTTGTGTTTGATCATCATGATCAAAATGAGAACTCTAGATTAATTCATGTGCATACAAATAATCTCTAAAATACATACACTTTCATATGTATACAAATATATATAAGTATACGAAATATATACATACATACACTCCAACACACATACACACACACACACACACACACACACACACACACACACACACACATATATATATATAGAGAGTAAGTCTATTAAGAGTTGGGGAGCTGGAGATCTTATCGGGAGCTGGAAATTTCAGCCATCCGATCTCGTTTGATCGCGATCGAATGGCTGAGATCTCCAGCCGCTTATCTTCGGATATGTTGAGGGGTAGAAGGGGTATAATCGAAATCCCTCTATATCTTATCTTCTCACGCTCTCCTCTCTCCTGCTCTCTATCTAGTCCCGCTCTCTAGCGAAACTCTAATCCCTCTCTTATCTTCTCACTCTCTCTCTCCCGCTCTCGATCTTCGTCCCGATCTCGATTAAACCCTAATCCCTATCTCTTCTCTTATCACGCTTTCTCTCCCGATCTCTATCTTCGTCCAGCTCTCTTCGAAACCCTAATCACCACCAAAGTGGACCTCTCTCTCTCCCGCTCTCTTTCTTCGTCACTTGTGTAAACCCAACTCCACGAAAAACCCCATCTCCAGCTGCTTATCTTCAGATCTGTTGAGGGGTAAAAGGGGTATAATCGAAATCCCCCTATCTTCCTTATTGTCTCACGACCAAAGAAGAGCTCTCTCAAGTTCGTTCTCTCTCTCCGATAAGATCTCCAGACCGCGATAAGGGTTTCGATTTCTACTTTCAATTTCAAATTTTATTTCCTTTAGAATTGCTTCTAGTTTGTTGTTATATTTTTATCCCTTAAATTATGCATTCGTTTCTTTAACAACTATACATTTATTTCTTGAAATTTATTTAATCCATGTCAGAAACTTGTAAGATCAGTAAAGTTGCATTTGTGAATGCTTCATATTTTGTAGAATAACAAATAATATTCGTATTATTATCTGGAATTTTAAGATGTCGACATGACACATGCATATAAGCACACATAATGCATGTAATATGCAGCCCAGTTTCTGTTTATTTTGAGATTTGCTTAAATCACTGCTTATAGTTTTGTTAATGAGGGGCATTTTTTATGCCTGTCCATTGCATCAAATAAAAATTGGGAAGTCAAATCCTTTGCGTGTTGTGTACGTGTACTAATACTTTAGAGGAAGAAGCTGAGGGATGTTTCCCATTTAACTATGGATGTTTCTCCCAAAAAAAAAATATTTAACTGTCCAAAATGTGTACATCCTTAAATTTTTTCAACACCAAGTTTCATATCCCCTCAGTATAAAGACTTCATTACTTGTAGCTTCAGAATGTAGTCTGTTAGACTTTTTCCTTTGTGTTACTTTTAAAGTTGTATCTTTTTTTTTAATGTTTGTTGTCTCATTCTCCTATGAAGGATGGAGTTTGAAAATGAAGAGCTACTAAGCCAAGATGTGCATACCAGTTGGGGGGACGTTGATGATGCTTCTAAACCATTTGTTGGTTTAGTATTTGCAACATTAGACGAAGGATATGAATTTTATAAAAGATATGCAAAATTAGTTGGTTTTTTAGTGTGCAAATTCGCAAAAATGGTTGGCACTACTATGAAGGAGAGGTATTCACAACAATTTGTATGCTCAAAGCAAGGTAAGCCGGTAGATACAATTGGTGTGAATGTTGCCAATATTGAAGAATCATATTCTTCAAATGTGATAAAGAGAAAGAGAAGGGCTGTGATGAAAGAAGAGTGTATTGCTCAAATACGAATTCAAAGGGACGATGACGGGAGATGGTCAATTCAAAGATTTGTTAAAGAGCACACCCATCTTTGTGTTACACCTAGAAAGCAACAATTCTTAAGATGCAATAGAACTGTTTCCGAAGCGCAAAAAAGTTTACTTAGTTCTTTCAAAGAGGCTAACATTAGAACTTCAGAGTTTATGTCCTTCATGGAGATAGAAAATGAAGGTTTTAGTAATATTAATTGTACTGAAAAAGATATTAGGAATTCGTTGCAAAGAGAGAAGGATGGGATGAGAGCTTATGATGTTGACATATTGCTGGAGCACTTGCAAGAGGAAAAAGAGATGAATCCTTCTTTTTGTTTTCATTACAAGGTTGATGAAGACAACAAATTAACCCATGTGTTTTGGGTTGATGCTATTGCCAGGAAAGCTTATAAGCATTTTGGTGAAGTGCTAATTTTTGATACCACATATGACACAAATGAATACAAATTGGTTTTTGTTCCATTTAATGGAGTTAATCACCATGGTCAATCTGTCAATTTTGGTGCGACTTTCATAAATAAAGAGACCACCGACTCGTTTGTTTGGTTGTTTGAAAAATGGGGTGAAACAATGGGTGGGTCTCCACTTAAAGTTATCATTACAGATCAAGATCCTGTAATAGAAAATGCAATCCGCATGTGTTTTCCTGGTCCAAGCCACAGGCTATGCATGTGGCACATCCTTAAAAAGCTTCCCGATAAGCTTGATAGTCCGGGCCTTAATAGTGATTTTAGCATTCCATTCCATAGTTGCATTTGGGAATCAGAAACCCCGGAAGAGTTTGAGATGAGATGGAATGACGTAATGAACGCTAATGTGCAAATTGCAGGTATTACTTGTTTCAATAAATTATAGCTATGTTTGGCTATTTTTTAGTAGTATTAATACTTGATACATATTACAATAACAGGTAATCCTTGGCTTTCTGACATTTATGAGCTTCGTGAGAAGTGGATACCAGCTTATGCTAAGCATATTTTTACTGCTGGAATTTGCACAACTTACAGATCAGAAAGTATGAATGCTTTTGTGGATAAGTATGTTAATAGCAAAAATTCTTTACATGAATTTATCACGATGTTTGAAAGGGCAATAAGGAAACAAAGACAAAATCAGTTAGCAGCTGACTACACAACTCTTCATACAAAACCAAAGCTGCAAACAGATTTTGAAATTGAGACACAAATGTCTGAGCTCTACACTAGAGCGAAATTTCATGTATTTCAAGCTGAATTAGTTGAAAGCTTGAATTACGCCTCTTTAATGAAAGTTGACGATGGTAGTGTGCGACACTATATTGTGAGGAGAATGGGAAAGTCAGTAAAATTTGATAAAGCAAGAGATGTGTTTTATAAGGTAATGGACAATGCTGGGTCTTGCACTTGTAGAAAATTTGAAGTGGAAGGAATTCCTTGTAGACACATCCTTGTGGTATTGAGGAATGAGTTTGTTGATTTCCTGTCTCAATCTTATATTTTAAAAAGGTGGACCGCTTCGGTAACTACCGAGATTGTATATGATGATGCTGGTGAAGAAATCCTTGGTAGCTACGGTAGTCCACAAGATTTGGACATGGTGGAGTTGTCAAATGAAATCAACAAAGTGATGAGGATTGCTCGCTCATCAAAAATGATGCGCCAGAAGGCTAAAATATTACTAGTTGGTGTTGTTGCTGAATTGCAATAAGATGTGCCCCAAGAATTACAACAAACCACAAGTACTTCACTACCTAAAACAGTCAATATTCATGTACCGGATATTGCAAAGACCAAAGGTAGTGGGAAGCGAATTAAAGGGGAAAAGGAGAAAGCATTGGAGAAGGCTGCGAAACCACTAAGGAAGTGTCGTTTGTGCAAAAAACTTGTTAATCATGATAGTCGCACTTGTCCTTTAAAGGAAAGGTTAGTATTTAAATACAAACTTTATTTCTATTTTTTTTATATATAATATAATCTTATTTTCATTTTGTGAATATTAATCGTGTAGCTCTAATATGAATGAGTCACAAGCTTCTACTACCTTTTCAAGAATGGAACCCATAACAGAAGAGGCTCCAAATATTGCATGAACTTTATTGGTTTATTTCTGTGGATTTTGCAAGGTATGTGTCATACATGATTTAAAATAATTTCTGACCCATATCTGTCATTATTGTTCTTTAATACCTTATAGCACATTTATTAAATTAACTGTTATGTCTTCATTGTGTGCAGGTAAAATAATGATGTACATAAAATAGATGAATGATCTGAAATTTATATCTGACAAGTTGGTAAAAAGATTTGGTTTACAGTTTATAATTCCAAGTTAGTAGGCAATGATGAAAAGTTTATGCATGAGATTTTTTTTTTGGAAGCTAGTAGGCGTGGCCTAAGAAAGCAACCATAGTGACAAATTAAAAATAAGGATATTTGACTCACTTATACTTGATTTATTATGCGGCACTGATGAAAAGTTTATGGATGATTTTGTTTATTCATGATTATATATTCGGCAATTGGTATTGAAAATTTGACTGGATGGTGTTCAACTTCATGTTCAGTTTCTGTCTGTTTTGAGCTGGGGAGTTGAAATTATTTGAGACTTCACCCTTTTGTTCAATAAAAGTTGTCCTCAGCTTACCCATTTTCAACTTCATTTTCAACTGCATTTGTACTGAGCTTACAAATTTTGAGGCTCATGTGTAGTTTATGGTGGTGTCATTCTGAGCCTGCATGATTTTTGCATTTGAGTCCACAGTTTTATGTTTTTGTTGTACTTGTTCTGAGCCTACATATTTTTTTACGTAATGAAATTTTTTACTTGATGATGCCCTATCTTGGCTCCAAATTCGATGATGTCCTATCAATTTAAATTACCAGCTTCAACATGTTCAACATACACCCGACAGGAACATACTACATACGTATTTGCATTTTTTTTATTTGATGAATTACTTTGTGCAAGAATTCAAAAGGAAGAACAAGAAGGTCGTTAGCGGAGAGCCGGAGATACCTTCAGAACACTCTCCGACAAAAATTGTATTCTTTAGTATGTTGGTCATGTAAGGATTGTAATGAAAATAGTGGAAATTGAAAGATACAACTAGTTTGTGGTTACAAATGTGTATTTATTTGTTTTCTATAATCTTCAGAAGACTCTCCGTCAAAAATTGTGGTTACAAAATTTGAAACTTGATGTTCAGCTTCTGTTTGTTTTGAACGTACACAAATTGATACTTCATGTTAAGTTTCTGTTGTTCCTAGTTGTGCGTACACAATTTGATGCTTCATGTTCATTTTCTGTTTGTTCTGAGTTAACAAAATTTGATACTTCATGCTGTGTATCTGTTTGTTCTGAGTTTACCAAATTTGATACTACATGTTCTGTTTGTGTTTGTTATGAGATTACAAAATATGATACTTCATGCTGTGTTTGTGTTTGTTCTGAGCTTACAAAATATGATACTTCATGCTCTGTTTGCATTTGTACTGAGCTTACAAAATATGATACTTCATGCTCTGTTTCAGTTTGTTCTGAGCTTACAAAATTTGACACTACATGCTCTGTTTGTGTTTGTTCTGAGCTTACAAAATATGATACTTCATGCTGTGTTTGTGTTTGTTCTGAGCTTACAAAATATGATACTTCATGCTCTATTTGTGTTTGTTTTGAGCTTACAAAATATGATACTTCATGCTGTGTTTGTGTTTGTTCTGAGCTTACAAAATATGATACTTCATGCTCTGTTTGTGTTTGTTCTGAGCTTACAAAATATGATACTTCATGCTGTGTTTGTATTTGTTCTGAGCTTACAACATTTCATACTTCATGCTCTGTTTGTGTTTGTCCTGAGCTTACAAAATATGATACTTCATGCTCTGTTTGTGTTATTTCTGAGCATACAAAATTTCACACTTCATGCTCTGTTTCAGTTTGTTCTGAGCTTACAAAATTTGACACTACATGCTCTGTTTGTGTTTGTTCTGAGCTCACAAAATTTGATACTTCATGCTCTGTTTGTGTTAGTTCTGAGCTTACAAACTTTGACACTTCATGCTCTGTTTCAGTTTGTTCTGAGCTTACAAAATTTGACACTACATGCTCTGTTTGTGTTTGTTCTGAGCTTACAAAATATGATACTTCATACTCTGTTTGTGTTTGTTGTGAGCTTACGAAATTTGATACTTCATGCTCTGTTTGTGTTAGTTCTGAGCTTACAAACTTTGACACTTCATGCTCTGTTTCTGTTAGTTCTGAGCTTACAAAATTTGAAACTTAATGTGTTTCTGTTTGTTCTGAGCTAACAAATTTTGATACTTCATGCTCAGTTTCTGGTTTTTCTGAGCTTACAAAATTTGGTACTTCATACCCTGGTTCTATTTGTTCTGAGATTACAAAAATTGATACTTCATGTACAGTTTCTGTTTGTTCTGAGCTTACACAATTTGATACTTCATGTACAGTTTCCGTTGTTATGAGCTTACACAGTTTGAGCTGACACAATTTCATCTTACACATTGAATATACATCATACCATCGCATGACACCAAAACAATAATGAACTAAATATATGGAAGAATTTCGATAATCATAGAATTGCAAGGTAATACAATGTTCTTGACATCTGAAACTTTACAAAAAACTCAAACTTAACAAAAACTTTACAAAGTAATACAATGTTCAATAACGCACAGGTACTGAAAGTATACAACTTTTTTTTGCTCCAAATATACAGTTTTTTGTATAGTATCAACAAAAATACAATTTTTTTTGCTCCGCATATCAACTGCTGTCGAGTTGTCGAGTAGTCAATAGCTCCAAGATTAAACATAGCTCAATTAGCATGGAAAAGACAAAATGTTTCAAAAATATAGTCGGCTCAGAACACAGAATATCATTCAGCAATTATTGTAGGCTCAGAACAACAGAACATTTAGATCATAAATTGTTTCGAAGCAGCAGCAATAGCAAAATCAGTGTCACAAACCAATGTGTTAAAAACACATTTGTGACCACATACCAGTTATAACTTTCAACTTCCATCACTTCCATTACAATCCATACATGACCAACACACTAAAACATGATTAACACCAGACCAAACAATTCAACCAAGAGAAACTGAACATGAAGTACCAAATTGTGTAAGGTCAGCTCAGAACAATAGAGACTGAACATGAAGTCTCAAAA
Organism: Hemerocallis citrina; assembly: GCA_017893485.1. Lineage (NCBI taxonomy): Eukaryota > Viridiplantae > Streptophyta > Magnoliopsida > Asparagales > Asphodelaceae > Hemerocallis > Hemerocallis citrina. Next base: position 205,842,254 of record CM030358.1, on the reverse strand, counting down.
TTTGTTAGCTCAGAACAGCAGAACCTGAGCATGTGTAGTTTAAAATTATGTAATCTCAGCTCAGGAAGACAGAAACCGAATACGATGTTCAAATTGTGTAAGCTCCAAACAAACAGAAATAGAGCATGAAGTATCAAATTGTGATGGCTCAGCTTAGAACAAACAGAAGCAGAGCATGAAGTATCAAATTGTGATGGCTCAGCTCAGAACAAACATAAACAGAGCATGAAGTATCAAATTGTGTAAGCTCAGGACAAACAGAAACTGAACATGAATATTCAAATTTTGTAAGTGTAACACCTCGGATTTTAAAATACCGAAAATATTCTCTTTTATATTTTGTAGGGGTGAGAATTATTTTAAGTGATATTTTATTTTATTTATTTTTAACATCGATACTGGTATTGCATATTTGTGGTAGATTGGTATTATTGTTATATTAGAGTTAAAAGTTGAGATTTTGTGTGAGGAAATATAGTTTATTTTATTTTATAATTTTGGGGAATTATTATAAGATAATTTAATGTATTTGTCTTGTTCGTATTATTATTATAGAAAAAGTTGGGGTTTAGTTGTAATATTTTGGATTTGGAGGGCTTATATGAAAATATACCTTATTATTATTATTATTATTATTATTATTATTATTATTTTTATAAACCCCCCCTCCCCTCCTTCCTCCTCCCTTCTGTTCTTTTTCTTTCACGACTGCAGGAACCCAGCCGAACCCTTCGGCCTCCCTCACTCCTGCTCGAATCCACTTGGATTCTCCGTCAAATCCAAATTAATTTAAGGGGCAGGCTAATTGAAGGGTTCTCTACATCGTGGAAGTGTCGGATTTTCGAAAGGATTTCGAAAAGGTAAACCCTAACTTATTCTATTGTATGAAATTGAGTTGGATTAATTTCTATGGAGTAGGATTATTATGGTAGAGAGATTTAGAGATGTTGGAAGTGGTAGATTTGAGGAATTAGTGGATTGTTAGAGAAATTACAAGTTGTTAGTAAATTAGGATTTTGGGTTTGTAAAATAGAGATATATATATATATATATAAGAATTATCTTTTGTATGGTGGTAAAAATTGTAGTGAGCCATTAGAATAAAATGGGGAGTAGTGATTTTGGCATAAACTCGAACTATAGGGTTTGTGAAATTGGGTAGAAAACTCGATCCAAATAATTGTAGAAAATGCATGTGAGGGTGTAGAGTATTATGAAAGTATTAATATGAATTTAGGATGATTTTTATAGGCTTCCAGCTCAATTAAATTGAGTGAAATGGATTATACGTGAAAAGTGCACGCCGGGTATTCGGTGAAATGCCCGAGTGATATAGAGGTGAGAATTTGATGAATTCGGAGGCGTAGATGAGTCTTATTATTGTTGTTAACCCTAATTTGAGATATTAGGGCAAAGAGATTGAAGAAATTAGGAAATAGGAAATTTTACTATTAGAAAGCCTCCGATCAATAGGTAAGTTCTTGTATTGGGGTTCGAATTTGAAATTCGTCGATGTAGCTCGCCTACGTATGTTATTTGTGACATGTGGGTGAAGACAGAATTGAATTTGGAGGCTTAGTTAAAAAAATAATAATTTGGGGACTATATATTGTTGTTAACCCTAATTTGCGATATTAGGGCAAAGGGATTGAAGAAATTAGGAAATAGGAAATTTTCCTATTAGAAGGCCTCCGATCAATAGGTAAGTTCTTGTATTGGGGTTCGAATTTGAAATCCGTCGATGTAGCTCGCCTACGTATGTTATTTGTGACATGTGGGTGAAGACGGATTTGAATTTGGAGATCCGTAGGTCGAGTTTTGAGTTTCATGCTAATCGATCCTATAATTTCCTATTTTGGTGAAAAAAGTCGAACTTCGACTGGCTACAGGGCGGACGTGGGACATCGTTTGCTCGATCCGTCAAGTGAGTATGTTGTGTTTATAAATATTTTATATTGTGGCCGAATTTCGTGGCCTTTTGATATGTTTTGTGGGAGTTATGCCAAAAGTGGATTTTTATTGAAAATACGAATTTTTTTTGGATCCAAAATGGGTTTTTGAGATATGTGGTGAAAGTGACTATTTTAAGTATATAAAATCTATATCATGGGTTATTGTGATGTGTTGAAGTATAAAAACTAAATATATTAAATTGTTTATGCATACTTTTATCCTGTGCATGTTTTGGGGCATATAGGCCCTTATAGGTAATTATAATTACATGGAGCATGGTGTATGAGCTAGTATGCTATAATTGGATATTATAAGATTTGAATAGAGGAAATAAGTGATTTTGGCCCATTTTTCTGGGAAACCCGCATGTGTGGTGTATATTTGTAAACTATATATAGATGATTATGATGTGTGATGTAATAGTTGATGAAATTAATAATTGGGTACATGTTTACATTTTAATTATGTTCGAAGTGAATTAATGGGCAGTAATATGATATTATTCTGTGATGATTTATATATTTTGATACGCTTACGATACAGACTAACATCTTATAATTCTTTTATTTATGATATAACTTGGTGTATGTTTATAGGTGATTTAATGAAGTAGTAAATAGCATAGTATTCATAATGGGTGATGTTATGCCGAATTAAATAACATGGGGCATTCATAATGTGTAATACTGTGACATGACGGTTTCTATGTTAAATGACATGGTGTATGTATATATGTGATACAATGAGATGATAATTAATATCGTGGACACCAGATATGCATCAAATGGTAAAATCAAGATAAGAGGGTAAGTGCTAATTAAATGTGTTATCAGTATACGTGACTAAAATCAAAGTGGTAGCTATTCTTGAATTCAACAGTGTAATGTTGTGGAACATAGTAAGTTGAAAAGATGAAATAACTAATGCTAATAACAGATGGCTTTGTTGACCAGTACCTACAGCAATCCTGGGGGTTTGGGCTAGACCTCCTGACGCCCAAGGACCGGCTTGGGAATAGTGGACCCAAACTATGTTTGGGATAAGTGGATTTTATCGCTCAAACTATCGGCTTGAGGCCCGGTTTCCCTCGATAACAGCTGTCGCGAGGAAGCACCCTAGTGGGACTAGAGGTGAGTGTTTGCCTCGCTGGCTTCGGCTGGGAGGAAGTACCCAGTTTATCTGGGGTTAGTGGTTTTTCCCTCGATGACAGCCGTCACGAGGAAGCACCCTAGTGGGACTAGGGTGAGTGTTTGCCTCGCTGGCTTCGGCTGGGAGGAAGTACCCAGTTTACCTGGGGTGTGATGTTTTTCCCTCGATGACAGACATCGCGAGGAAGTACCCTAGTGGGACTAGGGGTTAGTGGTTTCCTCGCTAGTTCGGCTAGGATGAAGACGTAGTCTCGGACGAGTAAGACTCTGTGTGAGCATCGGGCCGCGTGTTTATTGGACTGTCGGCTTTCAGTATGTTGGGATACTGTGGTTCACTGGTCGACAAACTAATAAAATAACTAAGTGTTAATAAAAAGGTGAAAGTACAGAAAGTGAATTGTGTATGAGAAAGAAAGTGGTTGTGAATGAAGTAAATGGGAAGGAAAATGAGTTATGAGTTAGTGTATGAAAAGAAGTGATAAATGCAGTACGTGGTTAATTTAAAATGAAAATAATAAAAGAGACATGTGTTCTTATGAATAGTATGAAGTAATTGTATTATGTATGTGATCATTAAAGTAAAATACAGTTGATATGAGTTGTACCTTGGAATTGTGTCAAGGAACTACCTGCCCGCTGTTTATGTGGAAATGGTGGTAACTACCTACCTTGGCATAATTTGCAGGGTGAGTGGTATAATAGTAGTAATGATTAATGGAAATGAAGAATTAAATAAAGTGAAGATGATAAGTGATTGAAGTGAATTAATAACCAAGCTATCGGCTTGAGATGTGATATGATATTACCCAAACTGTGTGTTTGAGGTGCAGTGATTATTACCCAAGCTATCGGCTATGGGGTGTGATATGTTGTGGCCCCAAATTGTGTTTGGGGATTAAGTGAAAATGATAATAAGACATATTGCTTATAAGAATGAGAATTACTAAAGTGGTATAATGAGATGGGAATGAGCTATAAAACATGTTTTCGATGTAATGAGTATAAGCATTCTAATTAATGATGTGTTAATGATGTGATGAAATGTGAGAGCATTGCAATAAGCCATAAGATGTTATATTTGCGTCATAAGACATGAATTGAATGTGGAATTATGAGAATAGAAGCATATATGTCAGAAGTGATACTTGTTATATTACAATAAAATAAATACCCTTATTTGGAGAATGGTTACGAAAATGGTTAATGGAGAAAGTATGTTGTGTTACGAGTTGCATTCATATAAAGGGTTATTAAAGAAAGATATAATAGCATCAAGTAAGTGATATTTATATAAATAGCGAAATGCTAATATGGTGATGATTGTGGAGGAATAAATATTCGGGTTAGGGAATTTAAATTGAAAAGGAATGGATTGTATGGAAATTCGTCTTGTGCGAATATAAAATACGGATAAATATGAGGTTGATGTGAAGTATATAGTGGAATGTGTGAATTATAGGTAATTTTATAATTCGAGGCAGATTTGAAGAGTATTTTGATGTAAATCATATTGATGATGTTTTTAAGTTCAGATGTTCAAGGTGTATCTTCTTACTTGATGTTTGTAAGTTTAAATTATTTTCTTTATACAATTTAATTCATTTGTTAGATTTTTAAATTATACTCACACCAGAAATGGCTAACCTCTAATATTTTCTGGGGGTTAGGGGGTTCCCTCCCTGAGAGTGGACAACCCTAACTCTCCTGTAGGTTGCTAGCAGCAGGGCAAGGTAGCTATAGAGTTAGGAATTTTATTTTGTCGAGGTGATAGATTATTCATGTATTTAGTATATGTTGAAAAGTGAATGGTTGATGTATTATTTTGTATTATGGTAAAAGTATAGGCATATAGTGCTGCGATGAGGTAAGAAAGCCCGTACCCACCTCGTTGTGGAGTATTGGGTTCTGTGATTGGTTTTTGGAAAGTTTTCTTTAGTTTCTCTATTACTTATATAAGTTTTTAAAGGAAATTTATGGTTTTTAATTGTTAATTGATATTCTGTTATGAGTTTGGCCCCCAGAGCATTATATTATATTGCCTGTGTGTTTCTGCTCATTTTGGCCTGGGGAGCCTGTGAAATTATTGCATGTATTGTGAGCTACAGAATTTTGAGCAGAATTCCGTAAACTATTTGTGTTTCGGGGCAAAATTTACAGGGGAAATTTTGCCAAAATTTTCCTTGAAATATAACTTTCTTAGTTTATGTTTAAAGTGATATAGAAATTGAAAGAATTGAATTTGGAGAAATTTTTTTTTTTTGGGGGTGTTACAGTAAGCTCACCTCAGAACAGCAGAAACTTAACATGAAGCATCATATTGTGTCAGCTCAGAACAAACAGAATCTGAACATGAAGTATCAAATTTTGTAACCTCACCTCAGAACAGCAGAAACTTAACATGAAGCATCATATTGTGTAAGCTCAGAACAAACAGAATCTGAACATGAAGTATTAAATTTTGTAACCTCACCTCAGAACAGTAGAAACTTAACATGAAGCATCATATTGTATAAGCTCAAGACAAACAGAATCTGAACATGAAGTTTCAAATTTTGTAAGCTCACAACAACACAAACTGAACATGTTGAGTTGAAAATGTGTAAGCTCAGAACAACAAACACTGAACATGAGGTTTAAAAAAAACCAGTAGGCTCAAAACACACAATTCATAACTAGGGCTGCATTGGGGTGCCGTGCCAACTAGGATATGATAGATATATAATCAAGAATAAATACAACAAGCTTGAAGTAATTATTCAGAACATAAAGTGTATTGCATCACTGCCTACACCAACACACCGAAGGAGAGAATCAACCACCAAAAGGCTTAAATGGGTACCCAACACATACGCTTCCAACGTCAATTACAAGAAATATATATTCTGTTGTTTGGAGCTTACAAAATTTGATACTTCATGTTCTGTTTCTGTTGTTTTGAGCTTATCATCAACTGTCTTATATATATAGAGTTAGTCTATTAAGAGTTTGGGAGCTAAAATCCATATCCTGAGCGGGGGTTTTTAAACATTCGTTCGCGACTAATTGCGATCGAACGACTCATCTTTGATCCCGCTTATCTTCAGAATGTTTCGGGGTAAAAGGGGTAAAATCAAAAACCCCTATCTCTCTTTCTTACTCACGATCAATCAACCTCCTTCATAATAGACTAACTCATGTATATATATAGACTAAAAAAAACCAGTAGGCTCAGAACACACAATTCATAACTAGGGCTGCATTGGGATGCTGTGCCAACTAGGATATGATAGATATATAATCAAGAATAAATACAACAAGCTTGAAATAATTATTCAGATCATAAAGTGTTTTGCATCACTGCCTACACCAACACACCGAAGGAGAGAATCAACCACCAAAAGGCTTAAATGAGTATCCAACACATACGCATCCTACATCAGTTACCAAAAAAATATAGTTTCTGTTTGTTCTGAGCTGACAAAATTTGATACTTCATGTTCTGTTTGTGTTGTTCGGAGCTTATCATCAACTGTCTTATATATATAGAGTAAGTCTATTAAGAGCTTGAGGGCTGAAATCCTTATCCTTAACGGGGGTTTTTAGCCATTCGTTCGCCTTAATAGCGATGGAACGACTCATATTCGATCCAGCTTATCTTCAGAATGTTTGGGGGTGAAAGGGGTAAAATCAAAAACCCCTATCTCTTATCTTCTCACAATCAATCGACCAAGCTCACATAATAGACTTACTCATGAATATATATAGACTACAAAAAACCAGTAGGCTCAGAACACACAATTCATAACTAGGGCAGCATTGGGGTGCCATGCCAACTAGGATATGATAGATATATAATCAAGAATAAATACAACAAGCTTGAAGTAATTATTCAGATCATAAAGTGTTTTGCATCACTGCCCAAAAATCAGATGAATTGAGCTAGACTCAAATCACGCAAATGTAAGGTAAGTGTTGAGGGCATTGGGCATTCAAAAACCTTTATTTCATGTCTTCCCCATCTTCTTTCCCGCTCATACCCCAAACTATATTCAAGGTTGAATAATTATCATGGCACACAACCAAATACGCTTCAAAAATAATAATTTCAATCCCCAAAAATTAATAACCAACTTATGTCAAAATCAATCTCATCATTGCCTACACAAAACCGAATGAAACTGCAAGAAATTAAACAAAAATCATAAAAGGATTTATGAGAATCAAACACTTCCCTCCAGAATCTGAGAGTGGCAGAACCCACTGAGAGTAGAAATCGAAACCCTTATCGCGGTCTGGAGATCTTATCGGAGAGAGAGAACGAACTTGAGAGAGCTTTTCTTTGGTCGTAAGACGATAAGGGAGATAGGGGGATTTCGATTATACCCCTTTTACCCCTCAACCGATCTGAAGATAAGCGGCTGGAGATGGGGATTTTCGTGGAGTTGGATTTACACAAGTGACGAAGAAAGAGAGCGGGAGAGAGAGAGGTCCACTTTGGTGGTGATTAGGATTTCGAAGAGAGCTGGACAAAGATAGAGATCGGGAGAGAGAGCGTGAGAAGAGAAGAGATAGGGATTAGGGTTTAATCGAGATCGGGACGAAGATCGAGAGCGGGAGAGAGAGCGTGAGAAGATAAGAGAGGGATTAGGGTTTCGCTAGAGAGCGGGACTAGATAGAGAGCGGGAGAGAGGAAAGCGTGAGAAGATAAGAGATAGGGGGATTTTGATTATACCCCTTTTACCCCTCAACATATCTGAAGATAAGCGGCTTGAGATCTCAGCCGTTCGATCGCGATCAAACGCGATCGGATGGCTGAAATCTCCAGCTCCCCAGCTCTTAATAGACTTACTCTCTCTCTCTCTCTCTCTCTCTCTCTATATATATATATATATATATATATATATATATATATATATATATATATATACACACACACATACAAATAAAGAAAATATTTATTTGTAAAACATAAGAATATATTTTATAAAAATATTATTTTTCAAAAGATTGTTTCATTTAAACAGTCGAAATAATATGCAAAATTGTAATTGAGAAGATATCCCGAATATATCTCATCAGGTTCAGAATATATAATTTACCTGAAAATTCCTCAATTAAGGCTAATAACCATGAAAAATATATAATCACGTGCAATTCTCAGACGTCCACGGATTAATATGCAAAATAGTTATTTACTATTTTGCGGAGTGTTACAGCTCAACTAGCTATTTGATCTGCTCTTGCAACCTGTTAAATTCCTAAACAACAAGTTCGAAATCCATATCCATGTCCTAGAGATGCTTTTGCAACTGGCAAACAAATAAGTTCAGAGCTCAACTCGCCATTCGATCTGTTCCTGAAACTTGTTAATACCCTTAAAGACGGATTATAGGTCCATAATCGTGGATTGCAGTTGCTCCAGTAAACCTACAAACAAGAAAGTTTGGAGCTCAACTCGCCACTTGAGGTGACTCTCAAAATTCATTGGATGACCCATACAACAAGTTCAGAGTCCAACTTTCTCCAAGAGTTGCTCCTACAATTAGCTAAGTACAAAACAACAAGTCCGGAGTCCAACTCTCTCTAGTGCTGCTTTAACCCCCAAGATGATGAATCACACGACAAGGCTCAAACGTATAAAATACCTTTCAATGCACAAACAACAAGTTTCTTTACAACTGCTAAATTACAACAGATCTATGTCTTGGGCCTAATATCACTACCAAAGTTTATAAACACAAAACTAAGAGCCTTATTACAACTGCCGAATTACAATGTATCTACACTTCATGTACAAGCATCACTACAAAGGATCGATAAAATTCTAAGTGATACAGCAATCCTGGAAGTTGATCTACATGTCGTCCTTTCAGTTGTGCAGGCGAGGGATGTTCCTCATAAGGGACACAATCCTTCTCGTAGGCCTTCTTCCAGTCACCACCTATCCTGGGCTGCTTGAACTCTTGGTAAGAAGCTCCAATTGAGCATATGGAGTCTAGAGGCCGGCACCCGACCAACGGGACCTTCCCCGGGTAGAAACCAAATGTAACAACATGGTCACCCGTTCAGTCGAAACCACTCCTCCAATCGTCGGTCCCGTTCTGCCAACTATTGCTCCTCTAGCCATCGGTCCCGCTCCGCCAACTGTCGCTCCCACTCCAACAACAACAGTATGTGAGGTGCTGACTGCGCGTAGCCCTCAAAGGTTCGTTTGGAGATGGTATACCTCCAGGTCCCTCTCAACAAGAACCTTCCTAAGAAGAGCACACACCTCAATACTATTCTTCTTGACTTCGGGTGGAAAGGGTATGCTGATGGGACGATCAACACGAAAAAGAGTTAGTTCATAGTCCCTCTCAACTAACTCTGGCTTAAGATGAAGCATCTCCAACCAGTTGACATTTGAATGGTCGTGTAATCGAGTGAGAGGTAATTCCTTTAAGTGTAGCCTACTACAAAATTGGTCCACCTCGCCACCTCAGAGATTCCCCCCATCACCCGCAATTATCTGCCAATGAGAAGGACCAAAGATTTATTTCCACGCTGACATGGCAGAGAATACACTCACAAAAAAGATAAACATCAAGATATCTCTACCATAATAACTCCAAGTATGCTAAAACGATACACAAGTATTGATAAACAAGGAAAAATTTTCAACAACCACAAGGGAAGATACAATGATGCGGTGGCCAGTCCACTATATGACATCATACAAAAATCAAAGCGAGAACAATGATGAACCAAATATTATTCACTTTTAGGAGCAATAATCTTAAGGCAATTAGATATTTAAATGCTCTATATGTGGTATTTATGCTTCTTTTCTCTTTTTCCATAGGAAACAACCAAAAGCAGCAAAACGAAGCAGATTCCAGACTAACACAGACTGAGAGGATGATATACAGGGAACAGCAGAGATCAGTCGACTGACTCTTCAACCAGGCGACTGGACAGAGAGTTTGATAAGGCTCGGCACAGTCGACCTACTCCACACCAGTCGACTGGGCTGATCAAGTAAGAAATCTTCAGAAGTCTCGACACAGTCGACTGCTCCCCAAGCCAGTCGACTGGTACGCGGCGAGTCAGAAGATAAGAACAGATGCATCCTCATCCAAATACGAATCAAAATTAAGTTACCCAAACCCAGGTGTTTTCTGCGAATAACAAACTTCTCAAACAATCAAAGCAAGAGCACGTGGTGAGCAGATAAGGAAAGAAAGAAGAAAAAGAGAAAGAAATAAAAGGCTGATCAAGATAAGGAAAGAAATAACAAAAGAAGAGGACTTCTCTGCAAAAAGTACAAACCCTAATTCTCTTCTCTTGTTCTATAAATACCAATCAAGAAAGAAGCGAGAAATCTCTCTATCTCGAGAAGGCCGGATCCATCATCAAGACTGATCGTCGACAGCAAGCATCAAAGGAGGAGAACAAGACGATTGCTGATTGGGCTAAAGTGCAACATCATACGAATCAGCGTTCTTCTGTTCGTTCTCTTAGTTTTATTTCTATTGTAGTCATGAACTCTATTTTATCCATCAATAAAAGTTTTATTATGTGGAACTAATTTCATAGTTGGGTAGATTGAAACCGTAGTTGTGTAATGTTATATTCTTCTCTATTACTTATTGGTTGAACCTGATTGAATTGAGATGGATTTATGATAATCAAAACTTGTTCAGAATTCTTAGGAGCAGTCGACTGTGGTGACAGCCAGTCGACTGACATACGGAATCTGAGTTTATCAAGATTGGGTATTATAAATCTGAATCTGTTAGATGAGCATATTGAGACGACCCGTATCTCGTGTTCATAACTCGTAACAAAGGAATCTTTAGGGGTTCTTGGTTTAATCAACTTGAGGGATCTAGATCTGATACCAATTTCTAGAACTTCAAGTGTTTGTTCGTTTCCACTGTTCTTATGTTTTCTTTAAGTGCAACTTAGTAGATACCATGCTAAATACTTAAGGAAAGAAACGGATTAGAGTAGATACCATGCCTAATTCTTGGCTTAGGGAAACATTACTTTAAGGAGTAGATACCATGCCCTTGAAGAGAACAAACATGAGTAATGGATGTAGTATATGACTTAGTATTACTGACTATTGGTGGAAATCAAAACCCAACTACTTTAATAGAGATTTGTGACTCAACTTGTGATGCTACTTATTTAGATTTTTATCTTTTCATTTCTTTTAGACTTTCAGAACGACACTTCAATATTCTGTTTTCTATTTTATTGATTAGTAAGTTAGAATCTACAATCTCTGTGGGATCGACCCTTGCTTGCCGCTACGCTTCTCCAAACGATTCGTGCACTTGCGAGGTTTATAATTTGTGTCTAGTTTATCTGTTTATTTAGGTAACTAGATTGCACAACAAACAACTAAAGCATGAAGGAGGAATCGAGGATCCACCTGCCTCCGTGGGACTACAGACAAGGAGCCCCCAGTCGTCGCCTTCCTCTTACCCTTCTTTCCATAACCACACTTCCCGCCCATCACGGGAGTGCCATCATCGTCATTGTCCTCCCTATCTCCATCCTCCTTAAGAGCATCTCCAGAATGAAGCATCACATGGTACCCCTTCCCAGTGCTGGGAACACGCTCAGCCATGTGTGAGATAACCTGTGTAACACCCCGAATTCCAAAACACGGTAATTCGTAGCACAACAGGATCTTTTACTTCACATCCGTACAATTTTATAAGGAAATTAAAACTTTTCATTATATAACATTGTTCTTTTACATCAACATAGCGGAATTTAAAAAGAATACAACATGATATACAATAATAAAATGCTTTAATCTTGTATCAACTCATCCTAGTGATTTTAAGTCCGTGCCAAGTCCAGTCCTGCAACTAGAAAACTGTGGGCACGTCAGTTGCATACAACTGACGCAATGCTATAAAATAGCGATTCTCTTATTTTAGCAAACACAAACTTGAATGCACAATAAAGTAAAAAAAGGGACTATCCTAAATATGTCAGTGTACGATATGAACTTAAATACCTAATGTAGAAGTACACTACGATGCACTACTGCATACTTGTTTGGATTCTATGCATCGTATACGACGTAGGTCCGAGGGCAAGCCCTAAGGTACTCCAGATTATTGAGTTTACATCCCACGTCATGCAACCTAACCTAATGAATATACTACAACGCGTAGTTACCAAAGAGTTGCACCCGCAGGATATTGGACCTTACCGGCCTACTCCTAACCCACTTCAGTGGATTTACTAGGCATATCCTCAGCCACGAACTCTAGCAAGTCGATCTCTTGCAACTACGAACCAGGCCTACCCCTAGCTCACCTCAGTAGATTTACCGGGCGTATCCTGTCCGTCCCGAACATTCATAGGAACTGCAGTTACTTTACCGGCCATTTCGATGATAGACAGACATACCCCTAGCCCATATACATGGATTGACCGGGCATATTTCTCGATCTCGGACCCCTAGGAGCTGCACATTCTTTACTGGACATGTTCGTCGTTGTTTCTATCATATTATCTTCTAGTGCATATCCTTAGGTTTAGTTACAATCATCACAACCTAGAGCTAGCGTACCCTACTGGACTTAAATCATCACACAAGAAACATTAGCCCACACTAGCTACTTTTCAAATTTTTTAATTCATAAATTGCCGATTACTAAGGGTCTCGTCTAGCCTCTAGATTTCAACAACCATCTCGCCAAAGAGATCAATTAGGTTATATCCAACATCAACATAAACATTTCATCTTTCAATCAACATTTCTCTTATCCACAAAGTATTCAACTTTTATAATGCATTGAACAACAATTTTCCACATCAAATTTCTCATAACAACTTCTTAGTTAGCCAACCAAAACTAATCACTTTCAAAGTTCTTTCGATTAATACAACATTTCCCATATTTATCTATACCTCAATCATATTAATACAAAACTCATTTGTTTGATTGGATCCCTATTTTTAATACAAATCTTCTTTAAAGATTAATCACTAGAAATTCTTTATTCCCAACTCATAGCTTTGATTTTATTATAATCCAACTCTTAAAATCTTTAACCATATACATATTCTTTATTTTAAACTTCAACTCAAACCCAACTAATATATAAAATATGACTTTAAATTCTCAAAATATCTTTAGAGTAATATGAAATAACTCCCAAATGTTCTAATAATATTATATAATTTTTCTATGAAGTTTTCCTCATTTTAACAACTTGAAATCATATTAAAAATAAAATTAAAACCCAAAAGTGTGTCCCCGGGCTCGAACCAGAGTCAACAGCGACCAAGCCCCCCACTCAAACTAGTGAGCTAACTCACATTTGTGTATGAAAGTTCACTAAGTTATTTAAATACCCATTTCACCATTGAATTGAATTTCAGAACAATTTTCAAAATGAACAGAGCCAACCCAGGCTCGAACCCGCGACCACAGGAATCCTCAATGCGCCATATGGCAGCACCTAGCGCAAAGGCGCCTGCGCTAGCCACCAAGGCCAAAGCCATTACCTGATAGTATATGAATTTAAATTCATATAACTCTATTCTCTGTTTATTCTCATATTTTACTCTTTCAATTATTTTTGATTTCTAATCTTTTCTCCCAAATTAATATTACCAAATTATATTTTCAAACTTCCAGAAATACTTCTTTACTTATTTTACCCACATTAGCATAAAGTTGTTCACAAATTAACTCAAATAATTATTTTTTTTATAGAAATCTAGTATTCATATACTGCAATTAGAAGAATTTAACTACTATCATGAATGTATATACTTTCTTTTAGCAATTCTCAACCTCATTGATTTTATAATTCTACTCTAATAATTACACAATTTCTTGTGCCTAATTAACAACTTTATATATATATATATATATATATATATATATATATATATATATATATATATATATATGTACAATTCATATAATCCAACCATGACATACTATTTGTGTCTAACCACTTCAACATACTATTGAAATAAGATTTTAATTCAACAATCTAATTATATCATGATGAAACTTTTATTTAGCATGCAACAATTCACATATTTCATTTCTACCAAACATTCTAAATAACAACACCACATGCATCAAAAAAATAACTAAAAACCCATAAGAAATATCAATTTCAAGCATCAAATTACCTACACATGCATTCTATTTTAATTTAGAAAGCAAAAGAGACACCTACCTTTTTTATGCAAATTGAGAGAAAAACTCCTAGAAAAGTTGCTCAAAAGCTCCAACCAAAAGCTTTAGCACCCCTCCAAGCAAAAACCGAAAATTTTCCTCTTTAAAAGAAATCTGAACTCTCTTTCTCTCTTCTTTCTTGATTCTTTAATTTTTTTGTGTGCATTTGTTCATGAATAAAGGTGGGTATTTATAGGAGTATTGTGTGGTTAAGATGACTCTCACTACTTAAATAACTACCCCACTCACCCACACACCTCCCCCACTCTTCCTTCTCTCTTGCAATAGGCGTATCAAGCAACTTGGGATGATAGCGACTCTTCCTCGGAAGAAAAAAATGAAGAGATAAACGAAGTTGCGAATGTATGCTTCATGGCTACACAAAACGAGGTAAGTGATAACTTTGATTCAAATGACCTATTAGATGCTTTCAATGAGATTTTTCAAGAACTTAAGAAAGAAAAATTAGAGTTAAAAACTTAGAGAAAGTTAATCAAACATTTTCTCAAGAGAATATTGACTTAGATAAAGAAGTCAAGTCTTTAAATTCTCGACTTTCTAATTTAGATATAAATCTTATATCTCTTAAGAAAAATTATGAAGAGATATCCAAGAATGTATCTAAATTTAAAAAAGGAAAGGAGAATTTAAATGAAGTTCTCCAAAATCAAGTTCAAACTAATAAGAGATTTGGACTTGATTTTCAAAAGTCTCTTGAAAAACATCATATTTCTAAGAACATTAGTGGTAATAAGACTGAATCTATTTCTACTGTTAAGAATAAATTATATGATTTGTTTTAAAAAACCAAAAACTGTTGTTTTCAATGAAAAGAGTGATTCTGTAGTTCAGAAAAGTCGACTGAATCCCAATTTCAGTCGTCTGTCTAGAGGTTCAGAGTTTTATTCAAAGAGACGAAAACCTCAGATAATTCGACCTATTTTACCTCCCAGTCGACTGGATTTCAGTAATAGTCGGCTGAAAGGTTCAATTAAGTCGACTAGACATACTAAGAATATATGGGTTCCAGTCAACCTGAGTCAGAAAGATAGAATTACTTATATAAATTCATATGTTCTTAATGTATGTAATTCTGTAGATTATATTCCTGCTTTTGGTGGAAAATTAAACTCACTTTGGGTTTGGTTTCCCAAAAACTAATCCCTTTCGGACCCAATAAAAAGGGTACCATATTCACAATGATTATTTTGTAGGTACCTAAAAGAGAACGGTGGATACTTGACAGCGGTTGCTCTAAGCATATGATTGGTCATGCTAACCTCCTGTCTTCCATTCAAGAGATTGATGGAGGAACAGTCACATTCGGTGACAACAACAAAGAGAAGGTTATTGGAATAGGCATGGTCGGTAAGAACACTACCCCTAATATAGAAGAAGTTTTTCTTGTTAGTGGTCTCAAGCATAATCTGTTAAGTATAAGCCAATTGTGTGATAAGGGATATAAAATTGTTTTTGAAAAAGATGCATGTTTAATATATAACTCTACCATGCAAAATGTAATTTTTCAAGGATTTAGGAAGAATAATATTTATGAGTTATGTTTAAAATCAAATGATTTTTCGAATGATTTTTGTTTAGTAGCTTCTAATAATGATTCTTGGCTTTGGCATAAGCGATTTGGCCTTGTGAATATGAAAAATATTGCTAAATTGTCTAAGTACAACCTAGTTAAAGGGCTACCAAGACTATCCTATAAAAAGGATAAGTTATGTGATGCATGTCAACTAGGTAAACAAATCAAATCTACTTTTAAGATAAAAGAAATGGTTTCTACTAGTAGGCCTCTCGAATTAATCCACATGGATCTATTTGGCCCTACTAGAGTCGCTTCTTTAAATAAAAGTAGGTATGTATTTGTTTTAGTAGATGATTTTCAAGATTCACATGGGTTTTTTTTTAAAACATAAGAATGATGCTTTTGATGAATTTACAAATTTTTGTAAACGGATTTAAAATCAGAAGTCTCTAACCATAGTCACTATTAGAAGTGATCATGGTGGAGAATTTGAGAATGAAACTTTTTAGAATATTGCAACAAGAATGGTATAACACATTCATTTGCATTTTCTAGAGCTTCACCACAAAATGGAGTGGTCGAAAGAAAGAATAGGACTTTGCAAGAATGTGCGCGTATCATTCTTGTTGAAAGCAATTTGCTTAAGTACTTCTGGGCTGAAGCTATTGCTACAGCATGTTATGTTTTAAATAGAATTTTGATTAGGCCCAAGCTTAAGAAAATATGTTATGAACTATTTTTTGATAGAATTCCTAAGGTATCTTATTTTAAAGTATTTGGATGCAAGTGTTTCATTTTTAACACTAAAGATAATTTAGATAAGTTTGATCCTAGATCTAATGAAGGTATCTTCATTAGATACTCAGATAGGAGTAAGGCATATAGGATCTTCAATAAGTCAACTTTGACTATTGAAGAATCTATGCATGTTTCATTTGATGAATCTCTGACGTCATCTAATATTATTAAAGATGATGAAACTGATTCATCACCTTTAAATAGCGTAACTAAATCAACAGACTATCCTAGCGGATAAGTCGACCGATAAAAAAATCAAGTCGACTGATCCTGTTGTGATGACTCAAACTTTACCAAAATCCTTTGTTGAAGTTAGAGATCATCCTCATGACTTAATAATTGGTGACATCTCACGTGGTATTCAAATAAAATCTCATGTTAATATGATTTCTTATACGACTTTTTTGTCGAATTTTGAACCGAAAAATATACAAGAAGCTTGTGAGAATTAATTTTGGATGAATGCCATGCAAGATGAATTAAACTAATTTATAAGAAATGATGTATGAGATTTAGTTCCATGACCTCCTGACCATACTATAATTGGTACCAAATGGGTATTCAAAAACAAGTTAGATGAATCAGGACAAGTCGTTAGGAACAATGCTAGATTAGTTGCTCAAGGATATAATCATGAAAAAGTCATAAATTTCAATGAAACATATGCTTCTGTTACTAGACTAGAATCAATTAGGATCTTATTATCTTTTGCATGTTTTATGAACTTTACACTTTTCCAAATGGATGTTAAAAGTGCTTTTCTTAATGGTTTTATTAAGGAATATGTTTATGTTAAGCAACCACCCGGTTTCGAACATGAACAATTCCCAAACCGCGTTTTTAAATTGAAAAAAGCTTTATATGGTCTTAAACAAGCACCTCGTGCTTGGTATGATCGATTGAAGACTTTTCTTTTAGAATCTGGTTTTGAAATAGGTAAAGTAGATACTACCTTGTTTATTAGGAGAATAGAGATCGATTTCCTAATCATACAAATATATGTAGATGACATAATCTTTGGCTCTACTAATAGTAATATCTGTCATGAGTTTGCTAATACCATGAAAAATGAGTTTGAGATGAGTCACATGGGTGAACTCAATTATTTTCTTGGACTTCAAATAAAGCAGTCACATAATGATATATTTATTAATCAAGAAAAATATGCTAAGGAATTACTCAAACGGTTTGGCATGGATAGCACTAGTAGTAAGACCACACCTATAACTACTACTACTACACTTGACAAAGATGAATTAGGTAGGAAAATATGCTAAGGAATTACTTAATATTTTCGTTTGTTTTATTTTGCTCTCGACTAAGTCGACTGATCTAAAATCCCAGTCGACTGTCGCGACATCAGTCTGTCTTTATGCTTCGAAATGGCACTCTTTTTTAGGCAACTCTCTTTACCCTTTCTTACCCGTTGACTGATCCCAACCTTTGATTCTCTCCAATTTTGATCTCAGCCCTCTATTCTAAAGTAAAACCCTAGATTTTACTTCTCTCTTTCACTTTCCCCTCTTTTCATTATCTCTCTCTTTGAAGACATAGACCAGTCGGCTGCTCTTCAACCTGGCGATTTCAGCTATTTGAAGCTCAAAAATTGAAGATTTCGTTTAGATTTCGAGTACATTTCTCTTGCCGAAGACTATTTCCGAGTTGGTTGAAGATTTGTGCCTTTCTTTCAATCTCCATTGTTAGGTATAATTGCTTGTCCTATTTTATTCTCAATTTTCAAGAGTTGAATCATGCCTCCAAAGAGAGCTCGTGGTTCTAATGTTAAGGAAGGACAATCCTCTAGCAATTACCTTCA
Source organism: Hemerocallis citrina (assembly GCA_017893485.1). Classification (NCBI taxonomy): domain Eukaryota; kingdom Viridiplantae; phylum Streptophyta; class Magnoliopsida; order Asparagales; family Asphodelaceae; genus Hemerocallis; species Hemerocallis citrina. Next base: position 205,823,817 of record CM030358.1, on the reverse strand, counting down.
ATATTTGAGAAGTCCAAACCTAGTTGAAATTTTTTTCCTTATCTGTCAAATTGTAATCTTTCCAGGAAGATTTGTCAATTTTCCTGATCTAGATAGGTTTCCCATCGCCCCATTGTTTGAACAATGTGGGTTGTTTGACTTGCTTTTCTTGGTGAATCAACCTCCTTATAATCCACAGCTTATATATTTGTTTTATACAAATATGAAAGTCGTTACTTCTGAGGATGGTAGCGAAATATTTTTACTCACTTCAGTGAAAAATATTCGCATGAAACTCACCTCTGCTAAATTAGGAGTTATTTTGAATCTTCCTAATGAAGGGATGGACTTAGGAGAGATTGAAATGGATGACCACACTATATTGTCCAAAATTTTCTTGCCCAATCGTGGTCCTCCTATGACAAACAAGTCCATTACACTGCTTGCTAAACTTGTTGCAAGAATTTTGTCGTATAACATTATCCCTAAAATAGGTAGCTACAACCAATTTTCTTTTGAATTGCAACAAGCTGTGTATGCCATTTTCGGCAACATCCAAATAAATTGGAGTCGAGTCATTTTTAGTCATCTCCAAAAGGCTCATACTTCTTTTCTTCCTTTTGGTGCTATACTTACTCATGGCTTTAACTTCTATGAAGTTAATCTTGCTTCTGAGTCGAGTGTTGTCACTCATTATGAGTCTTTTTATCGTGCGAGTTTAGCTTGTATGAAAATTCTAAACTCTCCTCCTAGATCTCCTTATAGGAATGTCCCTCCTATTCCTTTAGCCACTTCAGGTCGTAGGTCTTCTACATCTAGTTCATCTCGTCCTCGAGCTGTTTTTTCTAATCCTGAGAGTCTTTATCATTCTGTAAACTATCTCATGGATCGTCAGGATACCCCTGAAGTTAGTATTTCTCATCTTACCCGCTTGTTCACCCAACAATTTCCACCTCCTGCCTCTCAAGGTGCTGATGACGAAGAAGAAGACTGACTTGATGTATTTATATATATATTTTTTCTTTGTTATGTTTTATGTATTTCACTTTTATGTAGTAGTTGAAACCATGTACTTCATTTCCAATGTATAAATTTGTTATGTTTTTTCACTGTGTTATGCTTTCCATTTTTGTTATTGTTTCTTTCCTCCTCTATTTTTGTTGATGACAAACGGGAGAGAAATGGATGTTTATGGTATGTGCATGTTATGTGGTTTTGGTGCATATTTTTGATGTGCATATTTTGGTATATGTTTTTTTAACTTGTGCATGTTGTACATTAGTTAGGGGGGGGGGGGGGGGGGCATCTTTAATTATTATTACTGTTATAAGCTATTGTGTTGTCATCATCAAAAAGGAGGAGAATGTTGATTCTTTGTTTTGATGACTACAACACAATGCAAAGTTGTGCTATCACTTATATATTGCAGGGTGTATAAAGATCAATACCTTGGTGTAAAACACAAAGCAAAGTTGATTCAATGAAGCTTTCAAAGAGAATTGATCAAGCCTCAAAGAACTTAGTTCAAGCCACATTGATCAAGCAAGTTTCAAGATATAAAGACATTGGCTCAAGCTCTAGTCAAAGACTCAAGTTCAAGTTCAAGACAAGACTCAAGTGCTTCAAATGTGTTGTATTAAGTGTCTTGTAACAATTGTAACTTTTTATTCTTTGAGTCTTCGAATGCTGTAAATAGCCTTGTCACACACACACACACACATATTCTTTAATAATTGAGTGTTTTATAAACTTAAAAAGATCGAAAAAAGCTTGAATAAGTTCAGCTGTTAAGTACAGTCGACTGTCCTAGTACGAAACTGTCTGAATTCATTCAAACTCTGGCCAGTCAACTCAATATGGCAACCCAGTCAACTGTTCAAGCCGTTTCGACAGTTTTCTGATTTCAAAACTTATTTTTCAAATTCAAAACAATTTCTATCCGTTTTAATTCAGTTTTAAGAACTGTTCAACCTTCCTATGATTCCTCTCTATAAATAGAGCATAGGAATCACCATGAAAAGGTTCCAAGCATTTGTTTCTTAAGTTTTCAAGCTTTTGGTTTTGAAAAGAACAAGTATTCTAAAAGCATTCATATTCTCTAAGTCTTGGTTCTCTGAAAATCAGTCTAGTATAACATTGAATTCGTTTTAGATTGATTTCAGAAGTTGACCTATTAGCCACCAAACAAAAATCACAAATCACAAATAAGGCTATAGGTTGTTGTAACTCTTTTGTTGTTTTTCTTCACTCTCGGGTTGTGAGAGTGGTCCTCTCGGTTGGAGAGTAGGGCTCTAGGTTGTAGAGTGGGTGTGCTCTCTCTAGTGGTGAGAGAGGTCTACGAGTTTGGCAAGGTTGTTATCAAATGCCGTAAGGTATTCTTGTATTTTCTCTCAAGAATAGTGGAAAATCTCAAGTGGGTTGCTTGGGGATTGGATGTAGGTCGGGAGGACTGAACCAGAATACATCGCTGTGTACTTTGTGGTTGTACTTTCTTCACTTGCATTTCAATTTTTCTGTGTTTTATTCAAAAACTTGTCTGGCAAGTCGACTGAGTCTCCTCTATAATTCGACTGATCAGACTTTTATAAAATACTCTTCGAACACTTGTCTGGTAAGTCGACTGAGTTTCCGCTATAACTCGATTGATCAGACTCGTATAAAATACTCTTCTTATCTGACGCCCCAGTCGACTGTATTCTCCTTTTAAGTCGACTGGACAGAACGAAAAGTTTAATTTCTTAATTATTTTTATACAACACTATTCACCCCTCCCCTCTAGTGTTATTTTCCTTGCCTACAGGATCCAACAAGAACTTCGTCCTTCACTTGGAGCTCTGACAATTTTCCTGCGCCGACCTGATCTTTCATCTTTTGAATTTCTGGATCAGACTTCTGACTGTCAATAATATTCTCTCTCAGTGTGGGCTGAAGTCTCAACTGTGCTAAAGACGCCCACGGTTCTTGCAACAAAACTTCAATTCTAGCTCGATCGAGCTCCTCTATTAGTCGCTCCAGAGTTGTGATCAGACAAGACAAGCTGCTCTTCCGACTGAGCGCATCTGCCACCACATTTGCTTTTCCTGGATGATACTTTATTTCAGGACGAATATCCTCTAGCACTTCCAATCACCTCCTCCGCCTCAAATTCATATCCTTTTGCTGGTAGATATACTTCAAGCCCTTATGATCCGTGTACATATTGACATTCTCTTTGTACACGTAGTGCCTCCATTGCTTCAAAGCAAAAACGATCGCTGCCAACTCCAGATCATGGGTTGGGTAATTTTTCTCATGCAGTCTCAGTTGCCTAGACCCATAAGCTATTACCTTACCCTCTTGCATCAAAACACAGCCCAATCCTCGGTGTGAAGCATCACTGTACATATCATAGTCAATTCCTGCTCTCGGCAAAGCCAGTATTGGAGCGGTAGTAAACTTCTCCTTCAACTCTTGAAAGCTTGCCTCACACTGCCCCGTTCATGTGAAACTTACATTCTTCCTTGTAAGCCCAGTGAATGGCACGACTATCTGAGCATAGCTC